>JAESUZ010002791.1:0-280507 GCA_017311185.1 Proteles cristata cristata | reverse complement strand
AGGGAGGAAGAAGGAAAGAAAGAAAGAAAGAAAGAAAGAAAGAAAGAAAGAAAGAAAGAAAGAAAGAAAGAAAGAAAGAAAGGAAGGAAGGAAGGAAGGAAGGAAGGAAGGAAGGAAGAAAGAAAGAAATGGAAAAATCCAAACTCAGGATGCAGCCAATAGAATGATCAGATTATTCGTACCCATCACCTTAGGAACAACTCTTCCAGCTTCGGAAAGACTTCTCTGGAGAGGGGCAAATCAATTCCATTCCGGCTCCAAACCTTACTAGCTGTCTGATCTTAGGCAAGTGGCCGTAACCGGGTGTGCCACGATGTTCTGGTCTGTGAAACAGGGGCGGTGAACACAGTACCTACCTGAAGGCGTGGTTGCAAGAGACCATAGGCAAGAAGTGGTAAGTTCTGGGGGCGCCTGGGTGGCTCAGTCGGCTAAGTGTCCGACTTCGGCTCAGGTCATGATCTCACGGTTTGTGGGTTCGAGCCCCACATCGGGCTCTGTGCTGACAGCTCAGAGCCTGGAGCCTGCTTCACATTCTGTGTCTCCCTCTCTCTCTGCCCCTCCCCCACTTGTGCTTTGTCTTTCTCTATCTCTCAAAAATAAAAGAATTTTTAAAAATCTTTAATTAAAAAAAAAAAGAAATGGCGAGTTCTGGTCTGAGGTGGGAAGGGGCAGCTAGATCCCTACCTCCAGTCAACACGAGGCCTGAGACCCAGCCCTGCTCTTTCTGCTGCTCCTTACGCTGCCCCTGAGATCCTCGGTAGTGACAGGAGTTGGGGGTCCCCGGATTGTAAAGGGCTCCTCAGACCTCAGTCACGTCCCCTTCCCACGGCACACTGGGGAGCCTCTGTGTCCCTCTGGGATGATCTCCCCTCACCCCCATCGGCTGCTCAGGGGAGCGGCTTGGGTAGAGGAAGGCTTGGCTGGTCTCGAACCAGCTCAAAGGATCGCTCGCCTCTGACAGGTGCACAAAGAAGTCCTTCCCTGCGAACACGTAGAACTAGAAATCCATGCCAGCATTCAATAAGCGTTCCCTTGTTACCCTACATCGTCGTCGTCGTCGTCGTCGTCGTCATCACTAAACTCTCCGGCATTTCTGATTCCACCGTGTGACTGTGGCTGCTGCGGCCAGCCTGTCACATCGCCCGACTAACACTAAATCAGCCCCGACTGCGTGGCGTGGACAGCCTTTCAGTTCTTCCCCCTCTTCCCTTCTGTCGCAGAGGAACGCATTCTAGCGACCTAAGAGCAGCTAATGTACATGGAGGGCCTGTCACAGCCCAGCCCTGTGCCAGTGACGCAGCGCGCGCCTGGTAAAGGCAGGTGCAGGCCGTCTTCTCCTGAATATCCGAACCTCAGTTTACTCATAGGCCGCACACGGACAGTCACAGCTACGTGGTGTTGGGATAACTTGCCTGCGCCGCCTTTAAGAAGCATATGCCCCTGGGGTGCCGCGGGGGGGAGGGGTGTGCGCGGGGCTCTGTTGGTTGAGCAGCGACTTCAGCTCAGGGCATGCTCTCACAGTCCATGGGTTCGAGCCCCGCGTCGGGCTCTGTCCTGACAGCTCAGAGCCTGGAGCCTGCTTCGGATCCTGTGTCCCTTTCTCTCTCTGCACCTCCCCCGCTCACACTCTGTGCGTGTGTGTCTCTCTCTCTCAAAAATAAATGTTAAAAAAAAAAAAAAGAAGCATATGCCCCTCACCCCGGAGTCTGACCTCTGGCTCCCCCACTAACAAGCCGCAGGACCCTAGGCAAGTTCCTTAATGTCCCAGCTTGTTTCCTCATCTGAAATGCGCGCTAATGGCCATGCCCACTTTAGGGGGCCACGGAGAGGATTAAAAGAACTAATGCATTTAAAGGACTTCGTGGTACAGGCTGCCTGGCAAACAAGAAGCGCTTAATAAATCATGGTTGTAAGGATTTTTATTTTGATCACTATGGTGGAGGGATCAAGGAGAGGAAGAAGATTCAGCCAAGGAGACTGAGAAGTGACAACATGATTAGGGAGGGGGGAGCCGGGAGAGAAGGGTGTCATGGAAACCAAAGGGGCGAGAATGCGAGGAGGGGGAGCTAACGCAAAAGGGCGCTCAGAGGCCGGCTTCTGCTGCCAGGACAAAAGAGCAATTTTCATCTTTCAGCGACCGCTGAGACTAACGGCAGAAAGGAAGAAAATTAGCCTATAGCTTTGGGGAGGGGGTTGAGGTTTTTTATTTTAAATCCCAGTTCGTTAACATACGGTGTAATATTAGTTTCAGGTTTACAGTAGAGTGAGTGATTCAACACTTCCCTGCCTCGCCCGGATGCTTATCACAAGTGCATCCTCAAAGCCCATCATCTGTCCCCGCCCCTTCCAGCCCCTCTGGTAATGATCGGTTTGTTGCCTATAATTGAGTCTGTTTCTTGGTTTGCCTCTCTCTCTCTCTCCCCCACCCCTTTGCTCCTTTGTTTTCTTAAATTCCACACAGGAGTGAAATCATGTGGTATTTGTCTTCCTCTGACTTATTTCACTTAGCGTTACACTCTCGAGCTCCATCCATATCAATGCAAATGAGCCTGTAGCTTTAAGAGAAGCCTTTTTTAGACCAACTCCATTAAGCTGATCAGAATAATGAGGTGCATTTCCATGTCTTCTAATTAGGGAAGATATGTATTTCTTTGCTTTCCTTTATATGAAACAAACAAACAAAACGAAATGTCAGGTTACATCAGGTTGGTGAAATAAAAATTTAGACAATCTCAACTTGGGGGAGGGGCGAGCAAGGGAGGAAAACTAGATGGATCCCAGAAGAGGTTTTTGAAGCACAGGTCTATACCGGACCCCCGAACTAGCTCCAGTGAGATGGAGAGTAGCGAAATGGGCAGAATTTACTGATTTTTCTTTCCATCTTTCTGCTCTACCTGCTGCCAAAAAGAAATTATGGCATCATAAACTGTGTCTTTGGACGAATATTCAACAAGTGTTTATAGAGTGAAGCTGGGAAAAAAAGAAAAAAAGATCGGGAGGTGGACTGATATTCTAATCAAGATCAGGTGACAGAGGTAGATTCCTCCCAAGGGGAGATTTAGGGAGGCAGAGAAAGGAATTAAGGGTTAAAATCTACATACACTGTGAAGTGTTGGGGTCCCTGTGGTTTTGAGGGGCCTGAGTGGAGCTGCCGCTTGCCTGGGGCTGGGAAGGGGTCCTCTTCGGCTTGGGAGAGGGGGGTGACTTTCCCAATGGCATCCCAGAGGGATGCAAGGAGGGGCCCTCTCCTGGCCAGCTATCAGGCAAAGGATCCGAGGCAGAACGCAGAGACGTTCTTCCCGCCTCCTTCTGGCCATGAGGGTTAAGCAAGCTAAGGCTTCTGGCAAATTCTAGGCGAGAGGAGTGGGGTGGGGGAGGGGTGATGGCAGAGCCTGGGAAGCTGAGCCTCCAACCCTCACCACCACCACCACCACCACCACCACCACCACCACCACCACCACCCCCTGAAAGGGAGTGTGGGTGGTTGGAGTGGCGGGTTTTCGGGTCAGATTGTGAGGTCATTGATGGAGCAGGAGCGAGAAGCCTGGGAAGAGCTGAGGCGCTGTTTCTGGAAAGAGAAGCACTTCAAAGCAGGCTCTGAGTATGACAGCCCAGGGGGAGGCTGCCCTGGCTTCCCCTGCTTCCTCAGGGCCTCAGCCCGCAGCCCCGCAGCCCTACGGGGCTGGTCACCCCCACTGAGTTGTCATCAATGGCTAGTCAAGTTAAAACCCCAGTCAGTACCTCTCCCCGGGCCCCTAAGCCCCACCACTGCTAGGACAGCACAGCCCAGAGTCCTGTAGGGGCCCCTGAAATCTGCGATTCTTGCCAGGCTTCCAGTGGCTGTCGATATCCGATCTCAGTGCATCTCCCGCCTGCTCTCCCTTGTGTTTCTCTCTCCCGCACCCCCACCCCCGCACCATCTCCCACTGCTGCAAACACTCCCCTCTCAGCTCCGTTAAGTCCCCATTTCCTGTGCGACCAATTCCCCGAGGCCCTAAATACGATCCATCGTGCCCCACCCCAGCCTTGTCCCGCTCCCAGCAATAGGGACGGAGGCACCTACGCACCTAAGCGAAACACAGGGACCCTCGGAGGCTGAGGTCACGCACGTCCTCTCTTACCCCCCTCCAATATGAGATCAGGAGATGGAGCAGCACAGCCTCCAGAAGGGTCTGCCTCTTCTTTCCCTCCCCCATGAATGCCCTCCACTCACTAAAATGCTGTGTGGGGCCTCTCGGCTTTCTGATCGCCAGGTTCCTTCAGATGCATGGCCGCTAGATGGCTTCTCATCCCTCCCTCCCCAGCTAGTCTCAATTCTTGGGGTGAGGAGGGGGTGAGCTTAGAGTCCCCTGCACCCTTGTCCTCCAGCAGATCACTTCAGGGCTTATGGGGGGTGGCCCTGGTGCTATCAGGAACTGAGCCCCTGGGTGCTGGGTTCTGCTCTCTCCTTTCCTTCACAGGGGAGCGGGGGGTGGGGGTGGGGGGAGTGAGGGGAGGGTGGTGTCAGGGCACCGGAGAGAGTCCAGGCTGTGACCGGGATGTCCACAGTAGCAGCGGCAACAGCGATCCCAGGAATCCACCCAGAGGGAGAAGTGCTCCTCCTCAAAGTGACCAGGAATGGTGCTCCCAGGAATCCCTATTTTGGGGCCATTACCTCCGCACCGGACTCCTCCATTAGGACTCCTTTGGACCCAGTAATGGGGAAAGCACTGGAGCAGTCAACTAGTGGGCACCATAATCTGGCTGTATGACCCGAGGGGCAGGCCCATGGTGGTAAGGGGCTCCATCCATCTACCTCTGGGGACTGCTTCGGCCCATCTCTTCTTCCCTTTTCCCCATCTGTAAATTGAGGCTGATTAAAAACCCCACCTCGGGGTACAACCCCACCCCTTTATAGCTTTCTACTATATTGCTCTTACTCCTTTTTCCTTTCCCTAAAATAATGACAGACACCTTAAAATCGATGCTGATATATATTTATTGACATAGAAGCCCACAACATATATCGTCTGGTGAAAAAATACAGACTATAGAACAGCACTTATATTTGATCACTTTTATCTATACATATATCTATCTGGATACATAGGTATAGGGAAGTATCTAGAAGGACATTCATCAAAGGGCTGACAACTCAGGGTGGAGAGTCTGGGGTAACTTGTACTTGACATTCTGGTATGTTTCTTTACTGTTTGAAGATTTAACAATGAATTATGCCACTTTCACAAAGAGAACGTAGCCATCAAGGAAATGGGCACACAAAGAAAACACACTTTAGGCAGCGGAGAAGGGAGGCGGGGGAAGCAAGGACAGAAGTCAGGCTGTCTCCCTCCACTGTGCTGGTATCCAAGACCCTTTCTACGCCACTCCGGAAAGAAAGCTGCTTGGTGGATTCATGCAATTAGAAGCGCCCCTCCCCAGTTGTCCGGTGGCTGGACTGGGAATATGGGTCAGGGTTCCTTTAAGGCTAGGGGCTACCATGTCACTGCAGCTCAGAAGGGTCATCAAGGTCACCAGGGGCCTCCCGGGGCCCCTGCTCCTCTGTGTGGGTTAGCTCCTGCAGCGTGATGATCAGATTCTCAAACACCTGGGCCCGATTGCTCTCGTTATCACAGGTTTCCTTTGAGTGGCCCTCCTCGCCGCAATAGGAGCAGCGGATTGTGTATTTTCGCTTCCTGGTTCTACGCAGGTGCCTAGAACCATCATTCTTATGGCCCGAGCCCCCACTGGTGGAAGGAGACTGAGCCCGGGAACTGCTAGGGGAATCAATGATTAGCACTTGATCCCTCGGTCTGGCCCTGCGTCTGGGGAGAGGAGAGGCCACGAATGACAGTGGAGGGTCGTGAGACTCCACCAGAATCACATCCTCGTCTGAGTCATCGAGGGCATCATCTATCTCTATCACGCTGCAGTCAGGGCTGCCGACCACGATCGGCGGGGAGCCCTGAAATGCCACCGGGCTGGTGGCCCTCTCCACCACGGACTCGCATCTTTTGGGCCGTTTCTGTTTCAGGAAAGTGTCATCCCAATCCTCTTCCTCCCTGACCATCCTGATCAACTCTAGGAAATTGGGGAGGCGCTCCTGCTCATTTGCATACATCCTGAGAAGATGTTTCAGCCTAAAGCGCAGGTCCCCGTTCAGCTCGGCCCCTAAAAGGAGCTGGTGCAGGCGGGTCTGGTTGGCATCCTTCTGAGCTATGATCCCTGCATGAATAGCGTTCTGGAGCTGCACCTCTAAACGGATCACATAAAGGGAGGCTTTCTCCCCTTGCGCCTGCAGGGTGTTAAAAAATTTACCGTGAGCGGACACGCTGCTTTCGGATTCTCCAAACACCAATTTCATGGCGCGCAGGAAATCGGCCACGGTCAGGTTGGGGTTGGCCGCCTGCAGCAAATGCATGACCTCCCGGGCCGGGCCTCGCAGCGTTTTCAGCAAGCGCTTGAGCTTTTCCTCCTCGGGCATATTCCAATCGGGCAGGGCCCCATTGACTTGGATCAGCCAGTTTTCAAAGGTTTCTTCCCCCGGGGCTGGCACCACCCTCCCCGAGAACAACTTCATGTTTCTCTCGGCCATGCTGGCCATTAAAGGGCCGAGACTTCTCCCCAGGGACCTCAGCATAGAATGGGCCCAGGGCGGCAAGGGTGCGTTCTGCCGCCGGCTACTACCCAGGCGCGCGATGATGCTAGCCATGACTGAGGACGATCGGGGTGTCCGAACAGAGCGAGATGCTCAGGCTTTGTGGAAAAGCCGGAGGTGCAGGGGTGCTGGGGGGCTCGCCTATCTCAGTAGGGGCTGTGAAAAAGAAAAAAAAAAAGCGGAGCAGTTAATAAGGGAATTGGCTGCAGTCGTCTCCTCTCCCTTCCTGAATATCCTGCAGTACATTTTCTATTTGCCCGGTGCCCTAAAAATATCTCCTAGGAGACTGGCAATTACACCCTCACCGAGCCAGCCGCCGTCTCCGTGTTAGCGGGGTGCTTTTGACAGCCCCGTCCATCCCCTCTCGCCAGTCGCGCAGGAGGGAGGGCAACTGTTGCTTCTAATTCTAAGTGTAATCGTGTACGGAAGCTGATATTGGCCTCTCAAAATAGAGCACAGCGGTCACAGATTTGTAGGAATAAATAAGATCTCGTTAACCTCTAGGTCTCAGGTCCCAACCACACCCCTTCTGAAGCCCCCCTCCCCACCCCC
This sequence comes from Proteles cristata cristata, assembly GCA_017311185.1. Taxonomy (NCBI): domain Eukaryota; kingdom Metazoa; phylum Chordata; class Mammalia; order Carnivora; family Hyaenidae; genus Proteles; species Proteles cristata. Next base: position 273,318 of record JAESUZ010002791.1, on the reverse strand, counting down.
ACTCCCCGCCGCGATTTCTCAGATTCTTACACGATGGCAGGAACGAGCGCGCGCGCGCCTTTATTTCACTTCCAGCTCTGCAACCGGTGGCCTCCGCGAGAAAGCTCGTCTCCGGGCTAAGAGCCGACCTCTGTCCCTCGGGGGTCGCCGATCCGAGACCTCGGGGCGTCAAGACTGCGCCGCCGCCGCGGAGGGCAGGGAAGAGAAGGGTCAGGAGCAGCCTCATCGCTCATCCTGCTCCCTCCCTCCCCGCTCCACCCCCGCCCCCTCCCCCGCCGCCCCTTTGCCTCCGCGGTTGGCAGGCGGAAAATACCCTCTCTTCCGAGTGCAAGCCAAAGCGACCCCCGCCCCTTTACACTTTCCCGGGAAGTCGTCGGCCTACCAGCTCTGCAATCAGCCGCACAGAATTCAAGTTCGGATTCGGCGTTGCCGGCCTGCCACGGAGATAGGGACACGCACACCCACACAGCCCTCTCCAGAAGAGATGAGGAGATGCAGAGGGGCTTCAAGGCAGACAGCTGGCGATCCTCCCCCCTTCCACAACCCCAACCCTCGGTCCCGCCCCCTCCCCGAAAAGGCCCCTCCGCTCAATCCAGGCAAATCCTACCCATTAGGCAGCATCCAGCGCAACCCCACCTCCTCCCTCAGCGCAACCAGGCTACGGGCATACTCCTACCCCCGCCTCGCCGCGCTCGATTCCCCCAGCGGGGAGCCGCCCAGGACCCGCGCCCCTCCTCTCTTCGCCGCCCAGCCATCGCCCCCCCTTCCTTTACCTGTGCTCGGCTCGGTGGGCTGCGGACCCTCTGGCCTTGCCAGCCGCGGATGCCGCCCTCCGGTCTCCGCCGCCCTGCAGGGAAAAAGGACGGGCACGTCCCCGGCCGCTAAGCGACCCGAAGCTGCCCGAGGAGCTGCGCCGCACCGGCCCCCCCACCCCCTCGACTCCGCCAGCGAGGGGTAGCTGAGCCCAGACAGCGCGGTTCCCACGGCAGCCGCCGCCGCTTTTATCCTGTGCCCACTGAGACAAAAGAGCGTGACGAGGGGGCCGGCGCGGCCAATCAGCGGGGCGCGGGGGCGGGCTCCCGCGCGGTCTCGAGCCGGATGCAAATGCACGCCCGAGGGGGGCGGGGTGAGCTGGCCCGAAGGGCCGGCGGGCGTCCAGGGCCGCCTCGGCGCCTGGGCCGGGAGAGTTTGCGACTCCCCCCTCCGTCTCCCTCTTTTCTCCCTCGGTTCAACCCCGCGCCCTGGGGCCGGGTGCATTAAACACAGAATGGGATCGAAATCAAATAAAGAGAGTAGCTCACCTTTGTATGGGGAGAAGAGAGAAAAAAGCATTAGCAAATAGGCTTACACAATTCTTTTACTGCGAAGGACGCCGTAGCGTGTCCACATCACCGGGAAGGTACTCAGGCATCCGGGCTCTTAATCAGTAGTCACTAAAGTATGGCTGCATGAGAGTCATTGGGGGCGGGGTGGGGGGGGCGGTGGAGAGACTTGTTAGAAATGCAGATTCCCGGCCCCGATTCCGGGGGATTCTGACCCACTAGGACTAGAGCCGGCTGTGAGTTTTGTACCTCGCTGCTGTAGTTCATTCCGAGAGGTTGTAGGGAGGATGGTGAATAAGTAAATGGACCTGCCTCCGACGTATCTGTTTATAGCACATCTTGGGTGAAATGCAACTCCAGAGAGGACGCTCCCACCTGGAGTCCACGGTCCGCCTGGAATTAGATGCAACGATTCTGGACTCTGTAGGAAGCTGAATAATGGCCACCCGCATATACCAAGTCCCAACCCCTGGAACGTGCAGATGTTAATCTTGTAAACTAAGAGTCTTGGCAGGTGTGGTTAGATTAAGGATCTTGCGGTGGAGAGATTCTCCGGGAGTATCTTAGTGGACCCTAAATGGAATCTCGCATCCTTGTAAGACAGACGAAGAAGGAGGGCTGAGGCAAACAGAGGGGAAGGTGATGTGATGACTGAGGCCACAGGCAAAAGAATGCCGGCAGCCCCCCCACCCCCACTCTGATACCGTAAGAGGCAAAGAACAGAGCACAGCCCTGCCCATACCTTGAATTGAGCCCAGAGAAGCTGATGTTGAAGTTCTGCTCTCCAGAACTACTGGAGTATACATTTCTCTCGTTTTAAGCCCCTGACTTGGTGGGAATATGTGAGGGCAGCCACAGAAAACGAATACAGACTCTGTATTTCTGAGACTCCAGAGCTTTGTACATGCTTGGATGGGCCTGTGGTCCAGTAATGGTTAAAAACCAGCCCCCTCCAACCTTCCTTCATGTACTATCTTTCTCTGTCATTTTGTATTCGAGGAAAAAGTATGAGGGGTAAGACCCAACTCAACTCGACCAGACCCCTGAAGCCACGGCTCTCTGCTGGTGATGGAGTTCTTCCATTTCTCCCTCTTTTTTTTTTTTAATGTTTTTATTTATTTCTAGGAGAGAGAGAGAGACAGCGTGAGCAGGGGAGGGTCAGAGAGAGGGGGAGTCACAGACTGAAACAGGCTCCAGGCTCTGAGCTGGCAGTCAGCACAAAGCCCGGCGCGGGGCTCGAACCCACGAACCGCGAGATCATGACCTAAGCAAAAGTCGGACGTTTAACCGACTAAGCCACCCAGGCGCCCCTCTTCCATTTCTCAACCCGAGGACAGCGTTCCAGGTTGCCCTTCTGGAAGCTCTTGAGTGGACCCCTCCTTTGCCGGATTGGGCAGGCCTGGCCTCAGAGAAGAAGCAACCCCCTGAAAGGAGCAGGGGGAGCTGTCAGGAGTGAATGGGTCGGAAGCCAGTGGCTCCACATATTAGCTTGCTGGGGGGGCCGTAACAAGAGCCACAAGAGCGAGTGGCTCACACGGCCGCCATTTTTCTCATAGGTCTGGAGGCTAGGAATCCACATCAAGGTCGCACAGGATTGGTGTCCCCTGAGGGCTCTCCCCTTGGCTTGCAGACAGCTGCACTCTTCCTGCCTCTTCACCAGGGTCTGTCTGTGCCTGCTCCAATGTTCAAATGTCCTCTTCTCCTTCTTCTTCTTCTTCTTCTTCTTTTTTAAATATTTTTATTTATTTCTAGGAGAGAGAGAGAGACAGCATGAGCAGGGGAGGGTCAGAGAGAGAGGGAGTCACAGACTGAAACAGGCTCCAGGCTCTGAGCTGGCAGTCAGCACAGAGGCCGACGCGAGGCTCGAACCCACGAACTGTGAGATTGTGACCTAAGCGAAAGTCGGACGCTTAACCGACCAAGCCACCCAGGCGCCCCAAATGTCCTCTTCTTCTAAGGCCCCTGGTGAGATTGGACTAGGAGCCACTCTGACAAGCTTCATTCTGACTCAGTCACCTGTTTCAAGGGTCCATCTCCAAATACAGTTGCGTCCCCAGGGCTTTGGCACTGTGCTTTGGAGGGGCACAATCCAGCCCATAACACCTTATTTTCCCTTATTGTGGTTCTGGGAAAGCATGGCTCCTTTCTCTAATGCACAGCGCAGCTAGGAGGTCCCTGTGGGACTTTAGGGGTCAGGGTGCTGGTGGCATGCATCACACAAGCAGACAGCTCAAGGGCCCAACAATTGTTGTTGCTTGTTTGGGACTGCTAATGCGTGGCAGTGAATGAATGATCAGGTGCCCTTCAAGCTACTGTTGGGTTCCTCTTTAGCACTCAAGGTACTTCACCTGCTCCCTTCTGCTTTCTTTTTTAAAGTTTGTTTGTTTGTTTGTTTGTTTATGTTTTTATGTTTTTATTTATTTCTAGGAGACAAAGAGAGAGAGACAGCGTGAGCAGGGGAGGGTCAGAGAGAGAGGGAGTCACAGACTGAAACAGGCTCCAGGCTCTGAGCTGGCAGTCAGCACAGAGCCCGACGCAGGGCTCGAACCCACGAACCGCGAGATCATGACCTAAGCGAAAGTCGGACGCTTAACCGACTAAGCCTCCCAGGCGCCCCTATTTATTTATTTTGAGGAGGGGAGAGAGAATCCCAAGCAGGCTGCTCACTGTCAACGCAAAGCCCGATGTGGGGGTTGGTCCCACGAATCATGGAATCATGACCTGAGCTGAAATCAAGAGTCTGACTGAGAGGCACCCAGGTGCCACCCCCCTGCTCCCTCCCTTTCTATTTTCTTCTTTCCAAGCCTAGCATTTAAAGTACAGAATCCAGTATAGATTCTTATAGAATCCAGATTTGGAGGCGGAGCACCTTCCATCTCAGGACTGTGGCCTGTCTCATGTGGATGGAATAGTGGAGGATGGGGGTGATCGAGGCGGGGAGAAGGCAGGCTGGTCACCTTTCAGACTCAGGAGTGAGGCTGGCAGTAGCCTACGGGTTAACTTTGCACTCTTCCTTTGACTCCAGGATACGATGACACCTGACCCTGGCCTCCAAGCAGATTCTTTTTCTGAATTTGAATGGTTTTATCACCAAGTCAAGTGATCTGCAGCCGGACCCAGTGGCATCCAAAAAGACAAAGACTAGACCTCAGAGCTCTGACAAAATTGCTGAAAAGAAATGGAGTCTGGGGGCGCCCAGATGGCTTGGTCGGTTGAGCGTCCAGTTCTTGGTTTCGGTTCAGGTCATGATCTCACGGTGTGTGGGATCGAGCCCTGCATCTGGCTGCATGCTGACAGCGTGGAGCCAGCTTGGGACTCTCTCCCTCCCTCTCTCTCTCAATCTCAAATAAATAAATAGACATTAAAAAAAAAGTGGATTGTGCATCAGGTGCCTGGGTGGGGTCCTGAGAACAAAAAGAAGGTCTCCCCCTGCAGACCTGGGAGTAGCATTGGCTAAGCTGGCTCCCGTCGGTCACTGAGCATCCCCTGTCTCTGGCTTCCTGTTTTGCGGTGTCACGGGACACTTCCAATTGCAAAGATTCAGGCTCTGGTGGCTGGAAGGGGGCTGCATTTTAGTTTCCAGTTGCAAAAACAGAAAATTTTAAAAAGTTGATGGTTAGGAGCTAAAATTTTCAGGTGAACCAGTAATAGCCACCTTTGGTTGCTCTGCTCCTCTCTGTCAGGAATTTTCCATCCATTATCTCACTTAAGCCTCTCCAGCAGCCCTGTTGAAATAGACATTGCTCTCCCACTGAAGTAGCTAAGGGCTTGCAGACACTTCGTGCTGGAGCTTTGGCTCATCTGAAGTCAAAGCCCAAATGGGGGATGCTTATGAAAGACCCCCTTCCCAGACTAAGCTGGGACCCCGAGGGTGGCAGCTTTCATGAAAATATTCAATGAGAGGGTAATAGCAAGATATTTTTAGACAAAGAAAAACTAGGAGAGATTGTCACTGGCAGACTGCACTAATGGAAATTCTAAAGGATGTACTTCAGGGGGGAAATTATCTTAGAAGAACAAAACACAGAACAGAATGGAGTGCAGGAAAAGTAAGAGTACGTGGGCAATATGAGTGAGCATGGATGGAAGAAGGAATCATACAAACGTCCATTCTGTCTTTAAAAAACTAAACTTAAAGTGCCTTACAGTAAGAAAAGATGTCAGAAGCGGTGTAAGTGGAGTTCAAGTTTTCTAAGGGCCTGTATCACATTGGAAGTGATTTAGGTACTTAATCTAGACTGTTATCAAAGGTAATTACCTATGTAGGAAGTAATGGGATGGAATTATTAGAATAATAGCAACAGAATGTAAATCTCCAAACTAGTAGAGAGGGGGGAAAAACTGAAAAATTTAAAAAATTCCTTTTAAGTCAATTCTTTTTAAATCGAGAAGGAGGAGCCAAAAGAAACTTAGGTGCAACCAATACAAGCACAAAATAAAATGGTAGCTTGAAACTCCAGTATATCAGTCAATAATTTTATTAAATGTTTATGAGCTAAATGCTCAAGTATTAGCAAGTAGGATGAATAAATACCTCCGTATGCTGTTTAAGAGAGACAGATTCAAAATATAAGGATACAGATAGATTCACAACAAAAATACGGAGAGAGATAAATCACACAAGTAGTTATGTAAGCGACAGAAAACTTGTACAGCGATATTCAAACAAAATACACATAAACAGCAAACAGCATTATTAGAGACATAGAAGGTCAGTTCATACTGATAAAAGCTTCCATTTACTAGGAATGATTACGCATTTACAGCAAAATCTCAAAATATATAAAGGAAAAGTTAACTTACTAAAAGGAGAGACAGACAAATATATAATCCGAGTGGGAGGTATCCCCCAGCCAGTACTTCATCAAAGAGACATAAAAAAGATCTCTAAGGATACAGAATTTTTGAACAACATAATCAGTAACTCGAGCTTACAGCCATTGAACACTGCAACCAACAATTACAAAATACACAACGTTCATAAAATTTGACCATGTTAAGTCAGAAAGCAAGTCACATTTCAAAAAGTTGGAATCTGATCATAATTCAAAGAAATTACAAATCGATAACTACAAAAGACAACTGGAAAATCTGTATGTGTTTGGAAATTAAGATACACATTCTGAAATAACTCAAAGAAGAGCGATCGTGGAGTCACAAAGCATTTGTAGGTGAACAATAATGAAAATACATCAAAATGTGTGGGAGGCAGCCAAAGCAGTGCTTAGAAGGAAAAACTGTCTTTTAGCAATGAGGAAAGGCCAAAAGCTAATGAGTTAAGTGTCCATTTCCAGATATTAAAAAGCAAACAAGAGGGGCACTTGGGTGGCTCAGTCGGTTGAGCTTCGGCTCAGCTCATGATCTCGCGGTTCGAGTTCGAGCCCCACATCGGGCTTGCTGCCGTCAGTGTAGAGCCCTCTTTGGATGATCCTCTGTCTCCCTCTCTCTACCCCTCCCCCACTTACACTCTCTCTCAAAAATAAATAAATAAATAAATGGCAAGACATTCCCAACAAATTAAGGAAACATGAAATTATAAAGAACAGAAATTAATGAAATAGAAAGCAAAAAAAAAAAAAAAAGGCACTCACACAATTTATGGCCCTCTCTTGACACTTCTATATTTGACACTGTACTGGGGTACAATATAATGATTTCTAAGAAATATATATTTTGTCATTCAGACAACCAAAATATACTTCTCAGATATATTTCGTCTTTGTCCACAGTTCCTGTAAATGCTTCAAAGCCATAAAGGTGCAGCAGGTGTCTTGTTATTCATGAAGATGACTTTTGGACCCCACACAAGGGCAGGGGCTGGTTGCCAGGAAGCTGAACCAAGTGATTAAACGGTTGGAACTTTAAGTCCCACCCACTTTGGGGGAAGGGGAGGGGCTGGAGGTTGAATCAGCCAATGGCCAATGGCTTAGTCAATCAAGACTATGTCGGGGCGCCTGGGTGGCTTAGGCGGTTAGGCGTCCGACTTTCGCTTGGGTCATGATCTCGCGGTTCGTGGGTTCGAGCCCCGCATCGGGCTCTGTGCTGACTGCCAGCTCGGAGCCTGGAGCCTGTTTCAGTCTGTGACTCCCTCTCTCTCTGACCCTCCCCTGCTCACGCTGTCTCTCTCTCTCTCTCCTAGAAATAAATAAAAATCTTTAATAAAAAAAAAAAAAGACTATGTGATAAGGCAGCCATACAAACCTGAAAGGACCGCTCTTTGGAGAACGTCCATGCTTGAGAAACCAGAACGTTTCCACGTGCCACCAAGCCAGGCCCCAAGCCCCAGAGGACAGAAGCTCCTTTGTTCAGGACCTTGCCCTATTTATCTCTTCATCTGGCTGTTGATTTGTATTCTTTTTCATATCCTTTAATACACTGGCAACCATAAGGGTTTCTCTGAGTTCTGTGAGTCGCTCTAGCAAATTCAACCTAAGGAGGAGGTCGGTGGAGCATCCAATCTGTAGCCAGATAGTCAGAAGCACAAGTAACAGCCTGGGCTTGAGACTAGCATCTGAGGTAGGGGTGGAGGACCATCCTGTAAGACCAAACCCTTAACCTATGGAATCTGATGCCACCTCTGGGTAGACAGTGTCTGAATTCAGCTGAATTCTCTGATACCTTGGGGGTACCTGAGAATTGCTTGGTGTCGGCTGGGGGGATCACCTCCCCAAGTTGGAATTGGGTCAAGGAGCCCTAAGGAGTGGGGGGTTCTAGCCAGGGAAATTAGAGCAGAAAAAGAAATAAGCAACCTCCAGATTGGAAAGAAGTAAAATGATCTCTGTAGATGACATGCTTTTGTACACAGAAAAGCCTAAAGAAACCACTGAAAAACTACTAGAACAAATAGATTAGTTCAGCATGGTTGTAAGATACAAGATTAATATACAAAACTCAATTGTATTTCTATACGCTAGCAATGAGCAATCCAAAAATGAAATTAAGAAAATAATTCAATTTACAGTAACTTCAAAAAAGAAAATATTTATGAATACTTTTATTTTTTTTATTTTTTTTAAATGTTTTTTTTTTTTTTTTTATTTCTGAGAGAGAGAGAGAGACAGCGTGAGCAGGGGAGGGTCAGAGAGAGAGGGAGTCACAGACTGAAACAGGCCCCAGGCTCTGAGCTGGCAGTCAGCACCGAGCCCGACGCGGGGCTCGAAACCACGAACCGCGAGATCATGACCTAAGCAAAAGTCGGACGCTTAACCGACTAAGCCACTCAGGCGCCCCATGAATACTTTCAAAAAGTATGAGACTCCCACCATAAAAACCACAAATCATCGCTGAAAGAAATTAAAGATCTAAATCAATGGAAAGATATTTCATTTTCATGAATTGGAAGACTTCATATTGCTAAGACAGTGATCTACAGACTGATCTACGAATTCAGCAGGATCCTTATGATAATCTTAGTTGGTTTCTTGGTAGAAATTGACAAGCTGATGGTAAAAGTCATCTGGAAATGCAGGGGACCCAGAACAGTCAAAACAACCTTGAAAAAGAAGAGCAAAGCTTAAAGATTCACCCTTCACAGTTTCGAAATTTACAAAAAGCCACAGAACCAAGATGGTGTGGCACTTGCATGAGAATAGACACACAGATCAGTATAGAATAGAACTGAGCATCCCAAAATAAGTCCATACTTTTATGGTCAGTTTTCAACAAGGTTGCCGGACCATTCAGTGGGAAGGAATAGTCTGTGCAACAAATGGCACAAGGGACAGTTATGTGTCCAAATATAAAATAATGAAGTTGGACTTCCACCTCATACCATGTACAAAAATTAGTACAAAATATGGGATGCCCGGTTGGCTCAGTCAGAAGAGCATGGGACTCTTTATCTTGGGGTCATGAATTAGAGCCCCATGTTGAGTGTGGAGATTACTGAAATAAATAAAACTTAAAAAAAATAGTACAAGGGGCGCCTGGGTGGCTCAATCAGTTAAGTAAGCGTTTGGCTTCAGCTCAGGTCATGATCTCATGGTTCATGAGGTCAAGCCCCACATCGGGCTCTCTGTTGTCAGTACAGAGCCTGCTTCTGATCCTCTGTCTCCCTCTCTCCCTGCCCCTCCCCTGCTCACTCTCTCTTCCTCAAAAGTAAACATTTTTAAAAATAAAAATAGGTAAAAAATTAATACAAAATAGATCATAGGAAAAAACCAAAAAAGGATTTACCTGTAAGAGCTAAAATTTTAAAACTTTTAGTAGAAATCATAGTTGAAATAAATATTTGTGACCTTGAGTTAGGCAGAAACTTCTAAGACACCAAAGCACAGGTAAGAAAAGAAAGCATGGATAAGTAGACTTCATCAAACTGTAAAACTTTGGTACATCAAAGGATACTGTAGGAAAGGGGAAAGATAATCTGCAGAAGGAGAGAAAATACATGCAAACTGTATGTCTGATAAGGGACTTATATCTAGAATACATAAAGTACTTTTATAAGTCAATAATAAAAAGACAAATAATCCAATTAAAAATGGGCAAAGGATCTGAACAGGCATTTCACTAGGGAAGATACAGAAGTGACCAATAAGCACATGAAAAGATGTTCAACATCATTAGTCATCGGGAAATGCAAATGGAAACCGTAATGAATGACCACTTTATACCTGCTAAGATATCTATAATAAAGAAGACAGACAATAACAGATGTTGGCAAGGATATGGGGTGGAATCCTCAAATACTGCTGGTGGGAATGTAAAATGATACAGTCACTTTGGAAAATGGTCTCGAATTTCCTCAAGAGGTTGAATACAGAATTATCATTCCATGCAATAATTGCACACCTCAGTGAATACTCAAGAGAAATGAAAACATATATCCACATCAAAACGTGTACACAAATGTCCAGAGCACAATTATAAGCAATAGCCAAAAAGTGGAAATAACCCAAATGTCCATTAACAGAGGAATAAAAGGAACAAAGTACTGATCCTTGCAACAACATGGATGAACCTTGGAAACATTATGCTAAGCAACAGAAGTCAGTCACCAAAGGCCACATATTGAATGGTCCCATTCATATGAAATGTTCAGAATAGCCAAGTCCAAGGAAACAGAAAGTCGACTAATGGTTTCCAGGGGCTGGGGAGAGAAAAGGGGGTGACTGCTAATGGGTACAGGCTTTCATTCCAAGGTGATGGAAATGTTGTAAAATCGATTGTGGCAATGACTGTACAGCTCTGAAATTTTTTTTACATTTTTTAGAATGTTTATTTATTTTTAAGACAGAGAGAGACAGAGCATGAGCGGAGGAAGGGCAGAGAGAGAGGGAGACACAGAATGTGAAACAGTCTCCGAGCTGTCAGCACAGAGCCCGATGCAGGGCTTGAACCCACGAACTGTGAGATCATGACCTGAGCCGAAGTCGGATGCTTAACCAACTGAGCCACCCAGGCACCCCTGAAAATATTTTAAAAACCACTAAATTGTACACCTTAAAAGGATGCATTGTATGAGTGTGCCTTGTATCACAATAAAGTTGTCTTTTTTTATTGTTTCATTTTCAGTTATTTATTTTTATTATTTAGTTATGTTTTTTAACTAGGCTCTACGCCCATCATGGGGCTTGAACCCACGGCCTTGAGATCAAGAGTTGCATACTCTACCGACTGAGCCAGCCAGACGCCCCCTACATTTTTATTTATTTATTTATTTTAGATTGTTTTAACACTTGTTTTTAAAAATTATAAGTGGCTTACATTTTCTTTTATTATTGAAGTATCGGTGACATACAATGTTGTGTTAGTTTCAGGTGTACAACATAGTGATTCAATAATGCTATACGTAGGGGCGCCTGGGTGGCTTAGTCAGTTAGGCGTCCGACTTTCGCTTAGGTCATGATCTCACGGTTCGTGGGTTCGAGTCCCGCATCGGGCTCTGTGCTGACTGCCAGCTCAGAGCCTGGAGCCTATTTTGGAGTCTGTATCTCCCTCTCTCTCTGACCCTTCCCTGCTCACACTGTCTCTCTCTCTCTCCTAGAAATAAATAAAAATATTAAAAAAATAATAATAATGCTATACGTTACTCAGTGCTCACCACAGGAGTAGTCCCTATCTGTCACCATACAGATGTTATTACAATATTGTTGTCTATCTTCCCTATGCTGTCCTTTTCATTTCCATGACTTATTTATTTATAACTGGAAGTTTGTAGCTCTGAGTCCCCTTCACCTATTTTGCCCATCCCCCCCGCCCCCTCCCCTCTGGCAGCCCTCAGTTTGTTCTCTGTGTTTAAGAGCCTATTTGGTTTTTTGTTTGTTTTTGTTTTTTAGATTCCACCGAGAAGTGAAATCGTACGCTATTTACCTTTCTCTGACCTATTTCACTTTGCGTAATGCCCTCTAGGTCCAGCCATGTTGTCACAAATGGCAGGATCTCATTCTGTTTAATGGTTGAGTAATATTCCATCGTGCGTGGAGAAAACGGAACCCTCGTGCACTGTTGATGGGAAGGTAAATTGGAGTAACCGCCATGGGGGACAGTGTGAACGTTCCTCAAACAGTTAAAAATAGAGCTACCACCTGATCTGGCAATTCCACCTCTGGGTATTTATGCAAAGAAAATGAAAACGCTAATTTGAAAAGATATTTGCACCCCTGAGTTCATTGCAGGATTATTTACAATAGCCAAGATATGAAAGCCACCCAAATGTCTATCCACAGATGAATAAAGAATATATAGTGTGTGTGCATACATATATATGTGTATGTATTTATATAACGTGTGTGTGTATATATATATAATGTATCTATAAAGTATATATTATATATAATGGAATGTTTTTTTAAATTTTTAAAATGTTTTTTATTTATTTCTGAGAGAGATAGACAGTGTGAGCAGGGGAGGGTCAGAGAGAGAGGGAGACACAGAATCTGAAACAGGCTCCAGGCTCTGAGCTAGCTGTCAGCACAGAGCCCAATACGGGGCTCGAACCCACGGACCATGAGATCATGACCTGAGCTGAAGTCGGGCGCTTAACCAACTGAGCCACCCAGGCACCCCTATATAATGGAATATTAATCAGCCATTAAGAAGCTGGGTTTTTTTTAAACGTTGGATTTTTAAAAACTCTTTTTTTTAATATTTATTTTTGAGAGAGAGGGAGGTGTGGGGGAGAGACAGAACGAGAGAGGGAGATGGAAGATCTGAAGCAGGCTCCATGCTGACAGCAGACAGCCCAATGTGAGGCTGAAGTCGGACGTAAAAAGTTGGTTTTTAAAAAAAGATTTATGACTGGCATGGCACCTGGGTGGCTCAGTCGGTTGAGTGTCGGACTTTGGTTCAGGTTATGATCTCACGGCTTGTGAGTTCGAGCCCCGCATTGGGCTCACTGCCATCAACACAGAACCCGCTTTGAATCTTCTGTACCCACCCCCTCTCTGCCCCTTCCCTGCTTGTGCGCGCAGTCTCCCTCTCAAAAATTAATAAATCTTAAAAAAAAAAAAAAGATTTATAGCACAGATCCATTCACATAAAGCTCAAACACAGGTGAGACTATTGCTTAGATGTGCCTGCAGAGATGATAAAACTTCAGAGAAGCAAGGAGATCTTACCATAAAAGTCAGGGTAGCGGTTACCCCTGGGGAAAGGGAGCAGTTTTGAATGAAAAGAGACCTGTGGCCGAACCAGCTCGCCTCCAGTTGGGCATCTGTCACTGAGTTCTCAGTTTCTGAATCCTCCTGTGCCTCAGTTTCCACATCTGTAAACAAGAGTGTATCTTGACATCCAGCTCGGCTGTTATTGTGAAGATGAAAGGTGGCAATCCCTGTAAAGTCCTGAGAATGGGTTCTGAGGCAACAGCGCTCCAAAACCATCGTCTGCTATTTCTTCCTAAAGCTCTCGAGAAGGTACATTCCACTAGTTCTGAGTCCCTGTTGCATGTCTGTTTTTATCCTTTTTTCTATTTGTGGTCGTTACACGAAAGGATCAAAACCGCATTTTAAAACTTAATGTTTAAAACACTGAGACGTTTTACTCTCTCAGACCAGTTCTGCCTCCTCAGCCCAAAAGAGGTTGAGAGGAATAAATATTTATTGAACGTTCCAGGGTCCCAGGCATTGGGTCAAGGGCTTAGCATCCGTTTACATACTCCCTTAATCCTCAACTCTAGCCCGTGGATTGCTGCATTTAATGGAAACAAATGCTCAGAGAGGTTAAGAAAGGAGGTTAAGGTAACACAGCTTAGGCAGGATCATGTTTTGAAAACAGGTCCATTTAACTCCAAAGCCCTTGCACTTTCCACGGCACAATGTAGTCATAGAGTTGAACGTAACCATTAATGTATAAGGGATTCAAATAATTTCCCAAACAAACATTGCTTTATTAAGCTCTTCCTATGCATTAATACAGAGAAAGCACGTCCAGAAGCCTGGGTGCTTCGTATACTGGGAAAGTTCTCACAGTGCAAATTTACCAATTTCAGAGCAGACCGAAATTCCTCATGTTCTGTAAATAGGTGTTACTAGAAGTTCCTTGAACTGCAATGATCCAGCAGTTTTTCAAAGTCTGGCCAAACCTCGGGGGACACAGTGGCAGGGTTCCAGATCAGGGGGAGTATGTTACCAATAGGAGAGCACAAGCCGCCACATCTGGGGGAGCCGGGTGTCACACTGCTGATGAGGGACCTGGCATCCAAAGTGTGATTTCGTCAGTTCCTCTCTCCCTGCCGCAGGTCTCTAAGCCCAGGAGAGCACCCAGCCAGGCCACCACCTCAGAGGCACCCGGCCAGATGTCCAAGGAAATGCGCACAGCTACGCCCATCACAGAAGGGAGACCAGTTCATCCCTGCTGGCCACGATTGACTGAAATGACCGAGACCTCAGTGGCCCTCTGTGACCTCCTTATTGTGAAGTCACGGTGCGGGGCACTCAAAAAAAAACCCCGCTGACTGATCGACTGGACTGCTTGCACAGACCAGATCTAGAGCAAGAGAGAGAGGAGGGTGGTGTGCAGAGACACCAGGCAGGCTGGGAAAATCCCGGATGCCACTGGCAAAGGGAGGCTGGCGGTGAGAAGCCGATCCAGCTGGTGGTCTATTCCAATGTGCCTGATGAAAAGAACACGGAATGAAGGCCTCGAGGTCTGGGTTCAAATGCCAAGTCTACTACTCTGGGAACAATGAATAAATCTCTGGGTGCTTCCGTTTCCTCATCTGTAAGTTGCAGATAATAACAATAGGATCTTTCTTTTATTTTTTTTTTTTTAACATTTATTCATTTTTGAGAGATGGGGAGAGACAAAATGTGAATGGGAGAGGGGAAGAGAGCGAGGGAGACACAGAATCTGAAGCAGGCTCCAGGCTCTGAGCTGTCAGCACAGAGCCCGATGGGGGGCTTGAACCCATGAAAGCGAGATCAAGACCTGAGCCGCAGTCAGATGCTTAACCGACCGAGCCACCCAGGTGCCCCAACAACGCAATCTTTCTCATTGGATTGTCATGAGGATCAAATAAATCATGATATAAAAGCACTGTGAAAACTCGTGGCATACAGCAAGTTCTCAATAAACATCTGTTGAATGAATGAACCACACATGTACTAGATTATGAGTACTATTTAGAATACTAGGTGCTCGTGGGGCGCCTGGGTGGCTCAGTTGGTTAAGTGTCCGACTGTTGATTTCGGATCAGGTCATGATCTTACGGTTCGTGAGATGGAGTCCCACGTCAGGCTCTGTGCTGACAGCGCGGAGCCTCCTTGGGGTTCTCTCTCTCTTCCTCTCTCTGGCCCTCTCCCAGTTGCGGTCTCTTTCTCTCTCTCAAAATAAAACAAAAACTTAAAAAAAAAAAAAAAAGATTACTCGGTGCTCGTGGTAAGGAAAACTGAAACAGGCCAAAGTAAGTTCTTGCACCTTTCTCCTTGGAAACCTGTCCCCTGTCCCTTGACAGGGAGGTGCCCTGAGGTATAAATATCCAGTGTCTTCATGCTACCATGTTGTCCCATCATGAAAAAGAACAGTAGCTTCCTTTCACTGTGAGCTTATTACGGTCTCAGCACTAAGCTTTGCATGCACATTGTCAGCCGCACCTTCCGATCTACCCCTGTGTTGAATGACTATTTTTCCTGGGGGAGGGGATACCTGTGAACGGATCGAAGGCTGGAGCTTTCTGATCTAAGCTCTAAGGCACATCCTATTACAGGAATTGGTGTGGTTCCTGTTGGGGTTTCTGTTCTTGGGACTCTCGTAGGCACAACACAAACCCAAGCTCGATCGTGTGTGGCTGGGGTCCCGGCTGCCACAGCTGTGCCATCTGGCATGCCTGTGATTGATGGGGGGGCGACAGCAACGGCAGGGGAATAACTGGGGGCTCCAGGACCTGAGACAGTCCCCGGCGCTGTGATGAGCCGGCTCAAGACGCCTACCGTTGACTGGTTCCAACCCGCGCCAAGGGAGTGAGGCTATTCTGTTTCTTTCGTTGTTACAGCGCTGGGACACAGCAGCTGTCATTCAAATCCGGGTAATCTCTTTTCAGCACGCTGTGACATTTAAGGGAGCAGATGGAACCTCCTGCACCCACAAATCCTTCCCTCCCCCCAGCCCACAGATTTTTCATAAAGGGGCGCTAATCTCTCTGGCTTACTGCCCTCTGCATCCCTATGACCTTAGATGCTGGGGCCATAGGCCAGGCTCAGAACCTTCTGGTAGGCTCCCTCATGCTACCATCTCCATTCTTCCTTTATCATTCTATCATAGGCAGGAGGAAGAGAAATGGTCGATTACCCTTAGTCTCCCTCAAGTGTCCCCAAGTTCCATGAGAGCGGAGGGAAGAGACTATCTCGTCTGCTGTATCCACAGTGCCCCGCCCTCGGCCTGGCCCAAAGCAGATGCTTAATCAATACTTGCCGAAGGATGCATGAATGAACGAACGGGACGAACAAGTGAGTGAGAGAGAAAAGTAGCATCAGATAAACACGGTCATTGTTCTCAATGCCTCTGAAGAGCTCTCATATGGAAGAGCGAGAATTTTTAATTAACCTTTTGTTTTGAAATAATTTCAGCATTACGGAATCGTTGTTAGAATGCTATGAAGAATCCGCCGATGCTGCCTACCCACATTCCACTGGTTCTGAATCTTTGGGGACTCTCTTACCACTTACACACTAATGGTCTTGTTTCTAAGCCATTTACAGAACTATCAGATGCATCATTCCACTTTTCTCCTTCATACGTCAGTGGGTCCTTTTCAAGGACAAGGACATTCTCAGAGATCGCCACAGCACAGTTACCAAGTTCAGGAACTTGAACAGTGACACAATCTGTAGTCCTGTTCCGATCTCGCCAGGTGTGTGGGAAACCTGTTCTGTTCGGTTCCCCAGGGCAGAAGGATTAACAGGTAGATAGATCTACGAGGAGTATGATTTTTGACTATAGAATGGAAAGACTGATCTAAAAAGTGAGAATTGGCTGCCAGTGAATGAAATGACAGGATCTCCAATAAGAGAGAACTTCCTGCTGTTGGAGGTATTTAGGCAGAGACTAGATTACCCGTCAGGAATGAGGGAAGACGAGAGCTCTTGTGAACAGGAGCTACGCAATAGCTCTGTGTCTTTCTCTGCAAACCAGGTAACTTACATGCAATGTACTTGGCTTCTTTTTTTCACCTACCGTTTCTAGTGTCAGGGTTGGCCTTTTGTGCGGCCGGAGTAGCCAGCTTCTTCCGTGGCAGGGTGTTGAAGCAACCTCAGTGTTCCTTCGGCCTGGAAGTTCTATGAACATGTCAGCCCCGGAATAATAACACGAACATGTCTTTTTGTGCTCACAATGGGACAGGCACTGTGTAAAGTGCTTCACAAGTGTTACCTCATAACGCCTTCAAAAAACCCAAGGATGTAGCTACTGTTATTATCCCTATTTTACTGATGAGGAATCTAAAGTTCAAGTAGCTTTTGACATCGTGGTTCAGATCCAACGTGTTAGGATATTTAAGACATTATGTTCCAGTTCAAATGAGCCTATGTGGAGATTTTAAAAATTGGCTCAATTCTTACGGGGAAAAAAATGAAAGAACATAGTACATCAAGACTTCAAGAATATTAGTATTTCTTGATCTTCTTATATGTATTATTTTCCAAAAAGGGAGGCTACTTTGGAGTTGGGGGGGTGCTTTATTTCTGTTTCCCGACTTTCTGGTTGTTGTGGATTTTTTTTTAAGTTTATTTGAGAGAGAGAGAGAGAGCACAAGCAGGGGAGGGGCAGAGAGAGAGGGAGAGAGAGAATCCCAATCAGGCTCTGTGCTGGCAGCATGGAGCCTGACGCAGGGCTCAAACACACAAACTGTGAGATCATGACCCGAGCCGGAATCAGGAGTTGGACACTTAACCACTGAGCTACCCAGGCGCCCCTGACTATTGTTGTTGCAATTTTAATTTTTATTTTAGACAACACATTTCACTGTAATTGACATGCCAACTCCAGATTCTAGATTCTCCCAGGGACCATGTGCAGAGAGCTGTTGACTCTCCCCCCTGCACCAGCACCCCAGAAGACAGAGGAGCCAGGACGATGGTTCCTTCTTCCCCAAGCCTTGTGGAGTTCATAGTTTTCAGAATATTTACCTCCTGGCTAATTCCCACCACTCCGTCAAATTTCAGCTTAAATGTCACATCCTCAGAAAAGCTTTTGCTACCTACCCTTCAAGCCTTGGTCAGATTCCCCTTTCCCTGTTCCCACCGCATCATCAACCTTTCCCTAAGAGCAATGATCACATTTCATGCTACTGCTTTCTGTTTTTACAGCTAGACTGTCATACCATTTGTTTTGACAGGCCGCATCTGTTTTTCTCCCTAACGCAGCCTCCGTGTTTAGCACACCGTAGCCCCTTGATACATGTTTCTCTCGAATGAATAAATGAAAAGAGAAGACCCGGTTCCACTCCGGGAAAGGAGGTTGGCAAAAGAAAACATCAATGAGTAAGCGGTGCCCCAGGAGGCAAAAAGGAGGAGGTTCTAGCATCAAAAGTCAAAGCCAACCAGTGACTTGGCCAAAACGAGGGATTTGGTGGGCCCAGCGGGGAGTCGTGGTCCGAGCCAGAACCTTGCACGGTAGCTATAGGACAGCAGCAGGAAAGATCTCAGTTCAGCGCTGGGATGCCAATAGCTGACCGTAAGTAGTCCGTGATCAAGGGTTAGACCCATCCGGAAAGAAAGGATACTAGACAACACGTGCCCCTATAGTTTTTTTCATCGGGGACAGAGAAACACAGGCAGGCCGCAAAGACTTCAAGGAAGACCTACAAAAGGCTTTTGAGAGGAGGGGTCTCGCTGGCTCCAAAATAATGTCCCCTCTCACAAAGTGGCGTTCACAGAGCTGTTATTACCATTCTACGTGCAGCCCCCAGATGGCAGCAGTGTGCCGCCCTTGAGCTACAAATTGTCGCTAAGTGCTCTCAACCTTGACCTCTGGCTTGCCATCCCACCACTGCCCTGTGGCAAGCTCGGCTTTGGAGTCTCTTCACCCTGTGCCAAGAGGCTTGCAGTGTGTCTTCTATCTGGAAGTGACTCCATTGGTCTTTCCCAGGCGGCCGGCTCGATGCCGCCCCGGGTGCCCTCAGACCCTGTTGGAGATCATGACCCAATGGTTCCCTCCAACAGTCCATAGTCCGTATGTCCAAAACGGAATTCATATTTCTCATCCGCCCCGTCCCTCAGCCCCGACTCAAGCCTTTGCTTCTCTATAGCATCTTGAACCTCTCCCGTCCATTCGCCGAGCCCTAGTGAGTCCATCTCTAAAATAGTTCAGACCCGAGCGCTCCTCTCCGATGTTCCTGGCACAGGAGGTCCTCACCACCTCTTAGCTACGCCCCTAACTCATCTGCTTATCTCCGCCATCTTCCTCCCACAATCCCACACGGCAACCGCCATCTGTGACTTGTCGCAAACCCCTCCCAGGACAAGAATGCTCCCTTTCCTTAATCTGTTCAGATTCCCCCGACGCTTCAAGGTGCAGATCAACTAACACCTTCCTCAAAAGCTTTTTCTGCATCTCCTCCTGGCCCCAACAGCCGGGTCTACAGCACCTTATCTGGACCTCCTGTTACAGCTCTAATTTTTCACACTCTGCTTTCAAGATTATTCATTATTTATGTACACGGACATCTCCCCTCATCCCTTAGCCCAGGAGGGCAGCTATGTGGCACAAATCCTTCAAGTCATCCCCCGACCAGTACCCCGCGAGGGACCTCACTAATGGATCTTAGCTGTCTTTCCACGGAGCCCAAACTCAATCTCAAAATCCTTCTTGAAACAGTATCTCCAGGCAGAACTTGCCCACAAGATGGAATAAATTTTCAGCCCCTGCCTCGGACTATGAGAAACAACAAGACAGGAAGCAAATCCTACACTTCTTTGAACCCATGACGGCATCTTGAACGTAATCTATACTCATTTAAAGGCTTCTCGAATGAAGGAATCAAGAAGTAGACTCAAGGAGCCCCTGGTAGCCAGAATGCTGGTCCCAGACTCCACGGCTCAATTCAATCAGCTTTGTTTCCCTCCAAGGTACCTACTGCATCCTGCTGGTGACAGTCACATGGTGTGTGCCAAAATTCCCCAGTGCTATTCAGGCCAGCAACTTACCAAAGGCTGCATGACTAAGTGTACAGTCAGCAGGTTGAAGGAGCACGTACGTAACCACTCATGATTTTCCTAACCTACCCCTCAGACTCACAGATTTGTTTTTCCACCCTGCTTTCAAACTCTCAGTAGTACATTTAAAAATACTGTAAAGGGGTTGCACCATTTTGGTCCTAATTAATCCAGGCCAAAGGGCTCTACTTCCGACGTGCTTATATTGGCCCGTATCCTGTGGGGAAAGGAATGATAGCACACAGACATGCTTTCTATGGGCCATTTGCATAAAAATTCCCTATACATATTAAAAGCTGGAATTTGGTTGTGTGAGGGTGGGGCGGTGTGTGTGTGTGTGTGTGTGTGTGTGTGTGTGTGTTTCCTTTTTTCCCAGGGAAACCTGGGTGTTGGCTGTGTAAGAACTTCCGAATTTCAAGGCCAACCTTGAGTTTTCACTTCTTTTGTAGATGACTTACTGTCCCTTGTAAAAAATTTCCAGAGTTCAGTGGAATATGGTCACACCAATGTTTAGTCACAGCCATCTTGGTGGGGGGAGCTACCGTGAGGACAGCACTATATTCATGACTAGATGCCAATGAGGGAGGGTTTGAGGGCCAGACAATCCTTAGCTCATAAATCCTTCCTCCTGTATATGACAAAGCATCGGTACTCAAAGATCGACCATGAACCTCACTGGATCCTGCTTCGAACAAATTAGAGAAAACAAAAAATTGAGTCAGCTGGGGAAGTATAAACACCAACCAGATATCTGAGAGTACTAGGCAATTGTTATTAATTTTTTAAGGTACGAGAATGGTATTGTGGCTTATTTTTCATTACTCAATGTTTTCTTATCTTATCTAGATATTCAGGCATTTAACTTTTTTTTTTTTAAAGTAGGCTTCACACTCGGGGCGCCTGGGTGGCTTAGTCGGTTAAGCGTCCGACTTTCGCTTGGGTCATGATCTCACGGATCGTGGGTTCGAGCCCCGCATCGGGCTGTGTGCTGACTGCCAGTTCAGAGCCTGGAGCCTGTTTCAGTCTGTGACTCCCTCTCTCTCTGACCCTCCCCTGCTCACGCTGTCTCTCTCTCTCTCCTAAAAATAAATAAAACATTAAAAAAAATAATAATAAAGTAGGCTTCACACTCAGTGTGGGAGCCAACCTAGGGCTTGAATTAATGACCCTGAGATCAAGACCTGAGCTGAGATCAAGTTGTCAGACGCTTAACTGACTGAGCCCCCCACCCCCACCCCCCGATGCTCCTCACTGAATGAATTTAACTTTACTCATCATTTCACTTAGGAAAACTTTAAAGTTTTGGATTACCAAAGATTCTGGAAGCTATTTAGAAGTATGTCTAGAAACCTTTTAATCTTATGTATATCTTTTTAACTTACTCATTCCTAACAATTGTGTCTAGACTATCTACAGAATTTCATGAGGCACTGGACAAAGTCAATCGTTATTTTAAGTTTTTTTTTTCCTGACAAGTTGGCAAGAGAGGTGAAATGATGTTCAGCAAACAGGGGGCAGAATAAAAGTTTTATGTTTAATCCTGATAACTCTAAAGATGTGTCTATTTTAATTAAACCAACAACCTTAACTTAGCTTTGACAATGAATATTTTCCAGGGGTACCTGGGTGGCTCAGTCGGTTAAGTGTCTGACTTCGGCTCAGGTCATGATCTCACAGTTCGTGGGTTCAAGCCCCGTGTCGGGCTCTGTGCTGACAGCTCGGAGCCTGGAGCCTGCTTTGGATTCTGTGTCTCCTCTCTTTGGCCCTCCCCTGCTAGTGCTTTGTCTCTCTCTGTCTCTCAAAAAACAAAATAAAATAAAAACAAAAAAATAATATTTTCCATGTTGTTTTAAAGATTTTATTTTTATCTAATCTCTACATCCCACGTGGGCCTTGAACACACAACCCGAGATCGTGTTGGCCTTTCTTGATTACATAAGCACGACGATATGATCAAAATGTCTTACAAGGAGGCAGAGGTCAAAAGGAAGAGGAACTAAGGCAGGGCGAGTCTGAAAAGGGAGGAAGTTAGGAAAGGTCTGGAACACAAACTCTTGCCAGACTGGCCAAGCCACTGCCAGCCACTGGAAGAGAACTCTTCAGCTGGTAGCAGCTAAAAGAAAGTAGGAGGGGCTGGCAGACATCCGTTAAGCGTCCGACTTTGGCTCAGGTTATGATCCCAAGGCTTGTGAGTTCAATCCCTGCATCGGGCTCTGTGTGCTGACCGCTCAGAGCCTGGAGCTGCTTCGGATTCTGTGTCTCCCTCTCTCTCTGCCCCTCCCTGGCTCTCACGAACTTTCTCTCTCAAAATAAACAAACATTAAAAATTTTTAAAAAGAAAACAACCCCAAGTTGCCACTGTATTGATTGTGCATCTTAGGCCTGAAGGGTCCCTGTGGATCATTTACTCCTTTTCTCACAGGTGACAAAACAGAGACAAAGAGAGGAGTGAGTGACCCAACAGCACACAGCACAGGCTGGCATGAGATCCCACTGGTTGGTGCCCATGTCATACAGGGCTTTTTAAAAATTTTTTTAGTTTCTTTCTTTTTTGAGAAACAGAGAGAGAGAGAGAGAGAGACAGAGAGACAGAGTGCGAGCGAGCGCAGGGAAGGGACAGAGAGGCAGGGAGAGTGAGAATCCCAAGCCGACTTCATGCTGTGTGCAGAGCCCCATGAGGGCTCAAACTCACAAACCCTGAGATCATGACCTGAGCCAAAATCAAGAGTCAGATGCTTCACCAACTGAGCCACCCGGGTGCCCCTCCATCACATGGGTTTACTGTCACTCCTAGTTGAAAGAAAGTGACCAAATAGAGCAAACTCCGAGTGTGCTTGGCTCACGTGCCTTCTTCCCCTGTAATCCTTGTTCTTGCCTCCCGGGGGCGCTGTGCAGGCTGGCAGCTCTGGCTGCGCCGCTCACAGTTAAGCCACGCCTCCTCGTTTGCCAATTGCCAGTAAGCCTGGGGGGCGGGGGCGGGGGAGGGGCAGGTACCAGCCAGGCTTACTGGGGGCTGTGTAACAGGGTGCACATTAATCCTCATACGTCAAGTGTTTACACTGCACTCGCGTCCTGAAAAAATGCTTTGTCTGGGCTCCAAACCAGCCCATTTTACTGCCAAGGAGCAACTATCCAACATTATTTTTCAGATTTCCATCTTCCCCAGGAGAAGGGAGGGAGGGAGGGAGGGAGGAATGAAAGAAGGAAGGATAGAATGGATGGATAGATGGGTGGATGGATGGATAGATGGATAGATAGATACCTAGATAGATAGGGAGGGAGGGAGGAACTGCTTTTCATTTTAAGTGGTTTCAGAAGCACCTAAAGTGTTAAGATTCTAATTCTAACAGTCTAAGGTTCAAAGGTAGATTTCTTTTTCTACAAATAGCGCAACTGGAAAACGTCACACAGTTACCAATTCTGTACAGTGAAGGTAAACAGTGTAACATGATATTGTCAATGCAAAATGCATTGCTGCCACCAGAACTATCATTTTCACATAACAGAGGAGAAGGAGGGCACCTGGCCGGCTCTGTCGGTGGAGCCTGGGACTCTTGATCTTGGGGTCGTGTGTTCAAGCCCCACGTGGGGTGTAGAGATTACTTAAACATAACTCTTTCCAAAAAAAAAAAAAAAAAAAAAAGGAGAAGGAATCGGTGCTTGAATAACAGCATGCGCTTTATAAGAAGCCACCGCTTATTCAAGTTCACTTTCTATGATTTATTTCATCGACACCCCACAATAACGTTTGACGTAGGTTCTCTCTTTTTTTAAATATTTTTTTAAATGTTTATTTATTTTTGAGACAGAGAGAGACAGAGAGTGAGCAGTGGAGGGTCAGAGAGAGGGGGAGACACAGAATCTGAAGCAGGCTCCAGGCTCTGAACGAGCTGTCAGCACAGAGCCCGACGCGGGGCTCGAACCCACGAACTGTGAGATCATGACCTGAGCCAAAGTCGGCCGCTTAACTGACTGAGCCACCCAGGCGCCCTGAGGTAGGTTCTCTTACCACCTTTCACAGATAAGAACCGAGGCTCAGCTAGCTCAAGTTAAGGAAACTTCCCCAAAAGAAGAACCGGAAGATGATGAAATGGAACATGAGAGAAAGACATGACAATTAAAGAATTCGTCCAGGCCATCCGATATCCCATTGATAGGAGTTCTAGGCATCAAGAAAACAGAAAGGGAGATTATTATGTGAGAAATAATACAAGGTGATGTCAACATGGAGGACAGTTGTTGGATGGAATGGGGTCACCGAAGCCCAGCTCAGTGAATGGCAGTAGCTGCAGAAGAAGGCTTAGCACTGTTACATTTTAAAATGCTAAAGACTAAAAGAACATGGTTAAAGCTTGCGGAGAAAGAAGAGTTACGATTGGAAATCGATAGGGGAATCAGACTTTTCAAAAGCAGCGCTAGCAAGAAGCAAGAGAACATATAGTGGAATATGATTTTCAAAATTCGGAAAGGAAATTGTTTCTATTATTTTTTTATGTTTATTTATTTTGAGAGAGACAGAGACAGAGAGTGTGAGTGGGGGAGGGGCAGAGAGAGAGGGAGACACCGAATCCGAAGCAGGCTCCAGGCTCCGAGCTGTCAGCGCGGAGCCCAACGCGGGGCTTGAACCCACGAACCGTGAGATCATGACCTGAGCCGAAGTCCGACAACAGACTGAGCCCCCGGCCCCCCCACCCGGCGTCCCTGAAAGGAAATTGTTTCTAATTAGAAATGCTTCACCTCGGGCAAATTTAATCACATGTGAAGATATATTCAGACACAGAAGGGTTTTATTAAAATTACCTCCCACGCCATCTTTCTCAGGAAGTTAGTGCAGGGTATAGTCCAGCAAAACCAGGGCATAAAGTGAGAAAGAGGGTAAAATGAAATGTAGCAAAGGAGTAACAAAGAGAAGCAAAGGATGACAGCTGAGGGGCAGGCCTGGAGGGCAAACATTTCCAGAATGGGTCAGGAGGGCAGCAAACTCCATAAGGGTTGCCTCTATGAAAAAAGAAATGGAACTCATGAATTAGTTATTTTTTTAAATTTATTTTGAGAGAGAGCGAGAGCATGGGAGGGGTGGAGAGGGAGAGAGAGAAAATCCCAAGCAGACTCCCCACTGTCAGTGCAGAGCCCAGTGCGGGGTTCGAACCCACGAACTGTGAGATTGTGACCTGAGCGGAAATCAAGAGTCTGACATTTGACTGAGCCACCCAGGTGCCCCTTATCGATTACTTATTATGTGTGATCACGCTCAGTGGAGTTTTGTGATTCTGTCAGCAAGTTTGGGGCTAATCTCATGACAGGTACATAGAAAAACAAATCAAGCCAAAGAAGAGACAATTAGGGAAAAAAGAAAGAAAGAAAATACAACTTAATGGCCCTCAATGTAGATCAAGTGTGCACCATTATGCAGTATAATGCAAATGTTGACTATTTGAAGCAAAATTTTTTATATTTATGGAAGAGAGGTGTGAGTGCATGTGGGGTGTGCATGTGTGTATGTGCGTGTGTGAGAAGGAAGGAAGCTAGTTCCTCACGTTCCGTAGCAGAGATTCCGAAATCGGTATTTTCCAAACCTAAATAAAAATAAGAAATATCATTAAGTATCAGGGTCTTGGGGCGCCTGGGTGGCTCAGTCGGTTGGGCGTCCGACTTCGGCTCAGGTCAGGATCTTGCGGTTCGTGAGTTCGGGCCCCGTGTCAGGCTCTGTGCTGACAGCTCAGAGCCTGTAGCCTGTTTTGGATTCTGTGTCTCCCCTTCTCTCTGCCCCTTGGCTGCTCACAGTCTGTCTCTCTCTCTGTCTCAAAAATAAATAAAATATTTTTAAAAATTTAAAAAAAGGATCAGAGTGTTATTCAGAAGAGTTATACACCCAAAGAACCCGCTAAAAATATTAGAAGCAACTTAAGACAACACAAATTTATGATCTCATACTCCCATAGGTCAGAAGTCCAACACAGTCGGACTGAAGTTTCTGCTCCGGGCCTCATAAGGCTGAAATCATGCAGTTGGCCAGCCTGGGCTTCTATCTGGAGGCCCTGGGGGAGAGTCGGCTTCCAGGCTCCTTCGCGTCGTTGGCAGCATCTAGTTCCTTCTAACACTTCCTAAGGGCCTCTTCTGTCTTCCAGCCAGCAGCGGCACTTTGAGTGAGTCCTTTCTGTGCTTTGAATCTGTCCGCCTCTTCTGCTTCCAGACAGAGAAATTTCTCTGCTATTAAGGGCTCCAGTGATTAGGTTGGCCCCCCCAGATAATCCAGGATAATCTCCCCATTGTAGGATCTATAATCCTATTTTTTAATGTGTATTTTTTTTTGGGGGGGAGGGCCAGAGAGAGGGGGACAGAGGATCCGAAGCAGGCTCCGCGCTGACAGCAGAGAGTCCCGGCGTGGGACTCGAACTCACAAACTGTGAGATCATGACCCGAGCCGAAGAAGTCAGAGGCTCAACCGACTGAGCCACCGGGTGCCCCTAAGATCTATGACCTTAATCACATTTGCAAGGTCCCTTTTGCCTCGTAACAGAACATTTTCGCAGGTTCCAGGGATGAGGGTGAGGGCATCTTTTCTGGCGGCAGGAACCGGGTCAGGAGTGGTAGGGCAGGGGCCCGCTTGTTTGTTGGTTGGTTTGTTTATAAGCCCTGTGGTATTCTTTGACTTTTTCACTTAAGTCCCCGTTTCCTTTTGATCAAATAAAAACCAAAACGTTTAATTCCATAGCCAAGTTCGTAAGTATTGAGTTCCAAGGGACCCGACATTAGGTAGTGTATCAAATGTGTCATTAGGCAAGTGACCTGTATTATACAAAAGCCATGTTTGTGCTTCTAGGCAAAAGGACGTAAGATCTGCAACACATGTTAAGAAATACTTGTTAGGCGCAATCATGGCGGGGGCCCTTGGGGAAGTTCTGATTTGGATGGCCCACGGGGCTCGTCCAATGTGTCAATTCCTGGGTTCTTACCGTTGTTTAAAGGACCCACTCTGATTATTATTGGCAGCTACTGCTAGTGGTTAGCGACTTCCTGGAGCAACAGTAAATGTAATGGCCGTGAATGCAGTTTCTTGCGATGGACAGCCAGCCATTATCTTCGTTTTTGTTAGATGTCTCAACAGAGCTAACCTAGTCCGACGACCTCATTTTACAGATGAGAACACTGCCGCCCAGAGACAGCAAGGGGCCTGCCCACGGCATTGCTAGTGTTTGTGGCAAAGATCCTCGCTCCGGAATGGGCTCCACAACTTAACAGCCACTGTTACGAACGTTGGATGGGAGGAAAAATTCCTAGGTCGAACACCTTCATCTTACAGGTGGGGAAGCGGACAGGAAGGCATGCCCGCCCAAGGTCTTTTGGGCTGCCTACACTTTCATCCATGAAAGTCTGCGTTCCATTGCTCTGTGTAAAGTAGCCGCTTCCAACTAATCACCTGAAGCTAAGCGAAACGTATTCACATCTAAATTCCTAGTACCTTACCTAGCACCTAGATGAATGTACGCACAAATGAACCTAGATGCTGCGAAAAGCTCACGTAAATGATTTAAATTCTCAGCTTCTGTTTGCTAAGCGACTTGGCCATGATTTGAAATAAAATGCTTCTTCTTTTTTTGCGAGAGACAACGTGAGCAGGGGAGGGGCAGAGAGAGAGAGGGAGAGAGCAAGAGACTCCCAAGCAGGCTCCGCACTGCCAGCTTGGAGCCCTGATGTAGGGCTCAACCCCACATCAGGTGGTCACATCGGTGAGCTGAGCCGAAATTAGGAGTCGGATGCTCGACTGACTGAGCAACCCAGCTGCCCCCCAATGTTTCTTCTTCTTGAGGGAGCTGCCTCCTTAGAACAAGTAAACCTATCACTGGCCATCTAGTACAGGCTCTAACCTTGGGCTGACTTGGTTAAGTGTCTGAGTCACTTACTAGCTGTGTGACCTTGAGGACCCAACTCATTTTATGTCTGTTTCTTCATCTATAAAGTGAAGATCGTAACGGCCATCTCACGGGACCCACAGGGGAATTTAGTGAAATAATCCATGTACCTTGGCATGCACGTAGCCACTCGGTAACTATTCTCTTTTTATGTAATTTTTATACCAGCGAAATATTTTCTCGTTGCTAACAGTAAACTAATAGCATGGTCATTAGGAAAGACCCTTAAAGGCCAAAGAAACTTCAGGAAGAAATCATCTTGGGGATTGATGTCAAAAGTTATCTAGCGCATCCAAATGTCAATCCAACTCCCTTCCTTAAAGTAAAAGCAGGCCAAGATTTAGCTACAGTATTTACAAAGAACTTTATTGCTTTCTAACCATTAGGGCTTCAAAATAGTTTCTGAGGTAAGTGTTCTTGTTTCCTTGTTTTCTTCTAAAATGACTAATAGTCTAATAGCATAATCTGTTACTCATGTGAGCATAGAGTTATGCTTGGAAGAGAGGAGGGCTTGATGGAAAGGACAAAATGGTAAACGCTCTGGAAATTAAATGTACTTCGATCATTCTGTCCCCCCCGAGACAAGGTGAACATGTTTATGGCTGCAAAAAGATGCTTTCCATAGATCTCAGGCAGACAGAAAACCTCGAGCTTCTGCAGCTCAAATGCTTCCTGTCAGAATATTCAGTACGCGGGTGTATGAAGCTGCAAAGCTTTCTTATTTAAAACAAAACATACTTGGGGACAGATTTCCAGAATCTTCTTGGATCATTCTCGACAGTTACAGAAATAACCCTCACGGGCGTCAGCAGCCCCTACCCACACCCTTGGATTTGGATTTTGTAAAGATTTCGGGGTAGTTAATAAACGCCGTCTGCTCAAAGACTCACTCTTAGAGCTTAACATTGTTAAAGAACAGAAATGCAGCCAAGTCCATTTGAAAGCTCTAACTGGCTTTATTATTCGATTCATGAACTGAGCGGCCTCTCTGGCAAGTACAGAGGAGTTCCAAAGGGCTATTGAAAAGGAAAGGCTTTTAAAGGTTTGAAAAGGGAAGTTTTTTGAAGGTAGAGAGGGAGTGGAAAAAAGGAAATTATTAGCCAGGAAATCCCTTGTTTCAGGCAAGGGTGCCTTCCTAAGGGGAATGGAAGGGGTCTCTCAATAAATTTCCTAGTGCTGACC
This sequence comes from Proteles cristata cristata, assembly GCA_017311185.1. Lineage (NCBI taxonomy): Eukaryota > Metazoa > Chordata > Mammalia > Carnivora > Hyaenidae > Proteles > Proteles cristata. Next base: position 244,314 of record JAESUZ010002791.1, on the reverse strand, counting down.
AGAAGATTCCACGTGGACTGGTTACAGGTTTCCTTCTGGGAGGCTGAAACGGCAGTTCGGTTAGGGATCAGATCTTGTTTTCCTGACTTGGTCTCGAATCTAACCTGCTAATGCAATTAATTTCTAACTAGGGAGTCCTCCATCGGAGAGAGCATCACAGTCTCCTTAACTGTGCGGGTGTGTGCGTGTGCACACACTTGGATTCTTTTTTTCTTTTCCTGTAGGTTTTCCCCCACTGCTTGGGGGTCACAACTAGGTTGGTGACAACAGACATCCATTCTCTCCCTGGGGTGGGATGACATAATTGGTGGCATCCCAGAGTGGCTCCCTGAGCTCTGAGGTGTTGGTGAAGGTCACGTCCGTGACTCCGGGGGCGCGCTGCTCTGCAGGGAGGTGCTGGTGTTTTGGTAACCCCGCTTCACCAGGAACCACCAGGTTGTGCACGTCACCACGGAGACCCGCGACGGCCGATAGAGCAGGCCCACTTCTTGTTCTTGGAAATGACATACTTTTCTGTCCTGGGGTTGGATGACAGCTGGTGGAGCCCCTTCAGCCGCCAGCCCCATGGTGCCGCCTCCTCCGTGCCTGTGGCCCCTGCTGCGACATGTGTGTCACGTGGGGAGCCACTCCCCCTCCCGGGCCCCCGACCTCCTCCGCTTGGCAGCAGCCCCAGGATGCATTTCCCTTAATTATCAGAACTATGATGTATCAAATACTTCCATCCCTTTACGTTCCCCTTACGCAGGCTGTACTAATAGTAAACTAAGTGCACGCCCTTATCAGAAAACATAGGTGTCCCTTAAAAAGGGGGGCGAAGGGCGCCTTGGTGGCTCAGTCAGTTGAGCATCTGACTTCAGCTCAGGTCATGATCTCATGGCTGGTGAGTTCGAGCCCCGCATTGGGCTCTGTGCTGACAGCTCAGAGCCTGGCGCCTGCTTCCGATTCTGTGTCTCCTCCTCTCTCTGCCCTTCCCCCACTCACGTTCTGCCTCTCTCTGAAAAATAAACATTAAAAAAAAAAAAAAGAAATCACAGGCATCCCAAGAACAGCAGGGAAGCTTATGAGAAACGGCTGCATGATAAAATCACGGTCTTGGATTTTTTCCCCCACAATATTTATTCTTTTAACTCCCATTTTTCCGCCACGTGCGCCTCCCGACACGTTACCTCAAAATGAGACCAAAGGAAGACACGTGGGTGACATACAAAAAGACAATATTTATTTCACTCAAGCGTTCCTATAAGAAGTTAAACAAAATGATCCCAGTTGGAAGGCGTTACCAAAAATATTAACGTTGTTTCACATATCCCTTCAGTGCCCAGATAAAGGAAGAACTTATCTGAATGAAAGAGTAAAGAATGACCATCCTTACAGTGGGTTTACTTAGGTCTGCGGAGAAAAACAATCCGTAGAGTTGAGGCATAAAATAGCAAATGAACCTACTAGTTGCCTACAGGTGATGGAAAAGCCACTGATGCGTTAAAGTTTCCCAAGAGCTCCTGAGGCCTGGGGTGGCTTTTCAGGAATTAGAGAGCAGCCCTAGCTAGTCCCGTAATCCACCGGCCCCTTTTCCTTCAACTAGTTCATGGCTAAAAGAGGAGAATGGAACCAAGTACAATTTCCCCACTCCCACGCTGTGACCGTCAGCACCTGCAGCCTCTTGGGGACTCGCAATTCCAAGGCGCCCCCCTCAATGCCGTCTACAAAGAATGCCGGGCGGGGGGGGGATGGCTTTGGGTACCCGTCTTTCACCTCAATGTGACCCCTCCCAAAAAAAAAGCCCAAGGAGGAAACACGTTGACATCTACCCTTGGCGAGGGGGTTCCTCAGAAAAGCCAGGCACACCCGTCCTCCACCGTAGGGCCTGCGGGTGGCCACTCTCGCCCAAACCTGTGGAGAGGCGGCATCTCGGACCCGAGCTGCGCCGGTCACGCCGCCCGGCTGAATCCAACAGGTGACCGTCTGGAGAACTCGTGGTTACGGAGTTTTCAAGTTCCTGCCAGGAATGTGAGTCTGTGTGCCTGAGGTGAGAAACACTGTGGGGGGAGGGGAACCCCTCACTTCAGCGGGCTTCGCTGCATCTGGAGGAAGGAGGGGAGGCAGAGGCGAACGTCGCTGTGCCCATGTGCTAGGGCCGGGTGACGAGGGAGTCTGACTCGGTGTGCCCCCCCCAAAAAAAAGATGGATACAAATGTTGGCGCCTCGGAAGCTATCAATATAGGCTGCAAAACCTAGTCATAACCATTCGTGGGGAAGGGGGAGGACATAACTACCCTCTTCGGAAGCAAACAGCCAGGTCCTAAGTGAGGAGGGTACCTCTTTTCTGTTGAGAAAAATGCATAGAGAGACAGCCAACGCTGAAAACCTTCAAACAGATGCAGACTCACGCAAGAAGTTACAAAACACGCAAGAATCAGTCATCGCTTCTTAGTGGCCGCACACTTTACCTGAGATGCAAATTCCTGCCTGCTCTTCTGGGTGTTCTGAGCAGCTTTAAATTCTAATTTCTTGTGAAAGAGGACGGAGGGACCCGACGGCGGGAATGAGGGGCCGACGTGGCAGGGGAAACGGGTATGGGAACCGGGAGGCTGGAAGCTCTGGATAATGACCGGTGGAGACAGAGGGGTCAGAACGGGGAGGGGGCGGGGGCCTCAACCAGACCGTCAACCCTTTGAGTGGTGCCTCCCAGCCGGGGGCCTAGCACAGTCTGGACACAGGGGGAGTATGTGACCGGAGCAGCAGAGGCGAAGAAGGAAGACCACATCAGAGGCGGCCTGCTTCAGACGCCGGTGCCCAGGGCGGCATCCCGCCTCCACTGCCCTTAACAGCCGGCCGTGGCTTTGAAAGGCCTCGGTAAGGAGCTGCCTCTGCTCTCACTGCAAGGTCATGCTCGTGGCCAACACCGACCCTGGGCCTTTCAAAGCGGGGAAGATCCCTGCTCAGGGGGCCGGGGAGTCTGGACTGCGAAGGGTTTTAAGAGCCACAAACGTTCCGCGAGACCGGGAGCAACAGGCAACAGATTCCGTCAATCTCGTCTGTTACAGATTCCGTCAATTGTGTCTGTCAGATTCCGGCCCCACCCCCACCCCCCCATGACTCAAGTCTGGCATCAGCGTTTGCACCCAGAGTGAGTCCCCCCCCCGAAACACATACGTCCTGCAGAAGTTGTCACAACTCTTGATAATATTAACTCTACCGCCATCGCCGCTCTTTGCTTTATCCCTACTTTGAAGCCTTCGACAGGGATGTCCGGTTTTCTAATTCAACGACAATGACGCCGTTCTCTTCGCCAAAGAGCCCCTTGTGTTTAGTTTCTCAGTGCATGACTTGACATAAAGACTGTGGCTCTCATGAGCTGCCTGTTTTCAAATGGCCCAGTAGTTTCGCTTTCCATTTAACGCGTCCCCAGATAACAAACGGAGAGTGGGATGAATCTTCACAAGGTCACGCTGAAGGGGAAACTAAATTAGCCCCGTCACTGAGAGGCTCTCTTCAGGTTTTCTATCAGCACTACAGAGTCAGTTTCTTCTTTGGTTTGCTTCTCATAGATGTCATACTTCTTCCAGTGCTGGAAGGGAAGAAAACACACACGCAATGATTCTTCTAAACAATGTTCTCCCCTGAGGACTCCCAGCCGGGGCTTAATTTTAGCTTTGCATGCATGGAACTAGGAGTGTATGTCTTCCTGTTACAGCTTTGATTTTTTTTTTTTTTAACCTAAGAATCTTCATCTATTTGAACAATGAAACAAAACAATCAGGAGTTAACGTGTGTGTGTGGGGGGGACCATGGATTGTGACGCGACGTTAAAGAGCTATCTCAGGAGACACATTGGACATCTTCAAAACTGGAAATGAAGTCTTTTGAAGAAGAATAGGGTGGCAGTGCTTTTTCTTACTTTAACCGTTACTCCCTTTATTTTCTTACCACTCAAATGTGCCCTCTGTTCCCGAGATACAATAGGCTCAAAATGTCGACCAGCATCTAGGCCACTGGCAATATATAAAATGTCTCCAAAATAGTCTTAGCACAGTTAAACCTTCTTAAAAGACCCTATATTAATGGTTTCGTGTAATGACATTTGCTAGAGCCAGGAATTACACATAAGGTAAGCTCATCTTTTTTTTTTTAATTTTTTAATATTTATTTACTTTTGAGAGAGAGAGAGACAAAGCGCAAGTGGGGGAGGGACAGAGAGAGAAGGAGATGAGGAATCTGAAGCAGGCTCCAGGCTCTGACCCGACAGCTCAGAGCCCTACGCGAGACTCGAACACACAGGCTGTGAGATCATGACCTGAGCTGAAGTCAGATGCTTAACTGACTGAGCCACCCAGGCGCCCCAAGGTAAGCTCATCTTGAGCTCAATGTTAAGGGTGTCTCATACGGTAAAAGTCAATATCCTGGTTTTTGCCTTCCTTACTTAAAATTCAAGGGAAAGGGTGGAACCTGACCTCAGTCCCCTCATCTGTAAGATAAAGTTGCTAGACGAAACCTGGTGTCTATGCAGACTATGGTGTAAGAGCAGACTCCAGCAGGCTGTTTTTGTAAGTAAAGTTTTATTGGAACATGGCCACCATCCGTGGCTGCTTTCATGCTACTGCAGCAGAGGTTGAGTTGCCGTGACTAAGACCGAGTGGTTCGGTAAGTCGGAAATAGTGACTATCTAGCTCTTTACAGAAGAAGTCTGCCAACCCCTACACTAGATTATCTCCAAGCTCCTTCTCTGCTTTGATGTTTTCTGGTTCTAGAAGCCCAAGAAAGGAAATGGAGAGCAGGAAAACAGAAACAAGAGCAACAGTGAGTATTCAGCTGCCTTGGGCTGTACAATGGGAGATGGACTGAGCCGGTCACGAGCGCCTAGTCTCAGAAAGCTGATGGAGGGAAGAGCTGAGAAATGCTGTTTAAAATATCCAACGTATTCTAAATTATTTAACCCTCACACTCCTAGTAGAAGGGCTAAAATAAAAAACACTGGCAATTCCAAGTGCTGACACAGATGCAGAGTAACTGGATGTCTTACCTATTGTTGGTGGAAACGTCACAGACTACAGCCACTATGGCAAACAGCCTGATGGCGTCTTAGAAAACGCAGCATACGCTGACCGCAAGACCCAAAAATCCTACTCCTACGGATCCACCCAAGAGAAATGGAAACATGTATCTCCACAGAGACCTCTACGTGACTGTTTACAGTAGCCTTTATTCATAAAAGCCCCAAACTGGAAACGAGCCCAATGCCCTTGGACAGGTGAGTGGTTAAATCAACTGTGGCACAGCAATATAATGGAATGTCACTCAGCAATGAAAGGGAATCAACTACTGATACACGCAACAACACGGATGTCTTTTGAATGCATTGTGCTTAGTGAAACAAGCCAGACTCGAAAATCTATGTATTTGGTGATACCCTTGGGATGACATTCTGGAAAAGGTAAAAATTTTAGGGACAGAAAGCAGATTGGCGGCTGCAAGGGTCTAGGGGCCGGAGTGAGGGGGGGTGACGGCGAAGGGGCGCGAGAGAACGTTGCGGAGGACAATGAAGATGTTCTGTATCTCAACTGGAGCGGTGGCTCTAAAACCCTGAATGCGTTTGCTAAAACTCCTCCACCGGTAACGCTTAAAAAGAGCACATTTTATTTGGCAGGGGGCTAGGTCTAATCAATGAATCTGGAGTTTTGAAAATGTGAAATGCACAGACTTCTAATAAAAAAACAATCTGAAAAAATGACATAAGCTTGAAATAATGGCTTATTCAATAAATGGCACTACGACAACTGGCTAAGCACTTGAAAAATAAAAGTTAAACCCTACTTGACGGCCCACATGCATAAATTCCCTGTGGGTTAAAGATCTAAACGTAAAAACCAAAACCAAGTAAATACCAGAAAAATACACTGGGCAACAGCTACATAAGGCTGGGATAGGAAAAGGCTTCCTCCCCATAAAAAATAAAGATCTGCATGCACAACGTTCGCACATCGTCCATCACCCGAAATTCCACATAAAGGCAAAGAGACCACAAGCCGAAGGATTAATAGCTGATAGACCCAAAGAGCCTCACAAACTACAAAGTTTCCAAAGGATGAACATGGCAGGGAAAAAATGGACAATGACCATGAATTTCACAACAGAATTACTTCCAGCCAATGAACATACCAAACAGTATGAAAACTGATACATAAAATCAAAACAAGATGCCCTTTGGGGAGCCTGAGTCAGCTGAGCATCAGACTCTTACTTGCGGCTCAGATCACGATCCTGGGGTCCTGGGATCGAGCCCCACCTTGGGCTTCGTGCTTCAAGTGTGGAGCTTGGTTAAGATTCTCTCTCTCTCTCTCTGCTCCTCTCCCCTGCTCTCAATCTCAAAAAAAGAAAGCACCTTAAAACAAGATGCCCTTTTCTCATCCGTCAATTGGCGAGGTTTTTTTGTTTTAATTAGACACACTCACGCTGGCAAAAGTGTGGCAAAACCACCCCTGAGGCAGCACGGAGACGCTGAGCCAGGTATGTAAGCTGGTACCACCTACTTGTCATCTATGGCTCCTGCGAACGATTTAGGAGTATGTATTCTAACGCTCCCGTGTCCTTAATCTGAAGGAATCAGACTCTACATCGGAAACCAGGGTGTTTCATTTAACAACATATATTACATATTTTTATATGTCAGTAAAACAGATCGACCTCATTTCTTTGCCCTGTGCATAATATTTCATCGCATGAATGCACCCTAATTTATCGAACCAGTAACCTTAAGAGACAGTTAGCCTGTAAATCCTTTCTGGACGATAGTCTATCAATGTTAATCAAAGAGTTTAAAATGTATAATCTCCTTTGATCCAGCCACTTTTCTTACGACCATTTATCCCTTCAAAATAATAAAACATATATGCTAATAGAGCTGTGAAATGATGCCTATGATAATGAAGTTTAGAAGTCATATAAGGGCGCCTGGGTGGCTCAGCTGGTTGAGCATCTGACTTTGGCTCAGGTCATGATCTCACAGTTTGTGACTTCAAGCCCTGCGTCGGGCTCAGTGCTGATGGCTCAGAGCCTGGAACCTGCTTTGCATTGTGTCTCCCTCCCTCTCTAACCCTCCCCTACTTGTGTTCTCTCTCTCTCTCAAAAATAAGTAAAACTAAAAAAAAAAAAAAACACCATATAGGAAAGAGAAGTAGGGTAAGCAGGAGAGGAAACCTGAGACGCATAGATGCAGTCTTCAACAAAACCAGATCAAAAGGGTCTCCCCACGGACCCTGAGATGTGAAGGGGTGGAAGAGAATAGAGCGGGCGACAGGAGCACAGTGGAGTCCGTCGTGGGGGAGTATGGAGAGGGAAGCAGCAGCACATCTGACAGATCTGAGGACTCTAAAGTAACCCAACCCCCAGCAAGCTACTTTATGAACAACTGAGCCCGGCACGGGTCTGCCCTTTCGAACAGTGACCGGGTGCAAGGGGCCCATGGTATAGCCTGGGAGCTGCCTGGGCCTCAGGAACTCTCAAATCACCCAAAGCTCCTTTCCGGAACAAAGGGCCACTCTGAGGAGCCACCAGGCCAGACAGACTCCACGCTGGCCGGGACAGAGATGAGAGAGATCAAACACAAAGTCCAGGTAAAAGCAGAGAAGGCGGGTAGGGGTGGGGGTGGGCGGGAATATTTCGGTAAGACAGTCATTATACTTTGAACCACTGTCAAAAATGATAGAAGATGGAACTCCATAGCCATGAAAGTAGGAAAAGAGAAAACTATCCTAAGTCCGGCCTCTTTCTAAAACATCAGGGAAATGAATTTCATGTAAAAATCAGCAACAGAATAAAAGCCTTGCAGAATTAAAAAATTCAAGGATGTCCCCTCAAATTACATGAAATTATAGTCTACTATTTTAAAAGTAGCTCAAATATATTAAGAAAAAGTTTTATGATATGAAAGAATATACATGATATGGAAGAATATAAAAGTATAGAATAAGAACTACTCAGGAATCACCTGTCAAGATTCAGGAAAGAATGAGAAGAGAAAATCATTTCAGAAATGAAGATTAATCTACAAGGAACACAGGGGTAAATGAACATAACAGATAATGCCTTAAGAGAAACAGAAGATGAAAAGGAAGGCTGTTTTATTTAAAAATAAAGTGAAGGCGGCTCAGTCAGTTAAGCATCCAGCCCTGGATCTCAGCTCAGGTCACGATCTCAAGGTTTGTGAGCTCGAGCCCCGCATCAGGCTCTGCGCTGATGGTGCAGAGCCTGCTTGGGATTCTGTCTCTCCTTCTCTCTGCACCTCCTCTGTTTGTGCTCTCTCTGTCTCTCAAGTAAATAAACTCAAGAAAAATTAAAAAAAAAAAAGAGCAGCGCCTGGCTGGTTCCGTCAGAAGAGCACATGACTCTTGATTTCGGGGTTGTAAATTCGAGCCCCATGTTGGGTGTAGAGATTTAAAAAACACGAAGGCAGGTAAAGATTATTCATGAGGATGTGACAAACAGAAGATAGGCAAAGAAAACAAGGGAACACAACAACTGACATCTAGAAGTGAAGAACTGTTTACTGAAATTAAACAAAGAAAAACATCTAAAACTACATACTGAAAAGGGCACACCATATACCTCAGAGAATCAGGCCAGGACGGCCATCACCACCACCACCACCACGAAAACATGTTCTGGTAAAATTACTGGACTCTGAAGAAAAAAAAATCTTCTGACAACCAGGCAGAAAAGACCAAGTGTTTGTTTTTAAGTAAGCTCGACATCCAACGTGGGACCCGAACTCACAACTCTGAGATCAAGAGTCGCACGCTCCACTGACAGACTGAGCCAGCCGGGCGCCCCAAGACCAAGTGTTTTAACACAGAGAGAAAATCATATTGTCAGCCGACTTTGACATTTTATGCCAGAAGAAAATGGATGCCATATTTAAGACACCCAAGGCAAGAACATGGGAGCCATGGATTTTGTACCTAGCTAAACTGATTTTCAATTATTATTATTTTTTTAATATTTTTATTTATTTCTAGGAGAGAGAGAGAAAGAGACAGCGTGAGCAGGGGAGGGTCAGAGAGAGAGGCAGATACAGACTCTGAAATAGGCTCCAGGCTCTGAGCCGGCAGTCAGCACAGAGCCCGACGCGGGGCTCGAACCCACGAACCGTGAGATTATGACCTAAGCGAAAGTCAGCCGCTTAACCGACTAAGCCACTCAGGCGCCCCTCATTTTCAATTATTAATGCAGCAAACTCCATCAGTGTGTAAATAATTCAGGAAATGATGGTTCCAAATCCTCCCTGAGAAAACTTTTAGAGCTTCCACCGACCAAAGTGACTGGGAGACACGAACATAAAGACCAGTAGTGAGCAGCAAATACACCCCCCACCCTTCCACAGAACGAAGACCAGGTGCGGGCTCTGGGGGAGACACGGTAGTGTGTAAGTTACGTGCGCTGACAATGCAGTTACTGGGCAGCTTTCAGCGTGGACAGAGTGAGGAGGACTTAGAGAAAAGCTGCTCTTTTTAGTGATCGTTAACACTCATCATCGGTCAAACGTTCAGAAATTCCTTCAGTTGCACCTGCCACTTTCTCATCTGTTAAACTCCAATACAATGAAACATGAGCATGTCATTAAAACGTATCAGACAGTTGGCTAAGAATCTAGGCTTGGGGTCGGGTCCCACCTCTGATGCCTGTTCGTTAAGCCTGGATGCTAGCTCTGCTGTGTCCTCACAATGGGATCTGGAGCGAGCCACACATACGCTCCGCTCCCATCCCCCCGGCGGTGGGACCCCACCGTCCTCATCCGTGTACTGGGGAGAATACCAACTGCAACAGGAGCGAACTGACGACGGCGGTGCCTAGAAAAGTGTCTGCTACAAAGCAAAAGGTCAGGAACAATGAGCCATTATTATTGCCGTCATTATTCCCCCACTGACCAATAAGAATTCTGTTTCTCTATGCTGTTTCCACAACATTCAGGATGGTTCTGTCTGGGCGACAGGATCAAGAGTGATTTGACATTTTTCTCTTTGGGTTATCGGCATTTCTCATGTCTCTCCAATGAATACATATTGCTTTTAAAAGGAAAAACATTTTCATTTTTAAAGAATACACGCTGAATGTCACACCTTCATTGGTTTCTGGTCATTGGACCCAATGGGTAGCTGTGGTGGACAGGAAAAAAAAGCCAATCTATTGAAACAGATGAACACTACAGCCGAGACGGCTTCCAAGGGGACATTTTCTCAATTGCCTTTTTTCATTCCTAAAACTTGGATTATTCTCATTTCCACCCATTATCAGCATCATGGCCTTTTCCCAAGGACCGCCTCTATGAATATGTCTACATAAGAAAAGGGAACAAATGCTCTGAACTTTTATTCAATTTCGTGAATTATATGCCAGTCTAATTTTAAAATTACTTGTAGGAAAAAAACAGAAACCTACAGAATTACCAGTCTATAATTCAATAGTTACACTGCCAGTTTTTTAAAACAAGGTAATCAACAACAGAATAATGACCAAATATGAAAAACATCGTGGATGAAAAATAAATCGGTGTTTAGGAAGCTACCACGATTGGCTTTTAGTTGTTAGTCATCCAATTCTAGAAAAAGCAGCATGCTATCCAGGTTTTTATATGTTTTATTGTTTTTTTAAATGTCTATTTATTTTTGAGAAAGAGACAGCATGTGAACGGGGAGGGGCAGAGGGAGAAGGAGACACAGAATCCAAAGCAGGCTCCAGGCTCCAAGCCATCAGCACAGAGCCAGACGCCAGGGCTCGAACTCACAAATTGAGAGATCGTGACCTGAGCCGAAGTCAGACACTCAACTGACTGAGCAACCCAGGCGTCCTCAGGCTCTTATATTTTAAAGAAATAAATTTCTTGGGACAAAGGAATACCAAATCCCAATTTAAGAATACTTTCAGGATTTGTTAGTTCCCACAGTGACTTTTCCATAGAAGTGAAGTGGGTCTCATGCCACCTAAGCAGAGCGCAAAACAGACTTTTGTAGGAATACCAGTCAACAGATTCCATGCCCCAGTCTTCTTCAGATCAACGTTCACAACAGAGAGTTGAACAATATGAATTGTGGGTCGCCATGCCTTAAAATCACTGCAGCTTAAAAATATAGTTGAGGGGCACCTGGCTGGCTCAGTCAGTAGAGCATGCGACTCTTGATCTCCGGGTTGTGAGTTCGAGTCCCACGTTGGGGGTAGAGATTACTTAAATAAAATGGTGGGGGAGGGGCGACTGAGTGGCTCTGTCGGTTAAGTGTCCTACTCTTGATTTCAGCTCAGGTCATGATCTCACGGTCATGAGATCGAGCCCTTTGTCGGGCTCTGCAATAAGTGTTGAGCTTGCTTAGGATTCTCACTCCCTCTCTGTCCCTCCCACACTCTCTTTCTCTCAACATTAAAAAAAAAACCAGTTGAATGTGGTGTGAAGGGGACTAACTTGGTACCATTTGAGGTGGCGATGGATCCAACCCCTTGCTTTAAAATGAAAACAAAAGGGAGGCGCCTGGGTGGCTTAGTCGGTTAAGCGTCCGACTTTCGCTTGGGTCATGATCTCGCGGTTCGTGGGTTCGAGCCCCGCGTCGGGCTCTGTGCTGACTGCCAGCTCAGAGCCTGGAGCCTGTTTCAGTCTGTGACTCCCTCTCTCTCTGACCCTCCCCTGCTCACGCTGTCTCTCTCTCTCTTTCCTAAAAATAAATAAAACATTAAAAAAAAATTGGGCGCCTGGGTGGCTTAGTGGTTGGTCGTCCACTTTCGCTTAGGTCATGATCTGGCGGTTCGTGCCCAGCGTCGGGCTCTGTGCTGACCAGCTCGGACCCTGGAGCCATTTGAGCCTGTGTCTCCTCTCTGACCGTCCCCTGCTCATGCTGTCTCTCTCTCTCTCTCTCTCTCTCTCTCCTAGAAATAAATAAAAATATTTTTAAAAAAAATTTAAAAATAAAATAAAATGAAAACAAAAGGGAAAGAAGGAAACGTGTATCTGCCTTCCCGACAGAAACAGAATTTCAGAACCAAAGAGCCTAAGGGCACTGACTGAAGGCAGTGCTTTAGGGAAAAGGGCCAGCTTATAAATGATGATAGGAAAATCGTCATTTCACAACACCTGCTGAAATCATGGACTCGATTGACGAGGCCAACTGGCACAAAAAAGCATTAGCTAAAGAGCGGAGCTACCGACTGTTGACGGAGTGCTAACCTTCCACAGCGAAGACTATCTTCAGGTGGCACGGAGGGGTGGGAATCAGTGTCAACAGCTGGAGGGGACCCCCCCCACCCCGTCATCACCTTAAACACAGTGCTCAATCTTAGCCTCCCTGACAGTGGGACAACTGGATGCTACCTGTCTCCTAACAAGTGGAAACATTTCACTATGGACGGAGCGTTACACGATAGTAAGGAATGAATCACTTTGAAAGTACGGCCATGCTAGTTTGGGTATGTAGGAAAGCGTTCCTGGTTTTTTTCTTTTCTTTTTCTTTTTTTTTTTAAATTTATTTCTAGGAGAGAGAGAGAGAGACAGCGTGAGCAGGGGAGGGTCAGAGAGAGAGGGAGACACAGAATCTGAAGCACGCTCCAGGCTCTGAGCTGGCAGTCAGCACAGAGCCCGACGCAGGGCTCGAACCCACGAACCGCGAGATCATGCCCTAAGCGAAAGTCGGACGCTTAACCGACTAAGCCACCCAGGCGCCCCTCTTTTCTTTTTTCTCTCTCTCTCTCCCTCTCCCTCTCTCCCACCTTTCCTTCCTTCCTTCCACCATTCCTTCCCTCCCTTTCTACTTTTTTTTTTGCATTCCTCATTTTTAAAGATACACACTAAAGTGGAAAACAACAACAACAATGCAGCGGTACTTGGAAGTCAGCTCCAAGTTATAAAGCCACTTTGCAATCAGGAACGTAAAACTGGCACAGAACTGAAAACATAATTGGTTTCCAAGAAGCGGGGGACGAATAGATAATTTTTTACGGATGAAAAAGAAACGCAGATGCAGGAGGAGAAGCAATTCCCTGTGCACAGCCCCCTGCCCCCAGATGTGGCCCGCAGCCCAATTAGTCACAAAGAAAAGAAAAGCAGCAGAGCAACAGGAAGAAATGCTGTTGGCCACAGGGTTACCATGGCGATGAGCAAAACACTGTCAAAACAGTGGGAACCTTAAGGAAAACTATACGGAGGATTTCATTTATTTGTGGCCACACCTAAAGAAGTTTGTGTAAGGAACCAGGACGGATGGTGTAGTGTGGAAGGAGAGGGTTGAGAAAGGGCGTGGCTTATTTTTCAGGCTCAGGAGACACTAACTTTGGGCTCCGATGGCTTCGGATTCAGGTCGTGCAATGGCCTATCTGTGTGACAGTCTGGGAGAGATGGCTCTCTGGCCCCCACTGTCCCCATCTCTAAAATGAGGGGGTAAGACTGGTATCAAAGAGTTTTAAAAATTAACAAATAATTCGGGGCATCTGGGTGGCTCAGTTGGTTAAGCGTCCAACTGCAGCTCAGGTCACGACCTCGAGGTTCAGGATGGAGTTCGAGTCTTACATTGGGCTCTGTGCGGACAGCTCGGAGCCTGGGGCCTGCTTCAGATTCTGTGTCTCCCTCTCTCTCTTCCCCTCCCCTGCTCACACTCTGGCTCAGTCTCTCTCTCTCTCTCAAAAATAAATAAGCATTAAAAAAAGAGATAAATAACTCAACATGTAAAACACCCACCTCACTGGATGACCTCTAGGGCCATGTTCATTCTATAATTCGATAATTATAGAAGCAAAAGGCTCGTCTTTCTGCTGCATATGCGGTTCAATTGATAAGGCTTGCTGCCGTGCAGAGAAAAGATCACTCATTTGCTTAACGAGAAAACATGGAAATTTGTTCTGTTCCCCTTTTCCCCTGTCTGGCATTTGTATTACACTTTTAGTTTTAAACCCTGATTTTTTTTAATGGTCTACAACCACCACAAACAAAAACATCGTATGCTTTTAGCGGTCCATCTTGTCAGCGTACCCGCCTCGCTCAATTATAGAATTCTGACTCATCGGGATAACACATTATCCTCCAGACAGCAAATTGGAAAAAAAAGCAATTTTCCCATCGCGGAGACAGATAATTGATCTGATTTTGCTGTCGATGTACCGCCGTTCACTCTGTCACTCAGGCTTGAAACCTTGAGATTATTTTTATTCTCTGTACTTTTCATCACCCACAGAGTCCTCACATTGTAATAAGCTGCCTTTAATAATGTCTCCTGCGTCAATCTCCCCTGCTACCGCCTAGGTTCAAGTCCCTATTATCTCTCAAACCCGGATGACCAAAATATTCCCTGTTCCCCTAATAACTTGTACAGGGCTCCTTTTTATTACAAAAGTGAGACGTGCTCGTAATAGGCAATTTGGAAGCTTCAGAAAGGGAGAGAGAATAACATCAATTATCCACACGGTCCTTCTGCCCGGAGATGATCATTTTGACTCCTTTCCTTCCATTGATTGTCCTACGTGTATATTCGTGTGTTTTTATCAAAGTCAGGATGGTAATGTACTATGTAGTTCTGCTGTTTCTTACTCTTGTACCAGAAGCGGTTCGCTGTGACATGAAATGCTTTGAAATCCCAACTTGCTTTTTCACTAATGCTCTGTGGTGGAGGTCTCCTGGGCCTCTCAATTCTCTGTGCTACAGCCAAATGCTGCCCTGACCGTCCTGATGCCATCGCTGGGTTATTGCCTCATCCTACAAGTATAACTGTAAGATCACCAATTCTTGGTATACCTTCCCAAGGTACCCTCCACAAAGAACAGATGCTGTGCTCCGGGCCCACCAGTGGGGGCATGAGAAGTGCCAGCCCCCTCGCCTCCCCCTCCCCGGCCACATTTGTCATCACTGGGTATTATCAGACTGTCATCAACGGCATCAATGCTTTGGCTGTATGTCCTGTATATTGTCAGGTGTCCAAATGTGTTTTCACAGACACCGGGCCTTTCTGCCAGGGCCCTTTGAGTCGTTGTCACTCTGCTGAGAGGGAGAGCAGACCCAAAGGTCTTTCGGGGGTCTGGCACGTTAGCTCAACATGTGAAACCACAGGGCAGGGGGGAGGGCCGGGAACAAGAGGGCCGGAGGTGAGCCGGCAGAGTGTGCGCTGTGCCACGTGGCAAGATTGTAAACACGCCACGAGGGCCAAACAAAGCGTGTCTGTGGCCAAGGTCAGGACCGGGTCCATGGCTGGCTCCCACGCCTCCCCCTCTAATCCGTTCCCCTCAGATTGGTGGCGAAGTGATATTCCTTTTTACCTTCCTAGAGAAGGCCAGTCAGAATGCAACTCCAAACCTTTTGCTCAGAACTCCCCTACCCCATCCCTCTCTATCAAATGGAACTCTCAGAAGGTAGTAAGGTTCTTAGGGACAAACACTCTATGTTACAGGAGGCAATGCAGCAAAGCGGAAAGAGAGAGAGAGAGAACTCCAGGATCAGACAGTTCTGGGTCACATCCCACCTTACTACCCACTAGCTGTGTGACTGCAGTAAACTCACTTAGCCTTGCTGAGGCTTTATTTCCTCACCTGTAATAAAAACAACATGGTCCCACAGCACTGACACCAAAGGACGGTTAGGAGCACGCAAGAAGGGAATAGAAGCAAAGCACCTTATAAATACGCCATATAATGGAGTAGCCTTTCAGTGACTGGTTAGAGGTGCTCATGTACCTGCGCACAGTCCCCAACCTCCAGCAGCCATCATGAGAGCTGGGGAGATGAAGAAAGAGACGGGGTAATCCTAAGGTAAACAGCCAGAACAGTGTTTTTCTTTCCTTTTTTTTTTTTTATTTGAGAGAGAGAGAGAGCGCGCGCGCAAGCGAGCGAGCAGCCACGCGAGTGGGGGAGAGCAGCAGAGGGAGAGAGAGAGAATCCCAAGCAGGCTCCACGCTCAGTGCTGAGCCTGATGTGGGGCTTGATCCCACGACTCTGGGATCATAACCTGAGCCTAAACCAAGAGTCAGATGCTCAACTGACTGAGCCCCCCAGGCATCCCATAACAGTGCTTTGCAAACTGTGCCCCACAAACTCTCTTGCCAGAACAGGGATCATCTGGGGACCTATGCAGGTTCCCAGGACCCATCCCAGGCCTCCTGAATCAGGCTTTCTGGAAGCAGGGCCCGGGGGTCTCTCTTCTCACAAACATTCCAGTTGGCTATGACTCAATTGAAGTTGAAGAGCCAGCAGTTGCCATATTCACTGGAGTTACACTTGACCTCTGGACCTACCCGCCTCACAGTGCCCCACCCCCACGGTCTGGCAGTATAACCATGACTTGATGAAAAACGGATCCAGAGGAACCCTCCTCTGAAAGCAAATCCGCCTCCCTGCCTTCCTCCCCTAGCTGCACACCATTGCCGCTATCGCGAAGCACTTGTTAGTACAAGAACTGTTTGGGGAGGGGCGCCTGGCTGACTCAGTTGGTACAGCATGTGACTCCTGCTCTTGGGGTTGTGAGTTTAAGCCCCATGTTGGGTGTAGAACTTACTTAAAAAAAAAAAAAAAGCTTGTCTGGAGATTAACAATAAAGGAGAAGTATCCCCAGTAATACCAATCACTGGCGCTTACAAAGCACTTATAAATGTACCAGGCATGCTAAGCAGTCTGTAGGTATTAAATGAGTCTACTCCGCAGAGCAAAGCCAAGAGGCAGGTGCTATCATTACCCTCATTTTACAAATGAGGACACTGGGGCGCAGGGAGGTTAAGGAAGTCGCCCAAGGTCAGACAGATGGTAAATGAGATTTGAAACCAGACAATGTGACTCCAGAGCCCAGGCTATTATGTGCTATGAGGTACTACTTCACTAAATTAACCGCCCTTGTGCCTGATATTACTGATTTAAGATACATGTAATCATATTGATATTTATTCCATTTAGTGTCTTTATTATTTTACTTGGGTACATGTACTTATCAGAGAAACCTGAAACTCGGGTTCCCTTGAGGTCTTTGGTCTTCCGGCCACAAATTCTAGCCTGAGAGCCTGCAGCAAACTGACTGTAATGGGCGGGGTGAGCTTGTCCTGTCTTTGGAGGCAAGCTTCCCAGGCAATAGCATGAACAAAAATCTATTTCAATTATTTACCCTATCTTTATATTTCCCCAAATCACCAAGAGTTAGAAGCCCTCCCCTTTGGACTAGACTCATCAGGGAGGCTCCTGTCCCTGACTGGCTTAAACAGATTCCCTACCCCAGAGGGAGCATGAAGCCCAGGGATATGAGATGGGCAAAGGGTTCTGAGGACTTTGCAAATGGTGTGCTTAGTCTGAGATACGAGATTTTTTTTTTCATTTATTTTTTATTTTAAGTGGGCTCTACGCCCCATGTGGGGCTCAAACTCATGACCCTGAGATCAAGAAGGGCCATGCCCCACACACTGAGCTAGCCAGGCACCCCTGAGATACAACATTTTAAATCACCTTCTTGGGGAGCCTGGGTGGCTCACTCGGTTAAGTGTCCGACTTTGGCTCAGGTCATGATCTCACGGTTCGTGGGTTCGAGCCCTGCGTTCAAGCCCGTGTCAGGCTCTGTGCTGACAGCTAGTTCAGAGTCTGGAGCTTGTTTTAGATTCTGTATCTCCCTCTCTATCTGACCCTCCCCTGCTCACGCTGTCTCTCTCTCTCTCTCAGAAATAAATAAATAAAAATAAATAAATAAATAAATAAAATAAATCACCTCCTCCTTAATCTTTTAGGTAAAATGTAGTTTAATACCATCTATTTTGCATTGTCCTTTAGAGAAAGAGAGAGATGGCAAGAGAGTGTGTGCAAGCAGGGGAGAGGCAGAGGGAGAAGGAACCCAATGTGGGACTTGATCTCACGACCTGTGAGATCATGACCTGAGCTGAAATCAAGAGTCAGATGCAACCGACTGAGCCACCCGGGTGCCCCCAAATGACCAACTTTGAAATAAAGTTCTGACATGTTACAACATGGATAAACCTTGAACACATCACACTAAGGGAAAGCAGCCAGACACGAAAGGACAAATATTGCGAGATTCTGCTTACGTGAGGTGCCCAGAATAGGCAAACTCATGGGAGACAGAAAATAGAAAAGGGGTGTGGCCAGCGGGAGCGGGGAGTGGGGAGGTGGTGTTTAATAGGCACAGTTTCTATCTGGGATGATGAAAACATTGCAGAAATAGCGATAATGATTGCACAATACTGTGAATGTGCTGAATGCCACTGAGCTGTATGCTTAAAAAGGGTCAAAATGGCAAATTCTATGTTGTGTTTTACAAATCCCATAGCCTCCAAACAAAGCCCAATTTCCAACTTCACAGAATCTGTGCTTACCAGGCTATCCTCGTTCTGGTCTCCAAACATTTCTTTAAAAATCTTGCCAGGATCAGGAATTGGAGGGAATATAATGATCTTGAGCCTTTAAGAAAACAAAGACATTTTTTTTTATCAAATCCTCCAGTCCGCAGGAATGTCCCATTGAAATAAAGGCACTTTGAAAGAAGGCTTGGACAAAACGCGTGGTACACGAGTCATCTTTGGTGATAAAGTAGCTGTGAAGAAATTTCTAGAAGAAGCAGAGAAACGCATGTCCTTATAGCACCAAGGACGGGTGGAACAAAGGGGCCATCGCCATAAACACGCTGCTCGTACTCTTTTCATTTTTAAAACTGTTTTCCAGCTTGGAGCGCCTGGGTGGCTCATTGGGTGAGGCGTCTGACCCTTGACTTTGACTCAGGTCATGATCCTGTGGCTCGTGAGACTGAGCCGTGTCAACATGGAGGCTGCTTGCGCATGCGCGCTCTCTCTCTCTCTCTTCAAACAATTAAAAAAAAAAACAACCCACCACTTTTCCAGCTTCACTGAGATACACTCGAGGAAAAACACTGTATATATTTGAGGTGAACAACATGATATTTTGGTGTATGTATACACTATGAAACGATGACTGCCCTCAAGCAAATTAACATATCCATCACTTCATGTGGTTATGTGTGTGTGCGCGTGCATACCACCCTATAATTAAATAATAAAGGTGCTTTACTCATCATAGGCCACCTGGGGACTCACTGCTTAGAATTTCAAAAAAAAAAAATCTTTTGAGAACAGGGCTCATTTCTCTTTAATTTTACTTTGTTCTTTCCTCTCCCCATCTTTACGCCCCTTGGTGGCCCCACCTCATCTCCCAGGCTCTGAATATCGGTGTGGCCCAGGGCTCCGTCTCTCGCCCTCTGCCCCCCTCACTGTACGGAGGCTCTCTTCTGGTCTTGGGGCTCTGGGTCCAATTACATGCTGAGAGCTCCCAAAATTCTGTCTCCGGCCCAGACCTCTCCCTGAAACTCCAGAGTCACCGCCCAACTGCCCATGTGACAATACTTGGTAACAAACAGTCATCTGGAACTGACGTTCTAAACAGAGTCTTCCCTTTCGCCCTCGAGCCAGCTCCTCACGATCTTCTCCCTCTCAGCAAATGGCTCCAGCGCTCACCCCATTGCTGACGCCCCAAAGCCGAGCTCTCCGCACAGCCTCCCTCAGACCCCCCAGCCAAGCGGCCTTCGGCAAGCGCCCTCAGCTCTCCCTTCCGAACGCGTCCCACCTCGGACCGCATCTCACTGGCGCCATCGCTCACCTCCTCGGCTGGGCTACCCACGTCTTACCCCGCCGCGCTGCAGCACCTCCTAACTAGCCCGCCCGCTTCCATTCTCACCCGAGCCGGTTCCTCATTCAGCAATTATGGTGACCCTTAAAAGTCAGGTCGAGTTCTTTTCCCCGCCTCAAACTCTGCAGTGATTCCCCCTCATGCTCCGGACGGAACCTCAATTCCCTGCCTCGTGGCTCTGCCGGCCTCGTCTCCTGTCGCTCTCCCCTTGCGCACCCCGAGTACCGTCTCTCAGAGACAACTTGGTGAGCTTCTCTTTCCCGCAGCTTTAGAGTAGCAGTGCTAAGACTTCAGTCCAAGCGCTACCACCCGTGGCTGTAGTAGGCCTTGGAAAGGGGACAGTGAACATGGGGACCGTCGATCATTCTAAACACATGCAAAGGGGACAGCGCCCGAGCAGGGCCGTGGGAAAGGAACGCAACACTTTCCTCACCAGGAAATGGGCACGATGATCCTTCCGTGCCGTGCCATACGACCAAAAGCCATTTATAGGCAAAGTGCTCCCAATACATGGTGGCAGACACCAAATGCCCTCGTGAAGAGCGGTAACTGGAGCGGCCGGGCCGGCAGAAACCGCCAGGCCCGCCAGGGCAGCCGCCTCACCTTTTGAGATAAAGCAGGAGGACTATGACGGCACCGGCGACGATGACCGGGGTGGCGAGCAGCATGGTTATGTAGAACGTGGGGTCGGTGTTTTCACCTGGCAAACGGAAAGCAAAAAAGACAAATCAAACCCTTTTAGGGAAAAAAACAAAAACAAGCAACGGCTGGATCAAACTAGTGAGGTCGCCGGTATCTCTGCACTCTCCCCCAACCTGCTTTGCAAAACTCTTCAACTCTTTTTTCTTTTTTCTTAATGTTTGTTTAATTCTGACAGAGAGAGAGACAGACTGACAGAGGGCAAGCAAGGGAGGGACAGAGAGAGAGGGAGACAGAATCTGAAGCAGGATCCAGGCTCCGAGCTGTCACCATGGAGCCTGACACAGGGCTCGAATCCCCGAACCGTGAGATCATGACCTGAGCCGAAGTCAGACGCTTAACCAACTGAGCCACCCAGGCGCCCCCAAAACTCTTCAATGATCTCATCTTCCACTCCCTTCCCAGTGAAAAACAAGGTCCTCCTCTAGTGCCCAAAATGCCATGGCTGAAGAGACACCTTGAGGGCAGTCTGAAACCAGGAGACCTTAACTAGTTCCAGACACTGTTCACAGTGATGTCATCCCTGTTAGAAAGATGATGTCATTAACAGTGACTATCTTTTCTTGCAGGTGACTTCACCACCACTAGAATACCTACGACAATCCTAACTACCACTCCTGCTATTCTTCACTGAGCATTCACTATATGTGCGATACCACCCGGAGTGCCTGTATGTGTTCTATCTATGCTACAGAGAGAAGTAATGGTGTCTCCCGTTTCTACAGATGAGAAGGATAAGGCTCAGACAGGGCTAGTGGCTCGTTCAGAAGGGTTTAGTACGTCAAGCATCAAATCCAGCACTGTCCAGGTCCTAAGCTTCTCAAGAACTTGAAAAGTTGACTTGCTTCTACTTCATACACAGACTGTCCCATCTACTTACATGCTCATCTTTTCCACTAAGGCACGGCCATCTAGGAAGCATCATCGGGGCCTAGCATCCCTGTGTTAGCCTCCACGGTGACCCCAAATGATCTCTGCCTCCTGACAGTCACTCCCTCAGGCAATCTCCTCCCCCTCGAGGGTGGGCTGGACTCCCTGACTTGTCTGGAAAGAACTGAACAGCAACGTCGGTTTCATTTCCAAGGCTCGGTTACAAAAGTCTGTGGTTTCCACACCGGGTACCCTCTCGCGCACTCTTGCTTGGGTCACCTGCTTGAGCAAGCCAGGTGCCGTTTCACGAGGCATGAAACGGGGAGGCCCAAGTGGCAAGAAACTGAGGGACGCCTCCGCACTGGCTCGCTACAACTGCCACAGCAGATCGCCACACATCGGTTGGCTTAAAACAACAGACCCGTGTTCTCTCACAGTTCTGGAGGCCGAACGTCCAAAAGCAAGGTATCTGCAGGGACGTGCGCCCTCTGAAGGCCCCAGAGGAGAATCCCCCCTTGCCTCATCCTAGCTTCTGGTGGCTCCCAGGAACCCTTGGGGCCCCTTGGTAGCGCCTGTATCGCTCCATTGGCTGCCTCCATCCTCACGGGGCCTTCTTCCCTGGGGGTCTCCTGGTGTTTCTGTGTATCCCCTCACAATGATACTAGTCCTCAGATGCAGGGCCAGCTCTAAAATGGTGTGGCCTCATCTTTACTCGATCACATCTGCAAAAACTACTTCTAAATAAAGTCATAATCACAGGTATAGGAATTGGGACCTGAATGTATCGTTTTGAGGGATACGACTCAAATTGCTACAGCCTTCATCCAACAGCCAGCAAGGAACGGAGGCTTTCTGATGACCGCATAAGTGAGCTTGGGAGTGGGTTCCCTGGGCCCAGTCAAGCATTCAGATGAGACTGCAGTCCCAGGCAACAGCTCGACTGTAACCTCATGGGAGAACTTGGGCCAGAGGTACTACGCCAAGCTGTGCCCAGATTCTGGACCCACAGAAACTGTGAGATGCTAAATGTGTTTTCTAAGCCACCAAACTTTGAGGTTCTTTGTTATACAATAATGGTTATATGACCATGCCTGGCACATAGCTTGTTCATTCCTTCAATTAATGGGGAACTGACTACCTTAATAACCTGTCTCTCTGTCAGAGAGCTATTAGAAAGTTCTTCCGTTGGTCCTAGGGAGCCACAAAAGAAAATCACCTATCCTCCTTCTACTTCACAATAGCCCAGATATTAAAATTCAGCAATCAGGATGCCTCACCCCCAAGGTTGCTTCATCCAACCACTTTTCCTGAAGCTTTGTGATGCTTCAACATCCCAACAACCCTTTCAAGGATAGATTCCAGTCTGTCAACGAACCTCCTACAACATGGTGCCCAGAGTAGAACACAGCACGCTTCTGATGTGGTCAAGACGCCGTGCCCCTATAGCGTCCCTATAGCGTCCCCTTGTCCCGAGTGCCGCACTATCACTGGGGCCTGTGGCTGCACACTGGGGGATATTTAAGGACCCAATGCTGAGTCCCTCCTGTACTCCACCCCATGACACACACACACTGGTGAAGCATAGCTCTTTCCAGGGGCGCCTGGGTGGCTCAGTCGGTTAAGTGTCCGACTTCGGCTCAGGTCATGATCTCACGGTTCGTGGGTTTGGGCCCCACGTCGGGCTCCGTGCTGACCGCTCAGAGCCCGGAGCCTGCTTCGGATTCTGTGTCTCCCTCTCTCTCGGTCTCTCCCCTTCTCGTGCTCTGTCTCTTTCTCCCAAAGAATAAATAAACATTAAAAAATTTTTTAAAAAAGCACAGCTCTTTCCGATCCCGTTCTTTGGCCTGACCCCCAGTTTGCTCAGGCACTCCGTTAATACATGAAACTGTTGTCTTCAAACCTGGAAACAGCTTGATCTCTATCCAATGTCATCAAGGTCATTGTTCTACTCTTGATTCTGTCGCCAGCCCGTAGGATAGTCCTCTAGTGCATAATGAGTTAAACCTGGGCGATCTAGTGGTAATTAAACAGAAAACGCAGAGTACTCTCTGGAGGACCTCGGGAGCATGGTGCAGCCCTTCCCCCCACCCATCTTCTGCTCCAGCTCAGTCTGCACCCATTGCTGGTTTCAGGTGGCGCGAGGGCCTGTTCGCTCACCTATGCTCATTGCCTGGCTCCAGTTACTCCACAGCCTGTCGTCCTCATAGCATAGCTTGTTCGTCCTCACCCGGATCCGCACTGTGTTCAGAGTGTCGGGGAACACACCGGGGACCATGAAGCAAATTGTGCCCTTAGAGGTGAGACAAACACACACGAGGAATGTTACCAGGTGATTCTCTTTCTCTGCTTCTGAATCCCAGGAAAGTAGAATTATCTGCCGATTTCTGCATGTGATCAAGAATTGGGTGGCAGCCCCCACAGTCTGACTTTAACTCCTCGGACGAAAACTGGCGATAACCCACAAACCGAAGGTGTCTCTTCTGCTCAGAGCAGTTCAAATTGAGGCTACGGTCACCCAGCCCCACCCCCACCCCCAATCACTCTGTGACTTTAAGCCCAAATAACTAAAGTTGAATGTACTGACCTCCAGGTTTCCCTCAAATTCTGAATTCTGACATTTGGCCTCTTCAACCTTGAAGATATAAAAAAACAAATGAATTCAAAAGATTTAAAGGACTACATCGTATCATTTAACCATTTCTAAAAAGGTTTCCCTTTATCCCCTCAAAAGAAGACTAGGTGAAGTGAAAGCTTAGTTTTTGTTTTGTTTCGTTTTTTAATAAGAGGTGCTGGGTCAATTATATACCCATACGTGGGGGAGGGGATACTGACCCCTACCTCACACTATTTATAAAGTCAATTCCAGACGGACTGCAGATGTAAATGTGAAAGTTAAAATAAACTGAAATATATAAATACAGCAAGATTTCAGAAGGAAACATAGAACGTCTCCACAGCCTTGAAGCAGGAAAAGATCTTTAAAAAAAAAACCCACAAAATAGTAACCTTAAAGGAAAAATTGTTATAAAGTCATCTGTATTAAACTTAAAAACATCTTCTGTTCATCAAAAGATACCCTATTAAGGAAATTTAAAAAGTAATGCATTGAATGAGAGAAGATACGTGCAATTTCTGACAAAGAACTTGCATACACACCAATTTATAATATATACTTACATTTATATGTAATACGCCCCCACACACATACATATAGTCAACCATCTAATAAAGATAAGACAGACAACCCAACAGAAAAACTGGCAAAAGATTTGAGAGGCATTTGACAAGAGGGTATTCAAATTGCTAACGAACATGTGCAAAAGTGCTCAATTTCATGAGTCATCAGGGAAATAAATATTAAATCCACAAGATAACAACACACACACCTATCAGACAATACCAAGTGTTGACAAGGAGGGGAAGCATCTAGCACTTTCAGCTTCTGCTCTTGCATAGTGTAAATGGGCACGACCATTTGGGAAAAGTCTTATTATCTCTTAGAGACCGTCATACATAACCCTCTGACCCATACAGGCCCAACGGAAACATATGCACATGTACACCAAGAGAGAAGTATGCGACTATTCGTAAAAACTCTACTCATAATACTCCAAACCGGAAACTGTCCAAGTGTCCAGCAAAGGGAGGATGGACAAATCAACTGATAATACCGGCACGACGGAACAAATGCAGTGCGAACGAAACACTGACAAGTACAGGCAACAACGCCTGCGGCTCTCCTAAACGTAATGTCGGGAGAAGGAAGGCAGACGCCCACAAGAAGCAAATCTGTAGAATGCGTTCATGCACAGCTTTAAAAGAAGCAACAGGGCTGCCTGGGGGGCTCAGTCAGTTAAGTGTCCAACCCTTGGTTTCGGCTCAGGTCATGATCTCAGTCTGTGGGTCCGAGCCTCATGTCGGGTTCCGCGCTAACAGCTCAGAGCCTGGAGCCTGCTTCGGATTCTGTTGTCTCCCTCTCTCTCTGACCCTCCCCCGCTCACTCTCCATCTCTCTCTGAAAATAAAAGACATTAGAAAATTAAAAAAAAAAAAACTATATTAAAAAAAAACACCTCATTGAGCTATGCATAACATCTTGTGCAATTTTTCTATAGGATACTCTACATCAATTAAAAGTTAAAAAAAAAGTCTCCTTTGTTGAGAGTATAAGATATCAAAAACGACTGAGTTAGAGAAAAGAAAGTATAATGCAAAATTCTCTTTCACACAATTTAAGTTACTTGCTGTCTGACATAGACAGATAGTTCCTAAAATGCAAATATTTCAAAACTGGAGTAAAAAACTCAACACTGAAAATCTGCCACTTAGTCTAAATAAGTCTACTTCTGGCCAACAGGTTACATGAAAAGATGTTCAACGTCACTAATCATCAGGGAAATGAAAATCAAAACCACGACGAGGCATCGTCTTATACCCGTTAGAATGGTATTTCACAAAGAAATACCAAATGTTGGTGAGGATGTGGAGAAAGGGGAGCCTTCGTGCACTGCTGGTGGGAATGCAAACCAATGTAGCCACTGTGAAAAATGGTACGGAGGTTCCTCAAAAGCTTAAAAACAGAACTACCCTATGATCCAGTAATCCCACTACCCAAAAAGAACAAAAACACTAATTTAAAGGGATACACACACCCTTATGTTTATTGCAGCATTATTTACAAGAGCCAAGACATGGGAAGTGTCCATCTGTAGATGAATAAAGAAGATGCAGTATGTGTGTATGACACAGTATCATGGATGAAACTCGGGGGGGCACTATGCGAAGTGAGCTACGTCAGAGAAAGACAAATACCGTACGACCTCACTTACTTATATGTGGAATCTAAAAAAGTTGAGTTCATAGAGGCAAAAAATGGAACAGTGACAGAAGGGGCTGAGGGATGGGGGGAGGGAGATGGAGAGATGTTGATCAAAGGGGACAAGCTTTGAGTTTTAAGTTCTGGGGCTCGATTGTACAGCATGGTGATTGAAGTTAACAATACCGTATCGAATACTTGAAATTTGCTAAGACAGTAGATCTTAAGCATTCTATTTAAAAAAAGGTAACCGTGGGAGTGCCTGGGTAGCTCGGTTGGTTAAGCGTCCGACTCTTGATTTTGGCTCAGGTCGTGATCTCATGGTCACAAGATTGAGTGCCACGTCGGGATCCACGCTGAGCATGGAGCCTGCTTGGGATTCTCTCTCTCTCTCTCTCTCTCTCAACCTCTCCCTTGCTCACGCATGCACTCATGCTTGCTCTCTCTCTCTCAAGATAAACAAACATTTAAAAGAAGGTAACTGTGTGAAGTGACAGATATGTCAATTAACTTGATTGCGGTAATCACTTCACAAGATACACGTATATTACATCATCACGTTGTACGCCTTGGAAATAAACAGACTGTACAATCTGAATATATAGTTTTTACTTGTCAATTATCCCACAATCAAACTGGAAGAAACACTCAACTTCTATCAAAGGGATGTTTAAACAGGAGACAAAAACCAGAACACAGAACTATGACTTATGACTATTCACTGACTGGTTCCTAGCAGCAATTGCAAGGAGCTGGAAGGCCAGCTGAATGATGGAAAGTCACCCTATCGATACTTCTTCCGGGGCAGAGAAAAGGTCACTTGGGAATCAGAAACCCGCTGGGGAATCACAAGTGTCAGCTGCCACTTGCGGGATGGGGTTGTGGGATCATGTCTGCCTCCCCGCCATGGCCATCTCCCAGATACATATACATTCCAAGCGTCAGCACATCACGGTGTAAATGGAAGGTTCCGGGCTCTTGTTCAAATGTGAATTCCCTTGCATAGTTTATGGGCTGCTCAGATACCTCTGCAAGAGAAGGAAAACAAGGGCAGAGAGTGGGTGGAGAAGGAGGGTAGTTAAAGACGAGTCATTCCTCGCTTTGTGATTCGGTCATGAGTTACCTCTGACCGCAGCCCCCATGTGATGGCACCAGCTCACGTCCCAGTCTACTTCCCCCTTGTAACTAGACAACCAGGCAAAAGAATTCCTCAAAAAGGCTTGCAGAAAGAGGGAGAGACAAGAAGGGGGAGGGGGATTTAACCAGCAGAGCTCAAAATCAGTGAGTGTGCAGAAAGCTGATGACATTCTAGGAGAGGAAGCAGCTGGTGAACATCTGCTAGGAGAAAGAACGTTTGACTCAAATGTGTAAACAGAGTTAATTCCAAATAGGCTACAGTTCGGATTTAGGAGGATAAATTCCATAGCATGTACATTCTCTTCAGTTGGAAAGTTTGTAAAACAGATAATTCGATTCAACAATAAGTAATTAAGGGACGACCATGCACACAGTGTTTATACCGAATATTCTCAAGCAAAGTTTAATACATAAAGACCAACCTTTGACTACATGGAGAGCAACTTATTAGCTGTGTGGCCTGCCAATTACTTAACCTCTCTGAGCCTCAGTTTCTCAATAAAATATAGATTAAAAGAGAACCATTTCAGGGGCGCCTGGGTGGCTTAGTCGGTTAAGCGTCCGACTTTCGCCTAGGTCATGATCTCGCGGTTCGTGGGTTCGAGCCCCGCGTCGGGCTCTGTGCTGACTGCCAGCTCAGAGCCTGGAGCCTCTTTCGGAGTCTGTGACTCCCTCTCTCTCTGACCCTCCCCTGCTCATGCTGTCTCTCTCTCTCTCTCCTAGAAATAAAACATTTAAAAAAAAAAAAGAAGCACCTAGAAAAGTATCTTTGTAGCACATCATAAATACTTAATAGGGATGGTCGTTATTCTTTTTTTTTTAATATTTATTTATTTCAGGAGAAGAAGAGAGAGTGTGGTAGGGGAGGGTCAGAGAGGGGAGTCACAGACTGAAACAGGCTCCAGGCTCTGAGCTGTCAGTCAGCACAGAGCCCGACGCGGGGCTCGAACCCACGAACCGCGAGATCAGGACCTAAGCGAAAGTCGGACGCTTAACCGACTAAGCCACCCAGGCACCCCGGGATGGTCGTTATTCTTAAGAGGAAGTATTGAGGTGGTCCCCAGCGGTTAAGAACACAAGCTTTGGAGTTAGATTCCAGCTGAAATCTTGACACTGCCACTAACCTTAGGAGTAACCTCTGGGATAACATTTTCTCATCTGTAAAGTGGGAGCAAAATAATAGGACCTAGATCATCAGGGTAACCAGAAGGATTACAAGAAAGAGTGAGATGACATGCTTATTAAAATGCCCACTACAGGGGAGTCTGGCTGCCTCATCAGTTGAGCGGCCAGCTCTTGATTTTGGCTCAGGTCATGAGGATCGAGCCCAGGGTCGTGGGATCGAGTCCCGCTTCAGGCTCCATGCTGGGCACAGACAATCCCTGCTCGGGACTGGGATTTTCTCTCTCTTGTCTCTCCCTCTGTCCCTCTCCTCCACCCCCACTCACACACTCTCTCTCTCTCCAAAAAAAATTTTAAAAATAGCATAAAATGCCTACTACATAGTAATCACTCGATCCATGTTAGCCACTGTTAGCAGGCATAGCACAAAGTAAACACCCCCTAACTCCTCCCTGCAGGAGCTTTTATTTTTAGTCAAGAGAAAAGGCCCAACATGTGATCGGGGTAACTCGCAGGACATCATTCGGTGCCAAATGAGTAATACAAGCAGCATGTGTCTCAGGATTTCAGACAGAAGAGAGCAGGGGCGGCTGGAGTAGTCAAGGATATTTCAGCACCCTGACGGCTGACGCCATCGTAAATCCAAGCCTCACCTTCTCCCCACTTGGACACCCTTTGCTCTTCCCCTTCGCAGTCCTGGATGGGGACGCCGCTTTCTGGGATGGACAGTGGTCGTTCTCTCTCAGCAAATGGATTCACCTGCAAGTGCCCGGCGGTCCGCTGCGGACCTGGGCGCTCCCTCTGCCCTGTCAACAGTGGCTTATTTTAGCAGGTCTTTTGAAACTCCCACGATGAGCGAAAACAAATGGGCCAACGCGTCTGCCGACATGCGAGATCCCGGGGTCCTTTCCAAGCCAACACGGAACATGTGGGTTCTGACCTCTGCAACGCAAATGCCCGCGGGGCCCCGGGGCAGGGGGCACACTAGCAACGGCACGGTCCCTGTGGCCTTGTGGTGCCACCTCATGGAAACGACACTCCTCAGGCGGCTGGGGTGGTTGAATCTGGGCAAAACTCTCCCATTTTGTTGTTGCTGTTGTTTTGGTTTCTTAAATTTACTTATTCAAGTTCAAGTTAGGCTTCAGGAGTAGACTTTTGGGATTCCTCGCTTACACAGAAGCCCCATTGCTCATCCCAGCAAGTGCCCTCCTCAATGCCCGTCACCCATCTAGCCCACCCCCCACCCACCTCCCTCCAGCAGACTCTCCGTTAGTTCTCCGTATTTGAGCCTCTTAGGGTTTGCCTCCATCCAGTTTAAGGGCCGAAGGCCCCCTTTGTTTGTAGTCCAAACAAAAATGTTTAAGGCCCAAGTGTGTGACCTCTACTGTAAAGTGGAAGAATGGGGCCGACACCCTGAGGTTACAGCACGTCCTGTTACGCCCCGTGGCCCACAGGGACCTCTAATGAGTGTGTTCTGCACTAGCTTCCCAAGAGCGTGAAGGTACATAATCCAACAAACACTGACTCCTCAGAGGGGGCCACCTCAGCTGCCACCAACTCCAAGAAAAGGGACTGGCCACCCTGGAGCCTCGAAGCGACTGCCCGATCTGACCCCGGCCTCCTGCTTACGCGTCTTTTCCTACTGTGTTTTGGCCACACCAGTCTCCTCTCTGTTTCTCACACAGGCCAAGTCCATTCCTGCCCGTTCCCTCCAGTCCCAGATCGTCACACGGCGAGCCCCTGCTCGTCATTCTGGTCTCATCTCCAGTGTCATCATCTCAGAGGACCGCCCACCCTCGTATCCCCTTAGGTCCACCCGTTGCGCTACTACACAACCCGTTTCATTTTCTTCACAGCCTCCATGTTCTGAAATTAACTTGCTCGTTTACATACTTATTTTCTAGTAGGTAGGGTGCATGGGGGGGAAAGATCTTTGCGTCAGGGCCACGTGCACCTAAAACGGTGCTTGGCATGTGGTAAACATGTACCGAAAATGCGTTCAGCAAACGAATTGATGAACGGCTTGAAGCTCACGGCCAATGCCACTCCCATAAACCCTCAAACCTTCCACCACGCCCCTATTTCAGACAAGAAATCTCATTACTATCATCATCAGGTTACACATCTAAGAGCTGCATTTCACTGACATTTCAGTATGTCCCCTGGAAGGAACGCGACAGAAAAATGGCCAAATTAAATCAACCAGCTAAGGAAAACTTACGTAGAAAATATCATTCGTCTCGGTCTGGCTGTTGTTGACTTCTACTTGGTAAGACAAGCACCTACTGTAAAAATTCTGTGGATTCTTCCATTGCACGTACAAGTTACCATTTTGGAAGAAGAGCCGTTTAATATGTGGGGGATCAGGTATCACTGAAAGACAGAAAGAGGAGAACACTGAGTAGCTTCCCAACTTTCTTTTGCTGAGGTTCATGCATGGGCAGAGATCATGAGGGGTCACGACGGATGGAGAAAGCTTATTTTCACCTGCCTGCCAAAACGGATCTAAAGAACATCTCTGGGGTGACTGGCAGAAAACGTGAACTCTGATCTGCATCCAGTTGGGACCCCGATGGGCTGTATTCAGGACATCCAGCTGTGACTGAGAATAAAGACGCACCCTCCCAGTGTATAACGAGGGGCACCGGGTACACGGGGTTTCCCCAGCTGCCACTCGCTTGTGCCAAAGACCACAGTGAAAATATTAGCCTGGTCTCTGTCACAGGCCACAGCACGGGCAGATCTCAAGGACACTATGCTAAGTGAAAAAAACCCATCTCAAACACTGTAGGATTCCACCCGTAAGAGGTGTCTAAAGTAGGCAAAATCATAGAAAATAGAAAGTTGGTTTCCAAGGGCTCGGGGAAGGGAAATTAGTGTTTAGTGGGTATAGAGGTTCAGTTTTAAAAACATTTGAGAAAGTTCTAGAGATCTGTTGCACGCCAACGTGAATATATTTAACACCACTGTGCTGTACAGTCAAAAACAGTTACGATGGCGGTGGGGGGCACCTGGGTGGCTCAGTCAGTTAACCAACTGACTCCTGGTTTCAGCTCAGGTCATGCATGAACTTACGGTTCATGGGTTCGAGCCCTGCATCCTGCTCTGCACTGATGGTCCAGGGCCTGCTTCAGATTCTCTCTCTCCCCATCACTCTCTGCTCCCTCCACACTCGCTTTCCCTCTCTCTCTCTCTTATTCTCTCTCTCTCTAAAAATAAATAAATGTTAAAAACAAATATTTTAAAAAATGGTTATGATGGGAAATGTAACATTAGGTGATTATAACCACAATTAAAAATAAAGTAAAAAAAAAAAAAAAAGGGTGCTTGGGTGGCTCAGTCAGTTGAGTGTCTGACTTCAACCCAGGTCATCATCTCGCAGTCTGTGGGTTCGAGCCCCACATCAGGCTCTGTGCTGACAGCTGAGAGCCTGGAACCTGCTTCAGATTCTGTGTCTCCCTCTCCCTCTGCCTCTCCCCTGCTCGTACTCTGTCTCTCTCTCTCAAAAATAAACATTAAAAAAAATTTTTAATAAAGTAAAAAGAATTAGCCTAGTCAATTTACTTTTTCATGAAGTCAACTATGCTTAAGACTAAGCAACAGAAGAGAATTCAGACGAGGGGTGCCTACGTGGCTCAGTCAGCTGAGTGTCTGACTTGTGATTTTGGCTCATGTTGTGATCTCACGGTTAGTGACTTTGAGCCCCACATCAGGCTCCACGCTTACAGAGCAGAGCCTGCTTGGGATTCTGTCTTCCTCTCTCTCTCTGCCCCTCCCCCACTTGCATGTGCTTTCTTTCTCTCAAAAACAAAAAAAATTTAAAAAGAGAGAGAGAGAGAATGGACAATGAACAGAAAAAAACTTGAAGATACCATCTTCCAGCTGAGAAGGATCTCCCTTTACGGGACCACTAATCTCCAGGAAGAAGAGTAGCAAAATGAGCTTTACAAGGTCCATCAAGGACAATCTGCCGAGCATGGGGAAGGACAGGGAGGGGCTTTGCCTCAGATGATCCCGCTTGGCAAGTTACCATGACCTCACTCCCCTGGCCCTGGGTCCACCACTAGAATTCACTTCCACGACTATCGGAAGGGGTGGTAAATAGCACTCCACTCCCAGATGCGGGCACCTCTGTCACCTCACGGCTAGCCGCCTGGAAACATTCTGCAAGCCGCACGGCCAGAGTCGGAGCTCCGTGTTGGCAGCTTGGGACAAATACATAAACACGGTGCTTACAGTAGTCTGCAGTAGAGGTTTACAAAACCCGTACGGACCCCACATCCTCTGGAACTTAGGACAATCCTCTGAGGTTGGAGGGACTATGTGCTCTGTGTCACAGATGAGGAAACACTTACGAGCGTTTATATGCTTTGTCCAAAGTGAAGGCCTGGGACCCCAAGCAGACAGTTTGCTCTGACCGGTGGCTGCTGTGTTACCTAGCACGTTAGCTAGTCTGAGTATCGCTTCTGATCACTCTTCCTCCAGTCTAGTCCTTTTCTCAACTTAGAGGTATAGATTACTCAGAAACTATATTTGATTTTATTCTGTGGCATCATCCTCTCAAGTATCATAAATAAAAGATTTTTTTTAGTTTATTTACTGGGGGTGGGGGCGGTGAATATGGGCAGAGAGAGAGGGAGAGAGAAAATCCCAAGCAGGCTCCGCGCTGTCAGTGCAGAGCCCGACGCAGGGCTTGATCCCATGAACCACAAGATCATGACCTGAGTCAAAAGCGAGAGTTGGACGTTTAAGGGACTGCACCACCCAAGTGCCCCTAAAAGAGAATAGATTTTAAGAATCAGAGAGCCTTGGGGCGCCTGGGTGGCTCAGTGAGTTAAGCATCTGACTTCAACTCAGGTCATGATCTTGTGATTCGTAGGTTCGAGCCCCATGTCAGGCTCTGTGCTGACAGCTCAGAGCCTGGAGACTGTTTCAGATTCTGTGTCTCCCTCTCTATCTGCCCCTTCCCTGCTCGTGCTCTGTCTCTCTCTGTCTCTCAATAATAAATAAACGTTAAAAAAATTTTTAAAAAAAGAGTCAGAGAGCCTGGTTGCAATCTCATTCCTATAACTAATTGTGTCCTCTAAGCCTGAACACATTCAGAAGCAAACAAGAACAAAGCATGTGACTCATGGGCTCAACAACTATTAGAATTTGCAAGCCTACTTCTTTAAAAAACTCAAATAAAGGTATACATAAATGCAATCGTTTTTTCTGGGAAAATACTAGAACGAAAATCACCACTTTTTTAGTATCTGTACTGAGTGTTCAAAAGACATAATGCCTTTATCCACACTGTTGTACAGGACTTCTAAGACTTACCATGAGAAGTCAAAGGCACTATATTGAAGGATGGTCTAATTTTCCCTGCATTATCCTTGACCACTATTTGCACGCTGTGTTGTTCAAAACTGGAATCCTTCAAATTAGTCAGAGCAAAGGAACAACCAATGTGTTGACCTTCTCTATAGATGTTTTCGCACTGAAGAATTTTTCCCAGGCTGCTGTGCCTGCAAAATATAATGAGACAACCTTTTGGATTATTTGTAACAAGGTATTCAGGAAACAAAGGCAGACATTTGTTTGCTTTTCAATGACTCAAGAGGGCCATGCAAAGCAGTATTTGCAATATGGAAAGACAGCTTTGTCTAAAACCCTGTTTTATAATGTGGCTCCCTTTCATACTCTAGGAAGCAACCAAGGTTCCTTTTCAATGCACCCTTGTTTGTTTTTGTTTTTTTTAAGCTCTATGCTCAACGCGGGGCTCAAACTCACAATCCCGACATCAAGAGTCACATGCTCTACCGACTGAACCAGCCAGGCGCCCCGAACCCTGCTACTTTCTTTTTTGTTGTTATTTATTTTTGACAGAGAGAGACAGAACACGAGCAGGAGACCCAGAGAGAGAGGGAGACCCAAAATCCAAAGCAGGCTCCAGGTTATGAGCTGTCAGCACAGAGCCCGACACGGGGCTCAAACTCATGAACCGTGAGATCATGACCTGAGCCGAAGTCGGACGCTCAACCGACTGAGCCACCCAGGTGCCCCTGCTACTTTTATAACTCTGGAGCCCTGACTCCTTTCCCTCTTCTGTAGGAGAGATGTTCCGAGGCCAGGATGAGAAGCTGTACGCTTCCTAAAAATGCCTCATCTGCTGAATTCCATGACCCTCCTCTGGTCCTTCTGTCCACTTGCCTTGTTTTCTTGGCTTCTCCTCCCCCTTCTCTCTTCTCAGAGGGTTCACATCCAGTCCTCAGCCCTGTGCACGTTCCTCTCTGTTGCTTACGCCCTCAACCATGCTCCCCCAGTTTATCATTTCAATCTCTCAACTGGAATTTCTACACTGGTGATTCCTTGGAGCTAGTCTCAGGTTTCTACCTGCTCTATTTGCATCTTGCACTCTAGCCTCAAAGCCAACTTCCTTCTGTGTCCTCTTCCCTGCTAAACTGCCTTTCTTCTAACCTTCCCCGTTCCCATCAGTCTGAGCTCATTTTCTCTGGGTTCCTAGATTACAGCCTTGGAAATGACCCTATTTCCCCTCCTTTCCCTATATTCTAACACCAAATTCTGGTCATTTCTTCCTCTGCGAAGCTTCTGGGGGTCTCTCCTGTGACCTTCCCATGACCCTCACCCTGTCTCATGCCCTAATCACTTCAGGCTTCGTAGCCTCTCCAGACTAATCCCTCTGACCTTCTTCGCTATAACTGCCTTCCAATCACTGCCAGGTCCATGTTCCAGAACACAGTGGTTTTCTAAGTGTCTTACTCCATCACGTAGCTTCAAATGCCTTCCGTAACCAGCTCTGCTGGCATCGCACTTCCCATTTCGAACCTCTCCACGTACCTTTCCCCAGTGATCACCAGCACCTAGCACGGTGCAGGCAGACGGAAGGTACCCATTACACTTTTTTGTCTAGGCTATCGAAGGATTCTCACTTGCACTACCTAGCAGAAGACCGAGTTGAGCCTTACGTCAGCCACAGTGGTAGTCGTGCAAAGGTTCTACAGAAAAGGAAGATGGATTTAAAAATGAACCAGGAGCAACGAGTCCCAAACTCTTGACACATTACCTCAGAATCTCCTGTAGTCGTATAAAATGCAGATGCCTCAAGCCCTCTCCCGCAACTCCTACTTAGGTTTAGCCCAGGGCCTAGGAGTCAGCACTTTGACAGCAAGTCCCCAGAGGGTTCTGCTGCAAATCAGGTTTTACAAAACTCAGATCCACTCTCATAAATAATCAGCTGAGCTTTGACGAGGGAGCAAAAGCAATACAATGGGGCAAAGAGAGCCTCTTCAACAAACGGTGTCGGAACAAGATGTCCACGTGCAAGGAAGTGACCCCTGACACAGTCCTTACACCATTCACAAAACCAACCTCACAAAGGATCACAAACCTAAATGCAGAGTGCAAACTTCTAAAACTCGTAGGAGATAATGCTGAGGAAAACTGAGATAAGCTGGGGTGTGGCGACGACTTTTTAGATATAACACCAAAGATGTGATCTATATAAAAGAAATAATCAATCAGCAGGACTTCACTAAAAGTAAGAAATTCTGGGGCGCCCGGGTGGGTCAGTCACTTAAGCGTCTGACTTCAGCTCAGGTCACGACCTCATGGTTCATGATGAGTTCGTGCCCCGCGTTGGGCTCTGTGCTGATGGCTCGGAGCTTGGAGGCTGCTTCAGATTCTGGATCTCCCTCTCTCTCTGCCCCTCCCACGGTCGCACTCTATCTCTTTCTCAAAAATAAATAAACAATAAAAAAATGTTCTGCCCTGTAAAAATCAAGAGCAAGAGAATAAGAAAACAAGCCAGAAACTCAGAGAAAATATTTGCAAAAGACATATCTAGCTCATAAAGGATGGTTCTCTAAAATATACAAAGAATTCGGGGCACCCGGCTGGCTCAGTCAGAAGAGCATGAGACTCTTGATCTTGGGGCCATGAGTTTGAGTCCCCATGCTAGGTGTAGAGATTACTTAAACAAAAACTAAATGAAGTTTTTTAAAAACTTAAAAAAATATACAAACAATTTCCTTTTTTTTTTTTTTTGAGAGAGAGAGAGTGCAAGCAGTGGAGAGGGGCAGAGAGAGAGAGAAAAGATCTTAAGCAGGCTCCATGCTCACGGAGCCTGATGTGAGGCTTGATCCCACGACCCTGGGATCGTGACCTGGGCCAAAATCAAGAGTCATATGCTCAAGCAATAGAGCCACCCAGGCGCCCCAAGAATTCTTGAAACAAGAAAACGACACAACTAAACAATGAGCTAAAGACCTTCAGGAACATCTCGCCGAAGATTAACAGATGGCAAAGAAGCCTATGAAAAGATGTCCGCACATTGTATGTCATCAGGGGAAGGCAAATTAAAGCAACATGCCACTACACACCTATTAGAACGGCCAGAACGCACAGCCCTGACAACGCCAAGTGCTGGGAAGGGTGTGTAGCCACAGGGACTCTCCTCCATGGCTGGTGGGGGGGAAACATGGTGCAGCCTCTTTGGAACACGGTTTGGTGGTTTCTTGCCAAACCACACCTATCCCTACCAGATGATCAGCAGTTGTGCTCCTTGGTATTTACCTAAAGGAGCTGAAAACTTATGTTTGTGCAAAACACGGCACACAAATGTTTACAGCAGCTTTATTCCTAACTGCCGCGACTCGGAAGCAACTGAGACCTCCTTCAGCAGGCGAAGGGAGGAATAAACTGCGGTACGTCCATACAATGGGACATTATTCAGCAGGAAAGAAAAGGAGGTATCAAGCCATGACAAGACATGGAGGAAACTTAAATGTGCATTATTAGTGAAAGCGGCCAACCTGCAAAGGCTACATGCTGTACGATTCCAACTCTGTGACATCCTGGAAAAGGCACAATTATGGAGAGAGTAAAAAGATCAGCAGCTGCAGGGGTTGTGGAGGGAAAGCTGAACACACAGGTAGAGGACAGCGGATTTCTAGGACAATGGCGATACTCTGTGTGCTATTATAACAACAGACACATGTCATTATACATGTGTCCAAACCCGTGGGATACACACCCCCACAGTGGGCCTGAAGATGAAGTACAGACTTTGAGTGATTAGGATGTGTCAGAGTGCAGGTTCATCAACTGTAACAACGTACCACCCTGGGGGGGGGGGTGGGGGGGAAGGGGGAGATGACGGGGGAGATTATGGACTGTGAGGGCAGAGGGTATTTAGGAAATCTCTGTAGCTTCCCCTCAACTTGGTTGTAAGCCTGAAACTTCTCTACGAGAAAAAAGTCTTTAAAAAACAAGCCCCGAAACTCAGATCTAATGTATTTTATTCCTTCAAATGCTGTGCAAAGCAATGTTTTAAATACATAAAATGCTCTTGCCCCTTAAGAGACAGTACATAAGGTCTGTCCCCTAGTTGTGGGCCTCTGTAGTTCATGAATGAACACAGTCTTAAAACTAAGTTAGTGCCATGGCTAACTGTTAGCTCCGATAGGCCTGGAATGTTTTCTGCCCACACCCAGAAACAGACAACTGAAGAAACTCATGACACTTTCGTTACATAACTAAAGAAAAAAAAAAAGAACTATGCAGAAAATGAAAACAATTTTTTTCATCTAACGAAAGGAACTGCCCTGATGGTTAAGCTTTAAGATTCTTTTCTCACTTCTGTACCCTAAGTGTTGCACATACTCTCATGGACCCCAGATAGGAAACGTTAACAAAACACACAACTGCTGTAATTTAGAGAAAAGAACAAAATGGGAAATGCCGGCTTTCGAAAAGACGACTTTGGGGGCCTTCTTGTGAAATATTAGATAAGAACCTAAGTTAGAGAAGGCATTCAGGTGCTTCCTGTTAAAACTCACACACAAAACCCTCCACGGACTCACACTATATGCATAAGGAGGAAATGGACAAATCTGAAGACCATTTCCCAAGCTCTGAAGATGATTAACGTGGTAAGAAATTCACTGGCAGAGCTAGTCTGTAGCGATCAAGGTCAGGCTCCGTGTAGTGCCGGACTAGCCCTGCAGGACCCGAGGTCACAGCCCTGGGGTTTCACAGTGACTCTCCATTTCCTAACTGGGGATTGAGGGAAACCATCTCAGACAGGGTATTTGACATGATTTGAACTGGTACCTAAACCAATTCCAAGCACTTGATGGTGAACGAGCCGTGCATGTGCCTTTCTCTTGTGGGTTCGGTTAGAAAGGATCTCTCTAGGGCAGGGCCGGGGAGGAGGAGGTAAGAACTGGCTGCTGGCTCTTCCAAGGGGTGGGAGAAGCCAGCAATGTGTACTGGCTACACTGGCAACGGAGTGGGGATGAATAATAAAAACACGGCATAGCTCTCATGCATGGAGTGCTTACTCTGTATGTGCTAGCGGTTAGGTACAGCTCCAAACACTTGCCACACAGTAACAGCCCTTACAGAAGTAGCACTAGTATGACTGTGCCCATTTAACAGATTGTAAAACTGAGGCTCAGAGACACAGGGCTTGCCCCAAGTCACACTGCTAGTACAGAAACGGGCCAAGATTGAAACACAGGCAGTGTGGCTCTAGGAAAGAATAAGCTGCGGGGTGCTGAGGGCAGAAGGATGTAGAATCTGTACCGGCACCATCCAAAAAATTTTCTGGGATCACAGAAATGTGTGCTATCTGCACCGTCCAAGGCAGGAGCCACTAGCCACGTGTGAAACATACTAGTAAGACAGAGCCACTGAAGTTTTCATTCGACAGAACTTTAATTAATTTGAATTATTAGGTAAATAGTCACAGGCGAGTTGTGGCTTGTGTATTAGACGGCACAGATCATATATACGAGAGAAGAGTCCACTCTGATGACCAATGGCGCGAATATGTGTAACAAGAAGTGGAATCTCTGATGCCTGCCCCCTCAGGTACCAGTCAGCCACCGCTCTTTTCAGACGGCATCTGGAGCCACCTCCAAGGATTCTAGATTATACTCTGCACAGAGGTGTCAACTGAGGGCTGAAAGGCAGCCCAAGCACCATCTGCTGTCGGCTTTGGCAAGATGTTGCTGCACCCGGCCAGAGGAAGAGAAATACTTCCGCCCAGAGGAAGAAGGATGCTTTTTCAAAATTGGTGGGTCCAATTTTTTGTAATTTATTCACCCAGCAGGGCCGCTGGTTTTGCATTTGCAAGAAGACTTGTTTTGTGCTCGTACATGCGTTCTTCGTCTTATAAGAACTCCTAGGACAGGGGGCGCCGGGGGGGGCTCAGTCAGTTAAGCGTCTGACTCTTCGTTTTGGCTCAGGTCATGATCTCAGTTTCAGGAGTTCGAGCCCCATGTCGGGCTCTGCACTGGCAGCAAGGAGCCCACTTGGGATTCCTCTCTCTCTCTCTCTGCCCCTCCCCTGCTTACTCTCGGTCTCTTTCAAAATAAATAAACTGGAAAAAAAAAAAAAACCCTTAAAAAAAACAACTCCTAGGAGTAGGCCTCCGTTAGCCTCCAGCACCACCCTGACTCCTGGATCCCAGTTACTTTCCCGGACAGTCGGCCCGGGACTAAGATACAGTTTTAAGAGTTTTCCTTCCTTCCTCTGCACCTTCTATAGACACAGACTCTTTAAAGGTTTTCCCTGTGATTTTTCCAGTATCAACTCCTGGGAAAGCAGGAGGAATTGACAGCATAATAAACACAGGGATGCTCCCAACTTCTAAGACTGTAGTAACAGCCTGCCCCTCTCCAGATTTCACCGCAGCACTGTCAGAGCTGGTTGTGTGTGTGTGTGTGTGTGTGTGTGTGTGTGTGTGTGTGTGTGTGTGTGTGTCTAACCTAATGCAGGGCTTGAACTCACAACCCTGAGATCAAGACCTGAAGCTGAGATCAAGAGTCGGAAGCTTAACTGACCGAGCCACCCAGGCGCCCCGCAGGCTACTCTTTTTGAGGCCTAGTTCTCTGGCCCCTTCACTAGCAATTCTTTGGAGCGTCCGATCTATTTAAGGCTCCTCTCTTTTTACTCCTGAACTATAACACTCCTGAGTTGCTTACCCGGCCTCAGTTTCCCTGCCAATCCCGAACGTTCTCCAAGCTTCCTTAGATCGTACTATGCATTTAAAGCTTATCTGTGGAGCACCTGGTGTGTGGCAGGCACTGAGGGTAACAAGACACAGCCGCTGCTCTCCCGGGAGACCAGTAAACAGGAAGTGACAACACACTGTGCTGAGTTCTATGTCACCGGAAAACGGATGGGGCCGTGGGACATGACGACCGGGCACGTATCTGGACTGCAGAGGTCAAGGGGGGGCCTTTCTGTAAAGGAAGCGGTGTGTGAGCGGAGATGAGGGCAAAGCAGAGGGGAAAGGACGAGGCCTGGGCTGGCAGGGGATGCACAGGGCTTCCCCTGTGTGAAGGGTCCGTGTGAGGAACCGAAAGGAGCTCGGCTCAGGCCAGCAGGATGCAGGAGGGTGGAGGTGCGCGCAGGGAGAGGAGGCTGAGGCCAGACAGGCGGAAGGAGCCCAGGGTCCGTAGAGGTGAGGGGCGCAGGGCACCGCCGCTGGGCTTTAATGGAAGGAGGAAGGGGTACCACGAGTGGGCAGGCCAAATGACAAGGCCTCAGACGAGAACCGTGGATCTCAGGGGAAAGAAAGATACCCTCCAGGCTGAAGCACACTGTCTCAGCGCCGCCGGGCCTCACGCCACTGCCTCT
Organism: Proteles cristata cristata; assembly: GCA_017311185.1. NCBI lineage: Eukaryota > Metazoa > Chordata > Mammalia > Carnivora > Hyaenidae > Proteles > Proteles cristata. The sequence continues at coordinate 203,382 of JAESUZ010002791.1, read as the reverse complement.
CTGCTCTGTCAGGAGTGCCCTGTGAGCCGGCAGGGCAGGGGTGCGGAGGGCGGGCGTGAACGCAAATCCCCAGGGCCCCCCGGAGGTGCTGGCCCAACGGTCCTGCGGTTTATGCCTGCCAGGCCATGACACACAGAGTGCTCGCAGGCACCAAAACTACTTCTCATCAAGTCATTGGGCCAAATGGACATTCCACGAGTCAACGCCATGTTTCTGCTATAGTTCCGGAAGTCCCGGGCATGGCCCTCCACACCCCACTGTATCAGAAGCAGTCTGAATGAACGACAGAAAGAAGGACAAGGCTCTGTGGAGAGGACACAGCCAACAGGAGATCTCCGGTGTCTCCAGCCTGGTTTCACAGTGACTAAACATGCCCCTTCCCCAACGCTCTTCCCCAGAACCCCACCTCCGAGAGCCCCCCACCATGGGTGCAGCTCATCCCCTTCATCAAAGCCCCCCAGCCCTGCCCTGCCGCCACACCGACCAAGCTCCACACTAGCTTCTAAACAGACTTTGCGCCTCTGCTGGCTTTTAGCATATGCTGTTATTTTTTTTAATTTTTTAAATGTTTACTTTTTGAGAGAGAGAAAAAGAGGGGGGGAGGGGCAGAGAGAGAGGGGGAGACACAGAATCGGAAGCAGGCTCCAGGCTCTGAGTCAGCTGTCAGCACAGAGCCTGACGAGGGGATTGAACCCATGAACCGTGAGATCATGACCTGAGCTGAAGTCGAACGCTTAATCAACTGAGCCACCCAGGTGCCCCTACACTGTTATTTTTATACATGTGATTGCGCTGGGTGATGTCTCCCCCTCTATGTTTTAAACTTTAAGAGCAAAGAGGCATGTTTCTTATCTCTGCTGCCTATTCAGTGCTGTACCCACAACATGTACCAAATAAAGTTTTATTGGACTGAACTGTTTTGTTTTTTAGTTTTTTAACATCTATTTATTTTTTGAGAGACAGAGACAGAGCTGTCAGCACAGAGCCCAACGTGGGGCTCAAACTCATGAACCGTGAGATCATGACCTGAGCCGAAGTCGGACACATAACTGACTGAGCCCCCCAGGCGCCCCTGGACTGAACTGTTTAACCTGGTCCTTCCTGCCTTGTTCTGTTGCTAGTAATTCCAGGCTCTAAAGGAAAGGAAATGCTTAACGTTGAATTTAGAAATTTAACAACTTTTGTAGATGTGCTCACAATCTTCAGATACAAGTTATTTTGTGGAGAGCTAACCTACTTTTTTTTTTTAAATGTTTTATTTATTTCTAGGAGAGAGAGAGACAGCGTGAGCAGGGGAGGGTCAGAGAGAGAGGGAGTCACAGACTGAAACAGGCTCCAGGCTCCAAGCCAGCAGTCAGCACAGAGCCCGACGCGGGGCTCGAACCCACGAACCATGAGATCATGACCCTAGCGAGGCCGGACGCTTAACCGACTAAGCCACCCAGGCGCCCTAACCTACTTTTTTTTTAATTGTTTTCAGGGCACCTGGGTGGCTCAGTGAGTTGAGTGGCCAACTCTTGATTTCTGCAGAGGGCTGTGGGATCGAGTCTTCGTCCGGCCCCACGCTGAGTGTGGAGCCTGCTTGAGATTCTCTTCTCTCACCCTCTGCCCATCTTCCCCACTGCCCCCCCACCCCCGCCGACTCACAGTCTCTCCCTAAAGACAAAAACAAAAATAGTTGTTTTCTTATTACTTCCTTAATTTTTTCTTCTTGACATATAGTTGACATATAACATATCAGTTTCAGGTGTTGAGCCAACCTATTTTTTATTCCTGGGCATGATATAATTTTCCTTTCTTTTTTAAAAAAAAAAAATTTTTAATGTTTACTCATTCTTGAGAGACAGAGGTAAGTGGGGGAGGAGCAGGGAGAGAGGGAGACACAGAATCCAAAGCAGACTCCAGGTTCTGAGCTGTCAGCACACAGCCCGTGCAGAGCTTGAACCCACAAACTGTGAGATTATGACCTGAGCTGAAGGTGGATGTTCAACTGACTGAGCCACCCAGGTGCCCCTATAATTTTCCTGTTTAAAGGTAGACACCAATCACTGACACACTGTTGGTGGGAATGTAAAATGGTACAACCGCTCTAGAAGATAGTTTGGCAGTTTTTTATGACACCAAATATGTAATTACCATATGACCCAGCAATTGCACTCTTGGGCATTTATTCCAGAGATATGAAAAGTTGTGTTCACATAAAAACCTGAGCATGAGTATTTATAGCGGCTTTATGCATAACTGCAAAAAATTAGAAACGGAGATATCCTCCAATGACTAAATGTTTAAACAAACTGGTACCTCCACACCGTGAAATGAAAAAAAAAGAACTATTGATATTATTGATACACAAAACAATTTGGAGGGACCTCAAGGGCATTACACAGAGTTTTAAAAAAAAAGTCATCCTCAGTCATATGCTGTAAGAGTCTATTATAGTAACATTCTTTTTTTTTCTTTAGTGTTTATTTATTTTGAGGGAGAAAGAGTGAGCAGGGAGGGGCAGGGAGAGAGGGAAAGAGAATCTCAAGCAGGCTCCATGCTGCCAGTGCAGAGCCCGACACAGGGCTCGATCTCACAAGCCGCAAGATCATGACATGAGCCGAAATCAAGAGTTGGACGCCCGACTGAATAAGCCACGCGGGTGCCCCTGTTCCAGTAACATTCTTGAAATGACAGCATTATAGAGCCAGAGAACGGATCAGTAGCTGCCAGAGGTTAGAACTTGGGGGAGAGTAAGGCAGGGTGAGGGGGTGCAGACGGGAGGGGGGTATGGCTATAAAATGGCAACTCGGGATCCTTGTGGTAATGGAACTATTCTGTATTTACATGTGTGAGAAAATTGCATAGAACTACACACACACACACACACATACACACACGGGTGCGTGTGACACAGGGGTGAAATCTGAATTCGGTGGGTGGACTGTACCCACGGCAACTCTCTGGGTTTGATACCACACTCTAGTTAGAATGTCACCTCTGGGAGAAACAAGGTAAACGGTACACTGGGATCTCTCTGTACACGGTTTGCAACATCCTGCGGATCTACAATTAATTTTTAAAGATATTTTTAGAAAGTAGACCCCAAAAGTGGATGCATTTTCTCCTGAAGCATCGTGCCACCCTCTTGGGTTTGTGAAAAGAACAGGGATAAAGAAGATGTGATATGGACACAATGGACTATTACTCAGCCACAAAGGAAATGAGATCCTGCCGTGTGCAACAACATGGAGGGACCCGGGGTACTATGCTCAGTGAAGTCAATCAGACAAGGACAAATACTGTATGATTTTACTTCTCTGTGGAATCTAAGAAACAAAATGAACAAATAAACAGACTCTTAAATACGGAGAGCACACTGGTGGCTGCAGAGGGGAGGTGGGTGGAGGCCGGGTGAAATAGATAAGGGGGATTAACAGGCACAGGCATCCAGTTATAAAACTAGTCCGGTCCCAGAGTGGAAAAGTACAGCACAGGCACCACAGTCAGTAACACCGCAGTGGCGTGCTGACTACACTCGGTGCTGCTGACTACACTCAGTGCGGCGAGCACTGAGCGCCGTATGGAATGGCTGCATCGCTATGTTGTACACCGGAAGCTAACAGAACGCGGTGTGCTAATTCTACTGCAATTAAAGATAACGATACATAAAGCCCAAAAATCAGGTTGTTCTTTTTATCAGTTTGGGTGTTTTTGTTTTCAATGTTTATTTTGAGAGAGACAGAGAGAGTACAAATGGGGGAGGGGCAGAGAGGAAGGGAGAGAGGGAGAGGGAGGGAGGAGGAGAGGAGGAGGGAGGGAGGGAGGGAGGAAGGGAGAGGGAGGGAGGGAGGGAGGGAGGGAGAGAGAGAGAGAGAGAGAGAGAGACAGAGAGACCCAAGCCGACTCTGTGCTGTCAGCGCGGAGCCCAACACAGGGCTCGAACTCACAAACTGAGAGACTGTGACCTGGGTGGAGATCAAGAGTTGGACGCTTGACCGACTGAGCCTCCCCACCCCGGGGCGTCCCTCAGTTTCGGTTTCAGGTTTTAACTAGGTAAGAGCCCAACGCTCCCAAAACAAAAGCGATCAGCTCCCAAAACAAAAGCGATCTGTCCCTTCCTTCCCCTCCCTCCCCTCCCCGCAGGTCTCCCGCGCGCACACGCGCTCACCAGTAGTAGAGAGTATAGTTGGTGTCTGGACTTGTTTTCCTTCCAGGAAGCCAAGTGCACTTCATGTAGCTCAGGTTGTGCCAAACGCATTGGAGCTCAGTCACGGCCGACTCAGGGTCCCCTGCAACACGCAGCCAAGGGTTTAGGCTCCTTCTTTCCCTGCCAGGCGGGCCTGCCAATCCCTCTGGGGCACGGGGGATGGGGAGAGTGTCTTCCCAGAAAGCCAGTCCCTGATCGCTCATGCCATGTTACCCACAAGGCAGCCCAGGATGGAGAAGACCCAAATCTAACTCGTTGACAACTTTCTCTCTCACCCCCCAGATACCAAGGGAATAGCTTTACTATCCCGGGGGACCCTAACTTTGTATCCCTAACTGGAGGCACAGTCTAAAGATCAAAGAGTATTTCAATCATAAGATAGGAGTACGGAATTCCTAAATGAATGTGAAAATAGAAACACCCCATCGACACCTACCTGTCTTTAAAGAAAACAAGTCTATTGAGTTAAAGTTCACCTTCCTGTCTTTTGACTCGTACTAACCCTCTTGTTTCGGAGGCTAAACAAACATTCCTCCTGAAGCAATGTTGGGGAAAAGTTAAGCAAAATGTAACGCCCGGTAATCATCTGCGGTGCCCTGCCATCTTTAGCATCTGAAATCTCGACCTTTCTAAAGCCTTTGGAGTCGGGACATCAAGTCACCAAGTTAAAGGCCTGGGTTTAGAATGCAAACTCACTATCCCTCAGGATTCTCCAAGGGTACTGTACTGAGCTGTCAACCTTTTTACTGGCATAATCCAATTTAGGCTTTTTCAGATTATTTCTTAAACTCCTAAGGGAATGAGAATAGGGGAGGTAAGTTGTTCTAAACCACGCTCCCAGCCTCGTGGTGGTACTGAATTTTCTCATTTTACAAACAGGACTTCGTATGCTTTTGACCAGTGCGAGGCAAGCAGAGAGGATGGTCTGGAGCCCAGGCCATGCAGTGCTGAGGTCCCGTGGTGGGAAAGGGGACCCTCCACACAAGAGGCAACATGATATTAACAGACAGTATGTACACAGAATTTGCTCTTTGCCAGGCCCTATTCTACGCACCTCACGTATACTGACTTACCTAATCCTTTCAATAGTCCTGGGAGGCACGTACTATCACCATCCCCACTTCACAGATGAGGAAAGTGAAGGGGGAAGGGGCTAGGTGACCTGCCGATGGTCACACAGCCAGTAGATGGCAGAGCTGAAAGTCCAGCCTGGACATCTGAGCGCCAGTGGCCCTCCCCTTCCGCATATGCTCTTCCCTCCACGCAAGCCGAGAGCCAGAAGCAACTAGGTGATGGGCGGGAAGGGAACTGGGGACCAGTGACCAACCTGACTACATGACAGCCGTTCCCAGGGCAGGACCTGTGGGCCATTTTCATTTTCTAACAGCTTTCCCCAAATATATCCCGTATATCAAGCTAATCTTTCTAAAGAGGAAAATGGTATTTTGGTTTTTTAAGGCGCTCAACCTGTGAACTGAAGACTTACAGTAACTCAGTTCCCTTCTGCCTCATGAAATGGGTCAGGGCAATGACGCCTGCCTTGCTCACATCACAGGACAAGCCGGGGCGTCTGGGGGGCTCAGTCAGTTAAGCGTCCGACTCTTGATTTCAGCTCAGGTCATGATCTCGCGGTTGTGAGACTGAGCCCTGCTTCAGGCTCCATGCTGGCATGAAGCCTGCTTAAGATTCTCTCTCTCCCTCTCCCTCTGGTCCTCTCCTACTTGGACGCGCACTCTCCCTCTCGAAAAAAAAAAATTTCTAAAAAAGCACAAGCTTATGAGGCTTAATTTAGGGGAGGGGTATATATGTGTGTATATCACATTCCAAATTATTTATTTTTGAGGGGTGGGAGGGCAGAGAGAGAGGGAGAGAGAGGATCTGAAGCGAGTTCTGCGCTGACAGCAGCGAGCCGGACGTGGGGCTCAAACTCACAAACTGTGAAATCATGACCTGAGCCGCAGTCAGACGCTCAATCAACTGAGCCACCCAGGCGCCCCCACATTCCAAATGATTAAGTGCTATGTAACTATTGGGCACTGGTCCTCAAGTTGTGAGCACTCTGAAGGCAGGGACATCCTCACATTTATAACTGTGTTGTGAGCACCTAGTAAAAGTGCCTGGAACTTACCAGACTCAGCAAATACTTGAAAATTGAACGAATTGATGAACACTGAACATCAGCATGTGGCTAGTTTGGATTCATGCTCTAAATTCCAGCAAACAGTGCTTTCAGCTCTTACCTTCAGGGGGCGGGGTGCACTTTTCCACCAGAATGCTCGGATTGTCACTTTCATTGGTGCTGCACTGGGATCCTACTTGCAGACAAATCCTCTCGTTCAGAGGCACTTCTTTTGAACGACGGGTTTCAGGAGCAATTTTCTAAAGTTAGAAAGTTTAAAAATAAAAAGGTGTCACTGTAGCAAACACCCAGAAATACATTTAGGTAATAAAACAGCAGCATGTTCAAATGTGTAAAAAAAAAAAAAAAAAAAAAAAAAAGGAAAGTTATCAGATGGCATAGATAGTGACTCTCAACCTGGGGTGATTTTGCCCACCCCCCGGCCCCCACAGGAGGATAGTTGATAATGTCTGAGAACATTTTTGTTGTCACAACTTAGGAGGGGGCTGCCACTGGCATCTAGAAGGCAGCGGCCAAGGATGCTGCTAAATATGGAACCAGGCTCGGGGCAGCTTCCCCTCCCCCTACGACAAACAACTATCCCGCACCACATGTCAGCAGTGCCACGGCTGAGAAACCCGGTACAGATAAAAGACAATTTCCTACAGTTTAAATGTATGAACATCATGGCATTTACCTATACAACTACCATGCTAACACATCAACTATCTGAAAGCAACTTAATTTTTTTTAATTTTTTTTACATTTATTTATTTTTGAGAGACAGAGAGAGACAGCACACATCGGGGGGGGGAGGTGGGTAGAGAGAAAGGGAGACCCAGAATCTGAAGCAGGCTCCAGGCTCCAAGCTGTCAGCACAGAGCCCGACGTGAGGCTCAAACTCCCAAACTGTGAGATCATGACCTGAGCCGTAGTCGGAGGGTGACCCGAATGAGCCACCCAGATGCCCCTAAAAGCAACTTTAAAGGACACACAATAATATTATCAATATTCCATTCCTATCCAGACACAGCATCAACATCAAGATCAAGATCAAGGTTAAAAACTGCTTTAAGAATCCATTGATCCTGGTCATTTCTGAGGACAGATGTACAGGAGAGCCTGAGGACCACAGAGACTTTTCATTAACCACGTTCCCGCACTGTTTGACCACAGTGACTACCTCAGCCACGCCCAGAAACGTGAAGGGCTGTTCGGTGCACTGACTAGAATACCACACGCTTATTCTGAAGTGCAGAACTTGGCAGAACTGTGCAAAGCCAGCTCACGGACAGCGTGCAGATGCAAATCACAAATCTGGCCATTATGACTTAGAACGGTGAGAAGAGAGGGCTCTTTAGGAAATTAACATTTCCCAAATGGACTGAGTTGGAATCATTCTGAAGCTGCTTTTAAACAGGGCTCCAAGGAGTTTCCTGTTTTGCAATCGTTTCTGACTCAAGTTGGAGATAGCATTTCCTTTTCTATACGTGCTCCCGGCCCTGAAGTGAAAACGTCGTCATGGCCGCCTCTGTCTGCCACCCTAAGGAGCTACTCTGCCATTTCACAGGCCAGCCACCCGCTGAGGGTAAGGACAACAGGGAGGTACTCCCGAACCCAAGACATAATGGCCCTCTGAGAGGCGGCTAGCAAATCAACAATGAATGAATCGCAGCGGGCATGGGCCCAATCACGTTAGAGACACTGAAGAGCTCTCAGGCCCAGACAACACAGCACTCTGAAAAGGGACTTACCCGGGCAGCCCAAAGAAAAAGAAAGGTGTGTGAGGGAACTTCTGGCGGGAGGGGGGGGGGGCCTCTAGCTCCAGGGACACGGAGTGTTTCCGCGCCACCACCAAAGCTCTGCCTTTCTGCAGTGGCCTCCGGCGACTCTCAGCCAAACACATTTTCACAGCTCCTTTCTAATCCTTCACAAGAAACCGACTCACCATTTGGCTTTCTTTGTCGTTGCTGCCTACAGGGATGAAACACGCCGGGCATGCCAGCAGAAAGCTTTCTGGAATGGTCTTTTGGTTTTTGTTTGTTTGGCCGTGAGAGCTCTCATGGCAAAGGAAGGAACTGGCGAGAGAGAGAGAGAGAGAGAGAGAGAGAGAGAGAGAGAGAGAGAGAGGACTGTGTGCTGAGAAGATGAGGGCTCTCGGCCCGGGAAAGAGGGTACCAGCCCCGGGGTCGTGGGAGTGGCAATACGAAGGCTCCAGATGCAAATGTCGCCACGCTCCCAATTTCACCCAGCACCAGTCCCATATAAAAGCCCCGAAGGAGAGACACCGGGACCCGGGGGTCCTTGGTAGTTCTGGCGGGGAAGCTGCCTGCGCTCTCTGAAGACACCGCAGGGAACATGTACGGTCAAATGGCATCAATGAGAATCATCCTGGGGAAAATCCAGTCTTCCAATTATATTACACAGTGTTCCAGCAAGAGGACTGAGGAATCTTATTACACAGAGATTTTTATTATAATCAAATTTTTTAATTAAAAAAATACTTGAGTACTTACTCTGAACCGTGTATTGGGAGGGGGCATATGAATAGTAAAAATAACCCAGAAAAGAGACGGGGAGGGAGCGATAAAATACTTTTTAAAAGTCTCCCTCAAAGCTCAAGGTTAAGTTAATACTACATCGGCATGAGAGGAGGTGAAACCCAAACTGACGACGACGACGATGGCCAGGTACAGCACCACCTCTATCAGACAAGGAACTAAATCCCTTCCGGCAGTGCTCGGTGCGGTCTGAGTGACAGCTCCCACATGACTTTTGGCTGAGGTGACTCACTCCATGGGGAGCTGCTGTAGGACACTAGGCTCCGCCCCCTGGGGAAGCTGGGCTCCTTTGAAAATGTATCAAAAACCAAGGCCAGAGCCCTAAAACGATCCCTCCCCGCAGGCTCACTGTTCCTGTGGCCGGATCACACCTTGCCCCATTCCAGGTTCCTTTCTCGGTAGGAAAAGAGAGTCGGCCCCGGCTTTGCCTCTCTGGGTGCCTGGACCTGGACAGAACAGCAGCTTTTTAATTTATTCACCTAGTGAGACTTGCCTATCTCTTGGTGATGAAAGAGATCTAACCTGACGCCAGAGCACATGAATCAATGTTCTTTTCACAACAACCAGCCAAAAAAACAAAAACAAAGCCTGACAACAGATCCTTCTTTGACTCTCCAGACTGGGAAATGAGGAGACATTGCTAACACAATGGGGGAGGGCGGCCACTTGAAACGAATCTTGTGTTTAAAAAAATAAAATCAAATCACATACGAGTCCCTGTCTCTTGTGTTCATGGTCCTCCAATCAGAAGACTGAAAGCAACCTCGGGGGTTTACCTCGTTTAGCAACATAGGACCTCTGGACGGTCTCATAAGCCCCCGTAACATGTACAAACGATCCTAAAGCTCCCCCTACTTCGATCTGCTTCGAAGCATATCCCAGACAATTGCATGATGTTAATGCTTTGTCCCAAGGATGGGAAGGGGAAGGGAAATCACGCCTGCCATTCATTCTCGGCCTCGGGACTGTAACCTTCGAGAGGTCGGCCGGGAAGTCTCCCATCACTGATTAGAAGAGAAAATCCATGTTTATCCCATCCGTGGCCCGGGCCGCGTCAACGGTCAGCAGTCAGCTGGCTGGAATATACACGAGCAAGCCTCAGGCAGAGGTCACTCGTCATGGTTTCCATCCGGTCTCCTCAGGGGCAGAATGGACGCTAATATTAGACTGAACCATATGACCTATAAAAGCAACCGTTTCGTGTGATTCAACCTCACAAGAAGAAGAAGGAAAACTGACAGTTACTGAACGTGAACTCGGTGCCAGGTGCATCACGAACATCCTCTCCTATAAGACACGCGCCACTGACATTGGGTCCCGCCCTGGCGTTTTACAAACAAGGAAATGGAGGCTCAGGGAGGTGAAGTGACCTGCCCAGGGTCACACGCCTTGAAAGGGGAAGAGGCACATTTTCAAACCCAGTCCTATCTAATCCCACTGCCTCCTAGAGTCGCTTTGAAGTCTCAATTTCTGTATCTCTACGGTGGAGTCGCCCCATTCCTGGGCTACGATATCACTACGTATGTCTACCCTACTGGTCCTTGAGTGTGCTTGGCTGGCTAATGAACACGGACGTGTCAGAAGAAAAGGTGATCTCTTCTCGGTTTCTATGCGATGCTGGGACGAAGCACTTAAAGGTCCTTCCCATGACATCTCAAGGGCTGAAGTACTGAGAGTCGCCACTAAGGATCCAAATGCCTGATGGTCCCCTCTTGGGAACAAGAGCAAGCCGACAGAGTGAAAGGGGAACTCATCTCCTGAACTCAACTTCTGCCTTGAGAGCATCTCTCTTTTGTTTGTTTGGGTTTTTTTGTTTTTTGTTTTTTGTTTTTTTTTTTTGAAGTATGGTTGACCTACTAATCTCAGGTGCACAGCAAAGGGATTCGACATTTATGTACCTTACTCGGCGATCCCCCTGGTGTCAGGTCTAGTCACCATCGGTCGCCACACAGACTTCTTAACAATATTACTGGCCATATTCCCTATGTTGCGCTCTTCATTGTCATGACTTACTTATAACTGAAAGTTGGTGCGGCTTAATCACCTTCACCTCTTTGCCCATCCATCCCCTACTACCCTCAGCTTGTCCTCGGTATCTGTGAATCTGTTTCTGTTTTGTTCTGTGTGTTCGTTTTGTTTTGTAGATTCCACATGAGTGAAATCACATGGTATTTGTCTTTGGTCCATCCATGTTGTCACCAATGGCAACATTTCATTCTTTTTTATAGCTGAGTAACATTACGCTGTATAAATATACCACATCTTCTTTATCAGTTCATCTTCCCGTTGTGAAAAAGGCTGCAATAAACATAGGGGTATCTTTTTGAATTAGCGTTTCCATTTTCTTCAGGTAAATACCCAGAAGTGGAATTGCTAGATCATAGGACAGTTCTATTCTTTAATTTTTTGAGGAGCCTCCATATTGTTTTCCATACTGGCTGCACCAATTAACATTCCCATCAACAGTGCGGGAGGGTTCCCTTTTCTCCATGTCCTCACCAACACTGGAAATTTCTTGCCCCCCCCCTTTTTTTTAAGATTTTGTTTTTAAGTTATCTCTACACCCAGTGTGGGGCTCAAATTTAGAACCCTTAGGTCAAGAGTCTCATGCTCTACTGACTGAGCCGGCCAGGCACCCCGATATTTCTTGTCCTTTTGATACTGGCCATCCTGACAAGTATGAAGTGATTGATCTAACTGTGGTTTTGATTTGCATTTCCCTGATGGTCAGTAACGCTGAGCATCTTTTCTCGTGTCTGTTGGCCATTTGGATGTCTTCTTTGGAAAAAAATGTCTATTTGGGTCTAGAGATCCTCTTTTTTCTTTAATTTTAGAGAGAGTGTGTGCGTGAGTGGGAGAGGAGGGCAGAAGGGCAGACAGAGAGAATCGTAGTCAGGTTCCAAGCTCAACATGGAGCCCATCTCAGGGCTTGATCCCACGACCCTGGGATCGGGACCTGAGCTGAATCAACAGTGGCACGCTCAACGGACTGAGCCACCCAGGCACCCCTGGAGGACCTCTTAAAATGCAAATATTTCTAGGGCACCTGGGTGGCTCGGTCAGTTAAGCATCCCTATGATCTTAGGGTCATGATCTCAGGGTCACGATCTCACGATCTTAAGATGGTGCCCTATGTCTCCAAGCTGGGTGTGGAGCCTGCTTAAAGATTTTCTCTCTCTTTAAAAAAAAAAGGCAAATATTCTGAGTAGCCTCAATTCTCTACCAATGAACACCTAACCCAGAATTAACACCCCAGCAGAATAGGGGGAAGAAAGGCAGATTAGTAAGCTTCCCTCAAGAGGAAGCACCTGTTCCATCCTCGCTTTATGAAGCTTTCACATACGTGTTTTTCCATGTCCCAGAAAGCCAGAGAAGAGAGTAGGGCCACACTTCACAGAGCAAGAAATTAAGGCTCAGAGAGGTTCAGTCACTTACCCCAGGTCACAGGGATAGCTGAGTGGCACACCAACTAGAACCGAGCTCTCCTGACTCCCCCTGCCACCAGGCTGCATGAACATCAATGAGTCCACGGTTCGCTGACCCAAAGCACTGTCGCTAGTATCAGCTTCTCCCATCCGGCCTCCTCACAGTCCCGGACAAATTCGATCCCAACCACCCCTGACACCTCTCCCCCCTTACTGAAAGAAGGTACAAAGATATAAAACAGTTCTGAACAGCTGATCTGACACTTCGAAGAATCGGTCCGTCAGAAGGGGTTGCAAGGCAATAGGGCCCAAGAGAAAATTCCACAGGCTGAGACTGTCATAAAGAACCTGAGATCATCCAATCTTGTTAACAAAAATTCACTTACTTCAGTTGACTACATCTAACTGGAAAGGGCTGAAAGTTCCCCTCGCTTTTTCTCAGGCATCAGGAAACCTAGTCGACCCTATCTACCGCTGATACCTTATTTTTCCGCTTTCCATATGGCCACCTAGTTTTATATCACGTAGTTCTTGCACAGCTGCGTGCATGTCATCAGCAAGACGGTGAATGGGAAGACTCTGTGAGAAACTGGAAGTGTTATATACACAGAGGCAGGGACACAGGAAGAAATGTCAACGCGACTAGGAGCCGAGAGCCCAGCAGGTAAAGACAGCAGCTAAGTGTCTCCTTACAGGGTATCTCTTTGCATTTTGTGATCAAATAATGAGCCAACATTTTCGAATGTTCAAGCGCTCGACTTTTTTCAACAGTCTTTTCGGTCATTTTCTTTCCCAGGTAAAATTCGGACACAAGCCCAAACAGAACTCCCGGGTTGAAGTGAGGTTAGAATTCGGTTTATTCTTGGCTCCAGTTCACAGCGTCCACTTCACCTCATCAATGCAACACACCCCAGAAAACTTACCTTGTCCTGTTTGTTGTCGAAATGACTAAAATACCATAAGGTGCAATTGGGGCTGGCTCCTTCGGGGGGGTCCCACGTCCAGATGACTGTGCAGAGGTTCTCAACAGAAACGCTCAAGTTCGTCACAGGTGGCTGAGTCTCTGCTCAAATGAAGCACAAGGAGTATATTCATCAGCACCAGCCAGTGTTTTTAGTGGGTCATTTAGTCCGTTCCTCCAAGTCCTGGGGCCAAGAACAGTAAAGCCGAGCGAAGAACAGCTGACGCGCACCCAGCCGGGCGACGCTCTAGGCTCTCCCCGCGTGCCAATCCACCACGTCCTCACGACCGCCTTGCGAGACAGGGGTCTCAGCCTCATCTCGAAGATGAAGTGGCCGAGGTCAAGGACACAGAGTCGCTCGCCCCATGTCCCATAGCTCGTGGATGGCAGAGCTCAGATACAAGCCCAGGAAGGGGGGCTCCGGGGCCACAGCTTCAACTACTCGCTTTAGTGTGGACACAGGGGAGAGTGTAGCCTGAAGTTTCTGACTCCCTCCCGCAGGAGTTTGGGGTTCCCTCTACCGCCCGCTCAGTGCACACACTCCGATCTTGGCAGTGCCGTGGGGGAGTCTCAGCAGCGTGTCTTTAATCATGCTTGCTAACGTGACCTGGGAAGTGTTTTTATAACTTTTCCAAAGAAGTACTGAGAAAGATTTAATGGTCCCTGTCATTCCCCCGAGGTCTGACACTAAACAGCTGGGATTGTAGCTCTGAGTAATCTGAAGAGGGAAGGAGACAGAAGAAGCTGAACCAGTATGTTAAAAATGTGTTTCAGTTGGAGAAAACCTACCACTGCCTCCACCAAATATTCAGTGACTCTATCATTTTGGACCCAGCTCTATCACCAGGGAGAGGAGTTTTAAAGCTTCTGCCAAAACCAGGGAGAGACACAGAGTGGGGGAAAGGAAACACCATTTTAGACTTTGCTGAGGGCTTCTGAGACCAGGACGACTGAAATCATTCCTCAAGAGCCTCTGTCCTACGTTTGCAACTTTTCTATAAATTGAAAATTATTCCAAGATAAAGCTTACTAAACTCATTAAAGAAAAAAAACAATCCTGGGGCGCCTGGGCGGCTCAGTCAGTTAAGTGTCTGACTTTGGCTCAGGTCATGATCTCCCGGTCCGTAGGTTCGAGCCCCACGTCGGGCTCTGTGCTGGTGGTGCAGAGTCTGCTCGGGATTCTCTCTCTCTCTCTGCCCCTTCCCCACTTGTACTCATTCTCTCACGCGTGCTCTCTCTCTCTCAAAATAAAAAAAACTTTTAAAAAGTAATAAATAAGTAAGTAAATAAATAAATCCTCCCAAATTGTCCAAAGTTGCAAACTTCATCATGATTGATCACTTATGGGCTACAGTTGTCTTAATTTACCAATCCATGGAGTTCTATTTTTTTTTTAAATGTTTATTTTTGAGAGAGAGAGAGAGAGAGAGAGACAGAGCAGGGGAGGGGCAGAGAGAGGGAGAGGGAAACACCAAATCCAAAGCAGGCTCCAGGCTCTGAGCTGTGAGCACAGAGCCTGATGCGGGTCTCGAACTCACAAACCGTGAGATCATGACCTGAGCCGAAGTCAGAAGTGTAACCGACTGAGCCACTCAGGCGACCCTCCAGAGTTCTATTTTATACTCTGTGCCAACACACTGGCGTGCACTGGGCCTCTTACATAATCTGTAAATACTTTATACCATGACCTTCCTCTTCAACTGAACAAAAAATTCTGTTTGTCCCCCAACATCAGCCCCCCAGGCACTACATAGTTGGCATTTCCCCCAAAGGTCAGTTTTATTCATGGTAGCCTGTAAACGCCCTGGACTTTCAATATCCATTCCCTTTCCCCACAAGGGTGACCAAAGACCCAGCTGTGGGGACGCGCAGCCCACAGCAGGGCCAATGGAAGCAGAAAATTCCCACTGCGCTGAGTGAAAAGCTGGCTAGCGTCTGGAAGCATCGATGGTTCCGGCGATAGTGCTAGTGTTAGGATTCTAAGCAACTTCTGGCATGCACAGCAATTTAATTTTGGCCTTTCAAACACATCAGCACTTGTGAAGACAAATCATTTGTCAGCTGTAGGGCTTCTGATAAAAACTTTGTTCCCTCTGAAGACTACAGTCTACTTTAGGCTCATCTGCCATATTCCGCACTTTCCAGAAACACACGGCAGCAAACTTCGTAACGCTTTACCTTCCTACTCCCACACAAACATTAAAGCCCTGATAATAAAAATTATTACCTACTTGTGGTGATATAATGAACCACACCTCAATTGTCAAGGCAATTTAAGGCCTTTTAAAATCTATTTTTGGGGGGCGCCTGGGTGGCTCAGTGGATTAAGCATCTGACTCTTGGTTTTGGCTCAGGTCATGATCTCATGGTCTCGTGGGTTCGAGCCCCGCATCGGGCTCTGCACCGGCAGCACGGACCCGGCTTGGGATTCTCTGCCTCCCTCTCTCTCTGCCTCTATCCCACTCATGCTGACTCTCTCAAAATAAAGCAACTTTTTAAAAAAATCTATTTTTTAACCTCAGTATGTTAATAGAACAATAGCCTGCACTATTTCTAATCTCTCCGATGGGTTTATTTTCTCTTCCCATCTGTTCTTAACTGTCCTTTAGTCAAATTTTCTCATGGCTTGCATTTTAAGCTACTTGTGGCTATCTGCCATCCGTTCTTCCCCCAGTGGTTCCTTCCATTTCTCTTGAGGTTTTTCCACTTCCTATACTTTAAAAATACACACACAGAGACACACACGCGCTCGCACACACACACTCAGTCATGCTGAAACTTAAAATACAATCTCCAAATGTTGAAATATATACAGATACATGTGTATGCACATATAGCACACTGAGATATGTACATAAGTAACCGGTAACTGTACTTCTCGTAAAGATCTCTAACAGCTCTGCACATGTAAGACTTAAGATAATTTCCATACGGTGTAGTGTTGAGAGCATGGACTCTGGGCCCAGAGTACCTGAGTTCCTGCCCCAGCTCTGCTACCTACTGGCTGGCAAGCTACTTAACTTCTCTGTGCTCCAGGTTTCTCACCTGTAACGTGAGGATGATCAGGGGCGATTCTGAGGATACAATGAGTTAATCCAGATAAATTGCTCAGAACAGTGCCTGGCACAGAGCAAGCGCTATATAAATGCTAGCTATCTACTTGCTTTCTTTCTGAAGAAACAAAACAGTTCTAAACAGGTGCTTTGGGGGGTACCCGGGTGGCTCAGTCGGTTAAGTGTCCGACTCTTGATTTCAGCTCAGGTCATGATCCCAGGGTCGTGGGATCAAGCCCCACGGGCTCTGCAATGAGCATGGAGCTTGCTTCCAGATTCTGTCTCTCCCTGGGCACCTCTCCCCCCAACTCATGCTCACTCTCTCTCTCAAATAAAAAAAATAATAAAATAGTTGCTTTGGTTGTCTATGAAAGGGATACATGCCCACCGCCTGTAAGAGAGACCAGGCTTTTAACTCCAACCGTTTCTCAGAGGTTGATTGCTGGCTTCAGAAAGGGGAATGGGAAGAAGAGAGGGATTCAAGCAGTTCCCCCCCGTCCCCCAACGAAACTTCAAACCTCAAGAGAGTCAGTATGGTCACCTCAGTAAGATTCCATCCTACTTAGAAGCTGAGCTGGTCGATGCTCTAATAGGTCATGTTGCTTAGGGAACAGTTTGTGCTCTCTCCCGTTCAATCACAGCAGATGGCAGAGGTGTGCGTATTTCGGGAAAAGTTAAGGAAATCACAACAGTCATATATGAGTCACCACCTCCTTCCCTTACATCCACTCAGTCATCAACGTCTGTCCATTTTCTCTTGCAACATCTCTTTTAATCATCCCAGGCAAACCAATGTGCTCTGCTGGGCCCGCGAGACGGGCTGACACTGGCTAAGCCATGGCCCTGGACAGGAGGCATTCATGACACATCTTTCTTTCTTTTTTTTTTTTTTGGTTTTTGTTTAAGTTTTATTTATTTATTTTGAGAGAGACAGAGCATGAGCAGGGGAGGAACAGAGAAGAGGAGAGAGTGAATGCCAAGCGGGCTTCATGCTGTCAGCGCAGAGCTCGACACGGGCTCGGCCTCACCAACTGTGAGACCGTGACCTGAGCCGAAATCAAGAGTCAGGTGCTTAACCGACTGAGCCACGCAGGTGCCCCCACAACACCATCTTTCTAGCGGACAACTTCAACCCTAGAGTCCTCCGCAGCTTTATACTCCAGCAATTCCCATCACGCCATCAAGTGTCCCTGTTTGCTTCTTCTCTGGTGACATTTCCCTCACGCCGTGCCCCACTCCGGGCCTTCGCGGGCAAATGAAACTCTCCCACCCGGACCAACTTCGCCAATGCCCCCTTCCTGCCGAGCCGGGCTCCTTGCTGCCCACAAAGAAGCACCCTCCCACCCTCATTTTGTGGGTCTCTGCTCTGGCAATTCCGCCCTGACTGGGAAGAACTTCTCCACCTACTCAAATTCCACCCGTGCTGAAGGTCTAGCTCAAGTTTTACCTCTTCTGCACAACTACCAGTCCTCACGGCTTCCCCTCTTCTGAACGCCTACAGTCCTTCTTATTTGGACCACACAGTCTGGCAATTAGAACACGAGTCTCCAGGGGCGCCTGGGTGGCTTGGTCAGTTAAGCGCCTGACTTCACTTGGGTCATGATCTCGCGGTTTGTGAGCTCGAGCCCTGTGTCGGGCTCTGTGCTGACAGCTCAGGGCCTGCAACCTGCTTCGGATTCTGTGTCTCCCTCTCTCTCTGCCTCTCCCCTGCTCATGCTCTGTCTGTCTCTCTCTCTCTCAAAAAGAAATAAACATTTAAAAATTTTTTTTTAAAAAAAGAAAGAAAGCGAGTTTCCAATATACAATCAATCACTTCATAACAAATGACCTGTCTATCCGTTCGTGGGTCCCAACCAACTCTGCCCTGCTACTCTGGGAGGTGCCTCTCTGAGCCAAGGACTCCCCTCCCTTCTACAGAAGGAGGCACTGAAAAGACTTCAAGGACATGACCTCTGGAGTCTGGCTGCTAGGATTAGAAGCCTAGCTCCACTCTCCTACCTACCAGTCTTGGAGCAAGGCTCTTAGCCTCACTGTGCCTCAGCTACCTTATATCCAAGATGGGACTAAAAGCAGCACCTACAGAATAGGTTTTGTGTAAAGGTTAAATGAAAGAGCACAAGTGAAAAACTCAGAACACTGCCGGGCATAGAGTATATTAAACACTAAATAAATGCTAGTTGTTGTTATTAAGACACACCACCATGTGGACTATCAGCCTAAACAGACTAAACGAAGCTTGTAACCTAATCATCTGTATGGACACTGAGAAGATTAGAGCTGGAAGAACTTACAGGTTCTAAGGTGAGGTGCCTAGGTGACTCGGTTGAGTGTCCCACTCTGGATATCGGCCCAGGCTGTAATTTCACGGTTCCTGCAACTGAGCCCCGTGTCCAGCTCTGGGCTAACAGCATGGAGCCTGCTTGAGATTCTTTCTCTCTCTCTCTCTCTCTCTCTGCCCCTCACCCCCTCAAAATAAAAACAAACGTTAAAAAAAAGAAAAGAAAAGAACTTATGGATGAAAAAACTGCCACGCAAGGGAGGGAAATGATGAGCCCTGAGTCCCACAGCTGGGAAATGTCAGACCACTAAAACTCAAGCCCGCTGCTTCTTTTTTTCTTCACTGTAACTCACTGCAACTTTATTAGTATTTCTTTTTTTAAGTCATCTCCACAGTCAACGTGGGGCTTGAACTCACAACCCCGAGATCAAGAGTCTCACACTCCACGGATGGAGCCCAGACAGAGGCCGCACAATTTTATCAATATTTCTATTGGGAAAAAAGTTTCTTTATTTTAAGTAACCAAAGTTACCAATGAACCGCGGAGACAAAACCGATTAAGTTGAGGGTTGCTGGTATCATCTAGAAGGCCAGCTGTTGTTTCAGGTGCCTGTGGGAGTCTGCAGAAGGGAGGGTGTTGGAGCAGGAGCGTGAACATCAGGAGACTTAAGGAGACAGGTGACCCTAAATAAGTCCCTTGCCTTCTCAGGACTGAATGTCCCCAAACGATTATGGGAATCCGATCTCCGCGCAGAACTACACTCCACAGTTCTACGCTAACCTACAGAGCTGGGCTCAGTGCTAGTCAAGGCAGACGCTTGAATAATTATTAACTGAAAACTTCCAACCTGCCTCAGGCCTCCACTTTAAATGCCACCTTTTCAAGTAAGGGCTTCCCACTTCACCCTGTTTATAATGGCAAACCCCATCTCCGCTTGGTGTTTCTTCATTGTACTCAGCGCCATCCCACACACCTGATATTTTACTTCCCCCGCCTCCCCTTCCCCCCCGCGCCCCCGCCCGCGCGCCCCGGACTCTACAAAGAGCACAGAAGCTGTACAGGGCAGAGGCTTCCTTGGTCTGTTTCACTCACCACTGCATCCTCAGCCCCTAGAGCAGACTGCGAACGTTCTGTTGGCTGAATCAATAGGGGGCATCAAGATTTCCCAATCAGTGTCTCAACTTGGGGTTCAAAGCATAACACCCTGATGAAAATGCAATAAGCTAATCGTGGGTGTTTGTGTCGATACGGTAGCAAAACCTCTCCAATGTGGAGCTACTGTGGTCACCCAACGCGGCCACAAGGCCGCTCAAGCCAGGAGCTGTCCGTGAAAAGGGCATTAGCCCCCCACTTTTCCCAGCATAACTCCGCCGGGCGGATTAAGGAAAAGTTGCGGCGCGGGGTGAAGGGTACACGCGAACCCTCTGTAGGATCTCTGCAACTTGTCTGCAAACCGAAAACCATTTCCAAGCAAACAGGTTATTAAAGAAAACAAAATGCCATCCACCCGGATGCTGCTCCGGGTTTCCCAACGGATTTCTCGGACGCCAGAGGGGGCGGTGGCCCTCGCGTCTTTTTCGTACGAGGACCGGGGTCTTCAGGAGTTCCCTTCAACTCCCACCCCCTCGCTCGACCGGCGAGGTCCCCGGGGCTCGCCCCGACCTCGGTCGCCGTTCCCGCCGGGCCCCTCGTCCCCTCCTCGGCGACATCGCGGGTCCTGACCCGCCGCCCTCCGACGCCGCGGACAGGTTTCCGTCCGGCGCCCGGGCGCCGGGCTCTTCCCGACCGCGCGAGGGAAGTGCGGCGGCGAGTCGTCCTGCCCCGCCGCCGCCGTCGCCTGCGAGCCGGGAATGCCCCGTCGCTCCCGGGTCCCTACCTCGAACTCCGGCGCCACAGGTTGCGGTCGCCGGATCGTGAGGACCGGCCCCGGCGCCCTCGGTCGCCGCAATCCCACCCTCCGCCGCGACCAGCTGCCGCCGCGCCGGACCCGCACTCACCGGCGGGCGCGGCGCCCCGCGGCCGCCGCCGCCGGCGCAGAGCAGCAGCGCCCACAGCCCGCAGAGCCGCGCCGGCCGCTCCATGCAGCCCCTCTCCTCGGAGCCCGGCCGGGCTGCGGGCTCGGGCAGTCTCCGCCTCCTTCGCTCCCTCTCCCACTTCCCGGCTCCGCCGCCCTGGAGGCTGGGGGCCGGCGCAGACCGGAGCGGGCCGCCCCTGCCACTCCGGGCCGCAGGCACCCGAGCCGCAAAGGCTGCGGGCGCGGGCGGAGGGGGCGGGGCGCCGGGGGCCCGCGCTCTCGCCCTCCTCCGCGGCTGCCGCCCCGGCCCCTGCCGCCGCCCGGCGCCCGCTCCGGAGCCCCCAGCTCGGCTCGGGTCACGCCGCCCTTCCTCGGCCGCGTCGCCGCCCGGGCGCCCGCCGGGCCCGCCTTCTCGCCTCCGCGCCGGGGCGCCGACCCGGGCCGGCGTCGCCGCTGCGTGCGGACCTGTGTGCGGGGGCCTTTGGTGGCGGCGGAGCTGGGACGGGGCCACCCACGGGAAGCGGCCGCGGCTCCGGGTCGCCGGCCTCGGAGCCCTAGTTTCCTAAACTCCGACTCGGGCCTTAGTAATCCCAACCCCGCTCTCCCACGGTGGGCTCGGCGCCGACCACGAGGGGACTTAGCGGGGGACGCGCTCGGCGAAGAGGCCGAAAGGTGTAGTGGAAAGCTGGTAATCCATGAGCTTGAGTCGGGGCTGGGGGAGAGCAAAACTTTTAATGCGAAGGACAGTGTGACACGATGTATAGTTCCTGCGCTTTAAAAGCGCACAACCAACTCTCTATGTATTTCTTTCTCATGGGTTTAGAGGATGGAAGGGGGGGCCGAAGGACACACAATAACAATACAGACAGTGGGGGGCTGTGAAGGGCAATGAGGCGGGGATGGAGGGAAAATGGGAACCCTTGTACTTTGATTAGAGTTCTGGAAGTCAGAAGTCTCACTGGGCCACAATCAAGGCGTGAGCAGAGCTGTCGCTCCTGGAGGTTCGGAGAGAAATTCCGTTTTTAAAATTTTAAAAAAATGTTTATTCTTGAGAGAGAGCGAGACACAGCCGAGCGGCGGAGGGGCAGAGAGAGAGGGAGACACAGAATCCGAAGCAGGCTCCAGGCTCCAAACTGTCAGCACAGAGCTGGATCCGGGGCGCGAACTCACCAATGGCGAGATCAGCACTGAGCCTCCCAGGCGCCCCGAGAGAGTCTGGTTTTAGCTTCTAGAGACTTCCCAGGTGCCTTGGTTTGTTGCTGCACCACTCAGGCCACTGCTTTCCTTGTCACCTCTCCTCTGATTCTGACCCTCCTGCCTCCGTTTTTCATTTATAAAAACCCTTGTGATTAGACTGGACCTACCAGATCCTTGCTGATAATCTCCCCGTCTGAAAATCCTTTATTGAATCACATCTACAAAGTCACTTTTGCCTTATAAGGTAACATATTCACAATTGTCTGGGACTAGGGCAGGGACAGCTTTGGGGAGGGGCATTATTGTCTCACCCACGCCCCCCAAGAGGGTGCCATCTGGATGGATGAGGAGACCCACTAACCTAGGTGTACTCTGGTTGAATTAAGCCAATGTATGCACCTGAGATCTGTTGCAAAAAATATATACAGCAGTAACTGCCGGTAACACACTAGACGCTACCCGAAAGGCATGGGGATATTGAACCTATCTGAAACAAAGGCCCCACTCTTAGAATTGTGGTCCTCGGGTTCCATAAATATTTCCTGGCCTTTCTGGACCGGTGGTGGCCACTAATTAAAAGCAGGCCCTGCCAACAGAGAGCAGCAGCCAGTGGGGAAGGGGGGGAGGGGGCTGCTATCTTAAAGGCAAAAGCAAGGAACTATGGGGCACAGAGAAGGGGTCACCCTCTGGGAGAGCAGAAGCAAGGGAGGCTTCCAGAAGGCAGGCCTGCCTGCACAGAATCTTGCGATACTGTCTTGCGTTCGAGGTTCAGAATAAATCCTTGTCTGCATATGTTACTGAACGACATAATATTTATGAGAACGCTTTGTAAACTACCGAAGCTGGTGGAACTGAGAGATAGTACCGTTATTTCCAAATCCCCCTGCAAATAAGCCGGCCACTCTCTAACCTAAGACCCCCCCCCCCGCCCCCATCACCGCACACATGCACTTGTTGACATTTGCTATAAACATTATACAATAAGTTTATAATAACATTTCCAAAATGGTTATGTCATCTGCCTTGTAAGAAGTCTCCACTTGGAACCGGAGGCCCTAGGAACTGGCTTAGTGCCACCGTGGGCACTGTATGGCAGAGTTTGAGTGAGTGCTTAATGAAATGAACAGTAATGGCAGCAAATGATTGGAAAAATAAGGGTCATGACTTGTCATTAGCGTCCAGAAAAGTCCCTGGGACTTAGAGCACTGTGAGGCGAAAGACAAAAAGAACAGTGGCATCGCCATAATAGTACTGGCCTGCTGACCACGAATATGAGTGTTCTAACCAGTTCTACTTCCTCCCTACCCTAAACTTGAAGCAACGCTTTTTTTTTTTTTTTTAATGGTTTTCGCGGCTTCTGGGTGACCCAGTCAGTAAAGCATCTGACTCCTGGTTTCCGCGCAGGTCACAGTCTCACGGTTCCTGAGTTCGAGCTCCACGTCGGGCTCCACGCTGATCGTGCAGAGCCTGCTTGGGATTCTCTGTCTCCTTCTCTCTCTGCCCCTCCCCCACCGTCTCTGTCTTTCAAAATAAATAAACATTAAAAGACATTAAAAACAAAAAAATGTTTTGGGGCACTTGGGTGCCTCAGCCGGTCAAGGGTCCGACTTCGGCTCAGGTCACAATCTCAAGGTTCATGGGTCGGTCAGCCCCCATCAGGCTCTGTGCTGACAGCTGGGAGCCAGGAGCCTGCTTTGGATCCTGTGTCTCCCACTCTCTCTGCCCCTCCCCCACTCGCGCTCCATCTCTCTCTCTCTCTCTCAAAAATAAACATTAAAACATTTTTTAATGTTTTGGAGGGGGTGGTGAGATTTAGGAGTGCTGTTTCTTCAACGTCAATCTTTTATTCGTAATTTCCGTGCACTTTTACTTAAAGAGCATCTTAGATTGGATTAGGCCACTGCTCTGTTCTGCGGGAAGATAAAGACAAATGGAAGACTCCAGGAATTGCCATCAACAGCTCTTATTTGGGCTTTGTGTAATCAAAGTCATAAGGGGTCCACGTCACGTTCAGCTCTAGTCCTTAATTCGTCGAGCCCTGATGATTCGGCCGCGACGCCACCAATCGTCATTCTTTTTGCTTTGGCCTGACGGGACTGGCGTTCTGGGCTGACTTATGTACCTCGGCCACTCCAACCGCTTTTTGGATCTTTACCCTTTTCGCTAAGGCTTTCTCCTTTTTTGTAAGGGCACGGATCAGAAAATATCTGGGGGGAAAGAATGATGTACCTCTTTCCACAGTCAGGTCTCCTTCCAGCCTATTAGAAATGCTCTCCTGACTTCATAAGGGACACAGACATCAGCACGTATACCAAGAATCCGCCCCTTAGGTCAAAAAATCTCGCAGAGGGTCTTCTACCTTTTATGAGGCAAAACCCGAGCAGATGCTCACCGCCGCTGCAGTGCAGAGAGAAGGAAATAGCAAAGAGGGAATTTCCCTCCTTCTGACATTAGCGCAGTGGTTCCCAACCGAGGTTGGTCTGTTCCTCCCTGGGGGACATTTGGCAATGTCTGGCGATATTTTTGGTGGTCAGCCCTTGGGCTGGGGGCGGGGGTGGTGCTACTGGCATCTAGTGGGTAGAGGTGAGGGATTCTGCCCAACATCCTTGCTTTGCACAGGACAGTCCCTCCCCCACCAAAAAAAAAAAAAAAAAAATTATCCAGCTCAAAATGACAATAGTCCCAAAGTCGAGAAATCCTGAGCTAGCGGACTCTTTGTTTCTTTTGGACTTGGCCCCCCTATCCACCCGTTGTCCTCATGCCCACCACGAATTAGTGAGACATGAATACTAAAAGTACTTGTCCTTGATACCTCCCTTTCCTGTATCTAGTGCGCGTGGTCTCCCCAGCCCTGCCGGCCAGCCGCGCGCTCCCTGAAGTCACAGAACAGCTCTCGGGCTATTCCCCTCTTTCCCCACCTCCACTGTTCCAATCAGCTGCTTTATTGCCTGTCCCTGGTACTATTGCAAGAGTCCGCACATCTCCCCTCCACGAGCCAGATCTTCCCAGTGTGCAAATCTGATCATTTCACCACAGAGACCTTGAAGACGAAGGGACGTGGTCGGTGTCGTGACGTGCCATGCTCTCAGTGTCCGGGTTGCATGGACTTGAAGGTTCTCGCTCTTCAGTAAGTGGTTTCCTTTTTTTCTTTTTCTTTCTTTCTGTTTTTTTTTTTTTTTTTTAGAGAGAGAGATGGCACAAGCGAGTGAGGGGCAGAGAGAGAATCCCACGAGGGGCAGACGGGGGGAGGGAACGGGGAGAGAAGCAGGGCTCCCCTAGGGCTCGTATTTTACCAGAAGCAGGGCTCGAACTCACAAACTGTGAGATCATGACGTGAGCCGAAGTCAGACGCTCAACAGCCGAGCCACCCAGGCGCCCGGTAACTGGTTTTCTTCTACAGGTTTGGTGAAGCTCACTCAAGGGAGTGCTGTTTGCACAAGGGGCTTGGGACAGGACCCTTTGGGTTTTAGCCTGAGGCAGAGAGGTGTGGTGCTGGGGTATCTGTCTGGGTCAAAGTCCTGAAGCCCATCCACCTTTAGGTCTCCAAACCTTACCCTGGCTGTTAAATGGACCCTCGGATTCCACAAGGCACCCATCTACTCAGAACTGTCCACAGGTCTCCAAGGCCCTTCCCTATCCCCCCTTTTCTAACCTCGTCTTCCACTGCTCCGCCCAATGCAAGCTCCCCCGGCCACACTCCCCTCCCAGCAATTCCTATTGGGAGTCAAGTGCACTCCTGCCGCAGGGCCTTTGCTCGGCCTATTTCCTCTGCTATTTGCCAGATGACCACAAGTCTTACTCCATCACCTCATTTAGATGGCTCATTGAGGCCTGCTCTGGCCACCGCATGGAGAATTGCAAGCCCCACCAACACTCACTCCCTAGTCCCCTTTCTGGGCCATTCCGCCCTGTTCCACCAGAATGTAAGCTTCCTGAGGGCAGGGAATGTTTTCTGACTTGTTCCCAGCTGTATCCCCAGCTCTCGGAACTATACCTGACACATAGTTCATACTCCATAAAGATGTGAATAAATATACAAATGAAGAAATTACACTGTGCTAGTTGCCGTCAGGGATCCCAGCCAACCAACAACACAACACGCAAGTTCTTGTTGGTGACCTTGGGAGATTTCCAGTCTCAGGTGTGGAAAGGTATAGAAAACGATTAGGGAAAATGCAACAAGCAAACACATATAAATGGCAAACATACTCATCTGTGGTACAGAGAAAGGCAAGACAGACCCGTGTGGCTGGAACTGCTCTTGAAGGCTTCTTGGACTGGGTGGAAATTGAACTAGACCTTGAAGGATGACCAGAACTTGAGAGAGACAGACAGACAGGAAGACAGGGAGACAGAAAGAGAAAGAGAAATAAGTGAACAGCATTTTATGGCTGGATCTCATAAGCAATAAGGAGCCACGGAAGACTTTTACGAGCAAGGTGGTGACATTATAAAGGTGATATTTGGGAGAGGCGCCTGGGTGGCTCAGTTTGTCCAACTTCGGCTCAGGTCATGATCTCACGGTCCGTGGGTTCAAGCCCTGCATGGGGCTCTGTGCTGACAGCTCAGAGCCTGCTTCCAATTCTGTGTCTCCCTCTCTCTCTCTGCCCCTCCCCCCACTTCTGCGCATAAGCACACGCATGCTCTCTGTCTCTCTCTCAAAAATAAATAAACTTTAAAACAATGTTTTAAGTATTAAAAAAATAAAACATTTTTTAAAATTAAAAATAAAAAAGAATCTCCATTTGAACAAAATCCCGAGGTGGTACAAAACCCCATGCATGATAAAGTTTGAAAAGCACTGGGCTAGGGGCACCTGGGTGGCTCAGTTGGTTAAAGCACCGGGCTTCAGCTCAGGTCATGATCTCACAGTTCATGAGTTCTAACCCTGAGTCGGGCTCTGTGCTGACAGGTGGGAGCCTGGAGCCTGCTTCGAATTCTGTGTCTCCCTCTCTCTCTGCTCCTCCCCCACTTGTGCTCTGCCTCTCTCTCTCTCTAATATAAACATTAAAAAAAATTTTAAGTTAAAAAATATTTTTAAAAAGTGATATTTGGGAGATCTGGTTTTCTAAGATAAATTATGAAAATTTCCGTACTTCCTGCCTGGAGGCCAGGAGGCTGGGGAAAGACTGAGGCCTCAGCATTCCGGGACAGGGCTGGCCTCCAGGCCAACTTCAAGCTCTGCCATGAAACCCCAGGGGCCCTGAGGCTGATTCTTCCCTGTGCCCCACTACTTGGGGTGCTGCTCTGTGAAAGAGCACGCCCTTGGGGTCTGGCACCCCTATTCTTCCTTGTACCCCTTCAAAGCGTTCAATACCCCCTCCAGTCGCCCCACGGCCTCACTGCCTTCAGGCCGCAAGCTTTTCCTTTCTGGCATTGGCCCTGTTCTGCTTTCCAACACTTCGGTCTCCAAAAGAGGAAGAAGAGCCTCTGTGCGTCAGCACCCAGGACCCCTCCTCTGGCTCTGGAGTTGGGGTGCTTTCACGCTGCCACTACCCCAGCATCTCAGCCAAGATCCCCCACCACCTTTTCACTGCACCCTCTCCACCCTGCGTCTAACCCAACTTAGGCCCCGCCTCCTACCCTAGCCCCGCCAGGATGCATCTAATCTGTCGAGTGCAGCCTTTATTTTATTTTTTAATTTTTAAAATATTTTCTAAAGCTTATTTATTTTGAGAGAGAGGGAGAGAGAAAATCTCAAGCAGGCCCCGCGCTGCCAACACAGAGCCCGATGCAGTGCTCGAACTCACGAACCACGAGACGGTGATCTGAGCCAAACCGAAGAGTCCAACGCTTAACCGACTGAGCCACCCAGACGCCCCAAGGGGCACCTCACCACTGAGTGATCATGAGTGTCTGTCTCTCTCATCTCAGCCTCAAGAAGCCATACTTTAAAGATTCTAATGCTTCATTTGCATGTTAGTCCCCTGCACCTTCTTGCCCTGGAATGTCTCCATTGTTCGTTTGCCTTAAGCATGTGGGATAATCAATATTTACATCTGAACACAGAAACCTCCGGTCCCTGGGGCCTCTTAGCGGTTCCCTCATTCACAAAGTGCCTGGGTGGCTGGGTGGGTCAAGCATCTGACTACAGCTTGGGTCAAGATCTCATGGTTCCTGAGACCCTTGTCGGGCTCTGTGCTGACAGCTCAGAGCCTGGAGCCTGCTTCTGATTCTGTGTCTCCCTCTCTCTCTCTCTCTGCCCCTCCCATCCTGCCCTCAAAAAATAAACAAACAGTAAAAAAAAGAAAAACAAAGCCTCTGGGAGGAGGCTATTTGCATAGCTGTGACGTGCAGAGGTCAGCTTGCCTTTCTAGCTGCTGGACAGTTCCCTAAAGGAGCAAGGAATTGAGGTGTGGGAACCGCAAACAGTTTGGAACAAGACCCCTGTGTTGGCGGCAGCCCTGCCTACTTGGCGGCATCCCTCGCCTCGCCGCCGCTGCTTCGCAGCCTCAGAAGCCAAGGCCAGTCGCTTACCTTCTCTGCAGCCTCACTTTCCAGGCTACCGATCCTTGCAAATTTGACGAGGTTTGCTTTGTGGCCCAGCGCATCGTTTATTTTTGTAAACGGTCCACGAGCATTTGAGGAAAATGTATACGGTTGACTCTTGAGCAATGTGGGGGTAAGGGGCACCATCCCGGGGCGCAGTTGAAAATCTGCAGATAAGTTCTGACTCCCCCCACAGGTAGCCTACCGCCCCCCACCCCATAGCCTGCTGTTGAGATGACGCCTTCCCGATAACATCAACAATCAATTAGCACACATTCTTTGCATTTATATACTGTCTTCTTACAATGAAGGAAGCTAGACAAAAAAATCACATTAGGGAAATCATAAGGACGAGAAAGGCCATTCACAGCACTCTGCTGTATTAATTGAAAAAATCCGCGTACAAATGGACCCGCGCAGCTCAATAATTCTCAAATTATTAGTGTTCTACGTGTGTCCATTAAGTCAAATTTGTGGATCATGTTGGTCAAATTAATATTCTTGCTCATCTTTTTTTGTCTCTTGAACCTATCAGTTACTGAGAGACCTGCTAAAATCTCCCATTACGATACTGCGATGGCTGATTGGTCAAATTCTCTGTAGATGTTAGTTCTAACACATCCACACTTCTTTTTTAAAATGTTTTTTTTTTTTTTTTATTTCTAGGAGAGAGAGAGAGAGAGACAGCGTGAGCAGGGGAGGGTCAGAGAGAGAGGGAGTCACAGACCGAAACAGGCTCCAGGCTCTTGAGCTGGCAGTCAGCACAGAGCCCGACGCGGGGCTCGAACCCACGAACCGCGAGATCATGACCTAAGCGAAAGTCGGACGCTTAACCGACTAAGCCACCCAGGTGCCCCTAACACATCCACGCTTCTTTCCACCATCTGTAGAAATGGCACCACGTGTACCATTTGACCCTCTTTTTTTTCCTGTTTCTTTTCGTCCTTTCCTCTCTTCTTTTCAATGCTGTCTGCCTCCGGGAGTCTTTTTTTTTTCTTTTTCTTTTTCTTCATTACAAGAGTGTTTTGTATCTTTTGGGTTTGGTTGTAAGGATTCAACGAGATGAAGAAGCTTACACCGAATGTAAATCCAGTGCCTAACATATAGTAAGCACTAATAAATGGGAACTATTATTAGAAGGTTCTAGTACTCTTTCATCTTTAGGGTTCCTTTGTCTCTTACGGTTCCGCTTCTATTGTTCTCCTTTCTGCTGACACTGTCCCATTTGCTCTCGGTCTTTTTTCTTTCATTTCTCCTTTACTACCATTCAGTTTCCTGTTTCCTCTTACTCTTTCGTCCCGACGCCAGCTTCGTGTGCAAGCTGCAATGGCGAAGCCCCCTTGGGAAATGAGTCAGTGTGGAGGGGCCTGGTGTCACAGCAGAGTCAAGAGGCAAGACAGCACAGCCGTTTCCCCTGAGGCCCATTCCACAAGGTGACAGAGGTACTGTCACTCTAGGTTGGCCTTGGTACCATTCGATCAGCTGGGCTCATCGGTGCCTGTGAAATGGGTACAAAGCCCTAGAACTCACCACCTCGGGCACAGTTTCATTCCTTCGTGCCTCTGCCTGTAGAACACAGCTGGGGGCCCAGGAGTATTACTGTCGGAGAGTGGGTGTCACCTCACTAGGAATTTGTGTGTGTACAAACCAGAGCCTGGAAAGAGGAACCATTTGTGCTCAAGCACACTGCGGTCAGAGGAAAATTTTGTCATCATTGTTGTGACAGAACTGTAACTAAATTTAGCAAGCTGTGTGTGTATTTGTGTGTGTGTGTGCGCGCGCGTGCGTGTGCACGCGCCTTTACGATGCTCGGAGAAAGCAACACGTGAGGTTTCCGAAAAGCAAAAACTCCCCAGACCTAAAAAAGAACCCCGCTTCTGATGTGGTGTCTGATCACCCTGGCGATCCCTTCGTCCTGTTACCTCAGATTTTTGCTTTTTCTGTGTCCTTCGTAGCATGACAGTCTTTCAAGATAGATTGTGTCACTAGAGGAACATTGGTGCTTGGTGGAGTTTTGGGTGTTTTTCTGTTCTCTGGTGGTTTCCACACTTGGATTGAAATAAGCAGGGGTGTCAGACTTCCATATTTTACGTAGGCCTCACTCAACTGTAATATTTTGATGGCAATTGAGCAGATGCTTTGCTTTCTCACAGGAAAATGTTTAATAGATGCTGCTGATGTTTTGAAATCTCTTTCATACGAAAGGGCCATTTCCACTCTCAATGTGGATGAAATGCAACACATTCCTGGCTGTTGGAATTTCTGATCCCAAAATGCCTCTCTATGATTCAGAAGTTCTAAAAAAAACAAATGATATATAATGTACTGGGTCTCTCTTCATGAAAACAGGAAACAGGAAAACTTTAATTTCTTGTAAGCCACAGAAAGGATATGGAGTAGAAGGTGAGAGAAACATGCTGGAGGTAGGGGTGCAAAATGGGAAAAGGAACAGAGATGAGAGACAGAGAGAGACAGAGAGTCATCCAATTTGAGTAGTCAGAGAAGTATTTGAGTGAAGTGGCTTTGAGTGGGTTTTACTTCCCCTAGTATGCTCCAGACCGGAGACTCTCTAACTAAATGTTTAATCTCAGGACCCCTTTAAACTCTTAAAACTTACCACGGACCCAGGGCACCTGGGTGGCTCAGTCGGTTAAGCATCCGGCTTCAGCTCAGGTCATGATCTCACGGTTCATGAGTTCGAGCCCCACATCAGGCTCTCTGCTGTCAGCACAGAGCTCACTTCCAATCCTCGGTCCCCTTGTCTGTCTGCCCCTCTCCATGTCCCTCCACCCCCACCCCAACCCCACGCACACGCACTCTCTCAAGAATAAATAAACATTTAAAAAGATTATCAAGGACCCTAAGCTCTGCTCTCAGAGTTTATTTCCTGGGGAACCTAACCTGTGACAAGCGTCCTGTACAGTGCCTACCACATTTGTGCTTAAAGTATCGAAGCTACTAGTTTCCTCAGTTACAGATACACTTGACCTTGAACAAACTACATCTAATAGCTTTTAGACACACATGGGGGTTATTCATTTTGTTAACAGATTCTTTAACTCTCTTCAGGTATTTCTCAATCCGAGGATTTATTAAAACTAAGGTGTAATAATTAGGGAAATGCAAATCAAAACCTCAACGAGATGCCACTTTGCAACCATTCGGATGGTTATTCTTTTTAAAACAGCAGGAAACAGGGGCGCCTGGATGGCTCCGTTGGTTCAGCGTCTGGCCTCTGACTCTTGATTTCAACTCAGGTCATGATCCCAGGGTCGTGTGATCGAGCCTGGGGTCAGGCTGCACGCTGAATGGAGATTCTCTCGCCCTCCCTCTTCCCCTTCCTCCACTCGCACTCTCTCCCTCTCTAAAAAGAAAAAAATAAATAAATAATTAAAAAATCTTTAAAAAACAGGAAATGAGTGTTGGTGAGGATGTGGAGACATTGGAACACTAGCACATGGCTGGTGGCAAGGTAAAATCGTGCAGCCGTGGTGGAAAACAGCTTGGTAGTTCCTCAGAAACGTAAATATAGAATTATTATATGACCCAGCAAG
This sequence comes from Proteles cristata cristata, assembly GCA_017311185.1. NCBI lineage: Eukaryota > Metazoa > Chordata > Mammalia > Carnivora > Hyaenidae > Proteles > Proteles cristata. Next base: position 171,538 of record JAESUZ010002791.1, on the reverse strand, counting down.
TCTACTTCTAGGTAGATATCCAAAAAGAATTCAAAGCAGTGACATGAACAAATATTTGTACTCCCAGGCTCAGAGAAGCATTATTCACGACAGCTGAGACACGGAAGCAACCCTCTGTCCATTGACGCATGAACATATAAGCAAAATGCGGTCTATCCATGGAATGGAATGTTAATCAGTCTTAAAAGGAAGGCAATTTGGACACATGCTGCGACGATGTTGGACATCAAAGATATCATGCTAAGTGAAATAAGCCAGCCACAGAAGGACAAATATTGTATTATTCCTCTTCTATGAGGTATCTAGAATTCTCCGGTTCATGGAGACCAGGAAATAGACAGGTGGTTGCCAGAGGCTGGGGAGGCGGGGAATGGGGGGGTTATTGCTTCATGCGCCCAGTTTCACTTTGGGATGATGAGAAAGTTCTGGAGATGGAGGCTAGTGATGGTCACACAACAGTGCGAGTGCCCTTAAATTAATGCCACTGAACTGTCCACTTAAGAGAGTGAAAATGAACCAAAAGAAAGAAAGAAAATGGGCAAACTGGAAAATGTTATGTATATTTTAGCACAATAGGAAAATGAAAACAAGTTTTAAAGTATACATGTCTGAAATCTTGCAATACACTAGGACATAGGCTGCTTAAAAAAGTTAATGGATCATTCCCTTGTGTCGCCAAATTAGCATTCATTGCATGGATCCACCGCCTTGAAAGCATGAGGCTCGGTGAAAGAAGCCAGTCACAGAAGATCACGCACTGATTCCGTTTATGTGACACATCACGAAGAGGCAAGTTGACAGAGACAAAACCTAGTTTAATGGCTGCCTAGGGCTGGGAGGGAATGGCTGGTACTAATGGACGCAAAAGTTTGGGGGGGCAGGTGACGAAAATGTTTTAAATTGAATGTCGTGATGGTCACATGTACAACTCAACGGGTTTACTGAAAATCCCTGAATTCAATTCATTCAGTTATTGATTGATTGATTCATTCATTCAGTAGGATCCACGCCCAACATGGGGCTTGAACTCACAACCCTGAGATCAAGAATCACATGCTTTACTGACTGAGCTGGCCAGGCGCCTCTGAATTCAATTTAAATGAATGAATTATATCTCAGTAGACTGTTGCTCACAGAAAGGTTAATGAAAACCAGAATAACTCATGGGGAGTTATCTTTCCTATTTGACCCAGGAAATTAAACTTTGAGGCCTTGGTGTGGAAAGGTTCATGGGTTTTCTTGTAGTCATTTTGATCATTCAGTAAATATTTACTGAAAACTTTCTGTGGGCAAATAACACTATTGAAGAAGGTACAGAGCAGTCTCCAAAAAAAATTCTTTTAAAATACTGTGTCTGAAGAGATCAGCGGAGCTGAATAGAGAGCCCAGAAATAAGCCCGTGCTTATACGGTCAATTAATCTTTGACAAAGGAGACAAGAAAAATATACAATGGGGTAAAGACAGTCTCTTCAATAAGTGCTGCTGGGAAAACTGGCCAGCTACACACAAAAGAATGAAACTAGACCCCTTTCTCACACCATACACAAAAACAAACAAAATGGATTAAATACTTAAAGATAAGCCTTGAAACCATAAAACTCCTAAAAGAAAACCTAGGCAGTAATCACTTGGACATTAGCCTTAGTAATATTTTTCTGGATTTGTCTCCCGAGGCAAGGGAAACAAAAGTAAAAATTAACTATTGGGCCTACGGCAAACTAAAAAGCTTTTGCATAGCAAAAGAAACCATCAACTGCATGGGAGAAGATATTTGCAAGTCATATATCTGATAAGGGATTAATACCTAAAATATTATAAAGAACTCATGTAACTCAACACCAAAAAACAAAAACAAAAACAAATCATCTGATTTAAAATGGGCAGAGGACCTGAATAGGCATTTTTCCAAAGAAGACATCCAGATGGCCAACAGACACATGAAAAGATGTTCAACATCACTGATCGTCAGGGAAATACAAATCAAAACCACAACGAGATATTACCTCACGCCTGTCAGAATGGTTAGTATTTAAAAAAGGCAAGAAATAAGTGTTCTCAAGGATATAGAGAAAAGAAAATCTTGGTGCACTGTTGGTGGGAATGTAAATGGGTCCAACCACCATGGAAAACAGTATGGGGGCTATTTAAAAAAAATTAAACATAGAAATGCCATATGATCCAGTCATTCTGCTTCTGGGCATTTACCCAAAGAAAAGAAAAACACTAAATTGAAAAGTTCTGCATCCTTATGTTTATTGCAGTATTCTTTTTTTTTTTTTAATGTTTTATTTATTTCTAGGAGAGGGAGAGAGAGAGAGAGACAGCGTGAGCAGGGGAGGGTCAGAGAGAGGAGTCACAGACTGAAACAGGCTGAAGGCTCTGAGCTGACAGTCAGCACTGAGCCCGACGCGGGGCTCGAACCCACGAACCGCGAGATCATGACCTAAGCGAAAGTCGGACGCTTAACCGACTAAGCCACCCAGGCGCCCCTATTGCAGTATTCTTTACAATAACCAAGATATAGAAGCAATCTAAGTGTCCGTTGGTAAATGAACGGATAAAGATGTGGTATGTGCATGTTCACACACACACACACACACGAATATTACACAACCATAAAAAAGAAAAAAATCTTGCCATTCGTGACAATATGCCTGGACCTAGTATACTATGTGAAATAAGTCAGACAGAAAAACACAAATACCATATGACTTCACTCACATGTGGGATCTAAAAAACAAAACCCCTGAACAAACCAGCAAAAAGCAGAAAGAGATTCATAAATACGGGGAACAAACCGGGGGTTGCTGGAGGGGAGGGGCGTGGGGGGATGGGTGAAATAGGTGAAAGGGATGAGGAGGTACAAACTTCCAGTTATGGAATAAATCAGTCGTGGGGCTGAAAAGTACGACATAAGGAATAAAGTCAATAATACGGTAATTACTTTGTATGGTGACAGATGGTAACCACCCTTACGGTGGGGAGCATTTTGTAATGTACATAATTGTTGAATCACCATGTTGTACACCTGAAACTAGTATCATATCGTATGTCAACTATATTTCAGTTACAAAAATATGGTGTCTGCCTTTCAGAAGCTCGCTCTCTGGGGGCGCCTGGGTGGCTTAGTCGGTTAAGCGTCCGACTTTCGCTTAGGTCCTGATCTCACGGTTCGTGGGTTCGAGCCCCGCGTCGGGCTCTGTGCTGACAGCCAGCTCAGAGCTTGGAGGCTGTTTCAGAGTCTGTGACTCCCTCTCTCTCTGACCCTCCCCTGCTCACGCTGTCTCTCTTTCTCTCCTAGAAATAAATAAACATATTAAAAAAAAAAAAAGAAGCTCGCTGTCTGATTAAGGAGACAAGCCACACACACATGAAATGAGACTGATCAAGGCAATACCATGTTGCAGTTCTATTGTCAACTCATGTTAATGATTCCACTTGCCACGTACAATCAACCGAAAGTATTACTGTAAAATTAGCCATACCGAAAATAGGACCTTAGAGTGGTTAAGGTCAAGGGCTCTGAAGGCAGAGTGCCTGGTATGAATCCTGGCTGGATCACTTTCTAGCTGTGTGACCCTGTGTGAATTATTTAACCTCTCTGTGCCTCCGCTTCCTCCTTTTGAAAACGGGATGATTATGATAAGGACAGCGCCTACTTCAGCTGGCTGTTGCGAGGATCAGATGTGTTCATGCATGTAAAGTGCTCAGAGCAAGTCCTGGCACATAGCAAATGCTCAGTAAAAGTTAACTGCCATTTCTGGAAAATGGTGAATATTCAATATTTGTCCAGTGAAAACCCATAAGCATACATTAGAAGATACTTCTTAACAGAGCTGCAGCCCTTTTGCCAGAGATTTCAACAGCATATAAGGCACGGTGTGATTCAGGAACGTCACAGTATTATTGGCTTGGGGTTTCCAGAATGTTCAGTATCCTGATTGGGCACAAATTAGGGATTCAATAGGTAGTAGAATGTAATGAAAAAATCTAGGTTAAAATGTTATCCGAGGGGCGCCTGGGTGGCTTAGTCGGTTAAGCATCCGACTTTCGCTTAGGTCATGATCTCGCGGTTCGTGGGACAACCCAGCGTGATCTGTGCTGACTGCCAGCTCAGAGCCTGAACCTTCAGGGAGTCTGTGTCTCCCTCTCTCTGACCCTCCCCTGCTCACGCTGTCTCTCTCCTAGAAATAAATAAAAACCTTAAAAATTTCTTTAAAAAAAATAATAAAATAAAATAAAATGTTATCCGAAAGGTATAGTGAGATCAGATTGGTTTTTGCTACTTTCTAATCTGTTTCTCAAAATGACTGGATGCCTTTTGTTTTTATATTTGCATTGTTAATATTTCAGGGATACAGAAATGCATAGAACCAACATGATGAACACACAAATACCCGTTATGAAACCGTAACCCTATTTATCTGAGATTCCTTTCTAGGAATTCAAACATCATAAACAAAAATTTGTTTTAAGGTTTATTATTTCTGAGAGACAGAGCAAGAGAGGGGGAGGGGCAGAGAGAGAGGGAGACACCGAATCCGAAGCGGGCTCCAGGCTCCGAGCTGTCAGCCTAGAGCCTGGCGCAGGGCTCGAACTCACGAACTGCGAGATCATGACCTGAGCTAAGTCAGAGGCTTAACCAACTGACCCGCCCAGGCGCCTCTAGAGGTGCCATTATCTTAAATATTTTTATACTGGTACTGCAATGCAGATAATCATAAATAATATAGAACTGTTTGCATATTTTAAAACCATATGCAAATGGTAACCTGTATGTATATGATATGATATCATGTCTGTTGATAGATACAGTTAGCTCTAGTTCATTCATTTCCTTTGTTGTAGAGTATTCCAGAATGTGTGTGCTTACTTATCCATTCTCCTGCTGGAGGACATCTATACTGTTTCCACTGTTTTGCTATTACAAACAGAGCTGCTATGAAAATTCTTGGGTATAAGTGCAGGTTTGTCTAGGTTCCATTTGCATCTTGCCAGCAGTGTCTGGAAGTTTCCGTTGCTTCACACCCTTGCCAAAATGTCTTTGTTGTCCTTTTCGGAGTTCTGCCAACTTGATGGGTGTGAAATGGTATATTAGATAAAGCATTTTAGAATGTTGCCTGGCACGCAGTAGGGTCTCAATAAGGGTGAGGTATTTTAATTGATAACCATTATGGACACTGGGCGCCTTGCACCTTTTCATCTGTTTGCGGGTCGTTAGAGTTTCCTGTTTGGTGACATGCCTCTTCATCTCCTTTCTCCACTGTGGTTTTTTTGGGGGTTTTCTTTTAGTTTCTTTATTTATTTTGAGAGAGACAGAGAGAGTACAAGTGGGGTAGGGGCAAAGAGAGACGGAGGATCCCAAGCAGGGGTTCGAACTCGTGAACTGTGAGATCATGACCTGAGACGAAACCAAGAGTTGGACATTTACTGACTGAGTCACCCAGGTGCTGCCTCTGTTGTTTTTTTTATGAGGTTATTTGTCTTTTCCTTATTAATTTATAGATTTTAAAAATGTTTCCTTTGTTGTTTATGTAGTCAACGGCATTTCTTTACCCTCCTTTATGGTGCCTTTTGTCCGTCAGAACTATGTTTTTTCTTCCAATATACTCAGATCGATCATATCTCCCCTTTGGGCTGTGCTTTTTATAGCTTGTCTAGAAAACCCTTCCCTATTAGCGGTTATGAATTCTCAAGGGGGTTCTATTTTTCTGCCCGGAACCAGGCCTAGGTATGCAAGCTTTCAGTTAGTCTCCTCTGCCAGTGGACAGGTATTTTCCTCACTTGCCATGTCACTGAAGCATAACTCACTGAGGGTCCAGGATTTACATGAGGTCCTTGGATCCAAGGCCTTGGCTTCGCTCTGTGTGTACATTGTACTGCTTAGTATTCAGTTTGGCTGCGAGCAACGGAGTTCCAAAATAATAGTGGCATAAACAAGGGCAAAATATGTCTCATGTAACAGCCTAGAGAAAGGCCAGCCAGGCCGTCGTGGTGTGTGTGCCTTCACTCTGCTCTCGGGCACCCAATGCTCGAACTCACAACCTTGAGATCAAGAACCACACGCTCCCCCACCTGAACCAGCCAGGAGCCCCATGTATCTTGCTGTTCCGTTCTATGTGGCTTCTGTTTCCTCAGGTCACCTCATGGTCCAAGATGGCTGCTCCGACTCTAGCCTTTGCTCTTACATTCCAGCTGGCAGGAAAGAGTAAGAGGTTAAGAAATAAGGGACACAGCAGCTGTCTTTTAAGGAAGATTCTCAGTAGCTTCCGTAAGACATTTGTTTTTATGTCCCCGGTCATGAGTCAGTCACAGTAGCCATTATTTGGGGGGCCATGTATCCAATTGAAAATTAGGGGCTCTCTTACTATGGATGCACAGGACAATGGCTGTTGGGGAATCACACAGTGGTCAAACCTCAAGTCAGTAGGTCACAAGTTACCCGTACACCTCTCTGGTTTTTAGTTCTCTTGTTCTCTCTCTGGCATCCGATTTTCTTGTACTCTCAACTGTGCCTTTCAGCCTTTTATCCGATAAATATTTCTTTAAGCATCTACTACGGGCCAGAAACTGGTTTCAGAGCTGGGGTGACGGCAGGGACCAGGACAAAGGCCCTGCCCTCACGATGCTTCCATTACCGTTGAGGGAGACAGACCATAAAGGAACCAGAAAAGGCAATGCTGTAATGTCGGAGGGTGTGGAATGGGGTGGCGAGAAATACACCGGATTGGGGGGAAAATGGAATGTGCCGAGAGTGGAGCGATCAGTTACTTCAGGGAAGGCCTCTACGGCAAGGTGACATTTGAATAGCACCCTGCACGAAATAAGGAAGAAACCTATGGTAGTATTTTGGGCAAGAGCATTCTGGGCAGAGAAAAGAGCCAGTGCAAATGTCTTGGGGTGGAAGTGGACATGGCATGTTCAAGGGCCAACAACATGGCCCGTGTGACTGAAGCAGACTGGGAAGGTTGGAGAGGGAGGGCAGCGGTGTGCCAGAGGTAGCAGAGTACCAGCTCAGTTAGGGCTTTGTACGTTTTTGATTTCACTGGAGTGAGGAGAGAAGCCATTGGAAGGTTTAAACGGAGGCAAGACAGGATCTACCTTGTGTTTTGAAAGGATCACTTCAACTATGGAGTTGACTTAGTAAATGCTGGACACAGAAGATCACTGTGGTTGGCCAGGCAGGGGACGCGAGTTATTTGACCTAAAGCGGTAGTTATGGAGGAGGCGAGAAAGGGTTAAGATTCTACTTTGAAGGTTTGCCAACAGCTTTGCCGAAGGACCACACGCAGGGTGTAAGAGAAAGAGAGAGAGGCGGGAGACGCGACTGCTAGGTTTCTGGCCTGAGCAACCGGGTGAGGGGAGCTGAGATGGGAAACTGGGAAAAGAGCAGGTTCAGGGGATGGAAATCGAGTCCTGTTTCCACCAGGTCAAATTCGATTTATGGGTTTTTGAGTTTAGAGAAACCTAGGTGGAAGATAGGATATGGGAGCCATCAGCACATACACGGCCATGACATTGGATGAGATCGCCGGGAAGGGCCACAGGGAGGCTGATAGATTTGGCAATGGGAGGACAAGGACATTCTCTTCTGATTCCCCCCTCCTTTTTTTTTTCACTGAAATCAGAAGAACGATTATTTGCTGGCAGTGAGATGGTGAAGAGGAAACCAGAGGTTTGACGAGACAGAAGACGGTATAATATCTATTCGTGATGTTATATGTATATTTTTTAAATTAATTCCTGAATTCATTTTTAAAGTAGGCTCCATGCCCAATGTGGGGTTTGAACTCACAGCCCCGAGATCAAGAGTCTCATGTTCCACTGATAGAACCAGCCAGGCACCCAGGCACCCTTGTGATGTTATATTTTATAAAACATTTCCTCTTTTAAATGTTTATTTATTTATTTTGAGAGAGAAAGAGCGAGAGCAGGGTAGAGGCCGACAGAGAAAGAGGGAGAGAGAGAGAACCCCAAGCAGGCTCCACACCATCAGCACAGACCCCGATGCAGGGCTCAAACCCACAAACCATGAGATCATGCCCTGAGCCAAAATCAAGAGCTGGACGCTTGACTGACTGAGCCACCCAGGTGCCCTTCTTTTATAAAACATTTCTAAATGTTTCTCATGGGGGAGGAGTTTTGCATTACCCAATGAGCAGCTTGCTGTCATAGCTCACTTTTATGAGGAAAAGCAGTTCTTTATTTTATTTTATTTTGAGAGAGAGAGAGAGGGAGGCATAGAGACAATCCCAAGTAGGCCAGGAGCCTGATGCAGGGATTGATCCCACGAACCATGAGATCATGACCTGAGCAGAAATCAAGAGTCGGATGCCTAACCGACTGAACCACCCAGGTGTTCTGAAAAAAAAAAATCCTTTGAAATTAAAAGACATGTAGCTACTTACAATCATCCTCTCCAACATAAGCCAAAAGATGCTTCATTAAGAAACTGACTTGTTAGACGACAGAACAAGAAGAAACGATCGAAAATCTGAAAATGGTCCTTAAGTTCCAACAAATGAATAAAATAAGATAATAAAACAAAGGCTTTTCCCTTCTTTACATAGAAGGAGTGGCATCAAAGATTGATTTGTTTCTTGCTGCCACCGAGACTTGGTGACTGTCATCATGCAGGCAGGGTGAGCTCCCATGTTGTTTGGCCCCTGGTCACGTTTCCAGAGAACGCTGCTACTGTCCAAGGCCACACTCAGTGTAGAGGTGTCTGAGGTCCTTTGCAGAGTTGCTGTGTCCCGGGTACATGCAGAGAGTGGGGCTCCAAGCTAAAGTAGGTCCACGTGTCCCGTCTACGCATCCCGTCTGGTGACCACTGGAAAAAAGAGGCCAGACCCAGTCCAGCCAGCCCCCGAGGTGAGACAGAACCAGCATGCACTTAAGTTGTCTTTCCCATTCTTTTTGTGGTCCTTTCCACTGGGACTCGATTACAGAGCACCATTTACTCTCTTCCTCCAGGCCATCACAGAAAATGGTGGCACACCTTAACATATCGTGTCTCCAGTGCCAGATGCAGGAAGGAAGAAGCAAACTAATGGGTAGCTTATGCGTCACACTGTGAGCAGGTTAAAAAATAAGAGAAGCTCATGGACATCCATGTACCGTAGCTGTAGAGGAACTTTCTTGCAGTCTTCCATTTTGCTAAACTGTCAGAAGGCAATGTGGGCAAGTACCTGAACTAAAATGATGTAAATGTGGATGTTTATCAACCGTCTGCATCCCCCCGCCCCAATTGCCTATTCATGTCCTTTACACATTTTCCTATTGGGAAATCCATTTTATTGATTTGTAAGAGCTCTTTTCATATTAAGGTTATTTATCCTTAATCTGTCATATGTGCTACAAATATTTTACTCATTTTTTCCTTTGACTTATGCTTTATTTATTTATTTATTTTGAGAGAGAGTGAGAGAGAGAGAACACCTGAATGGGAGGGGCAGAGAGAGAGGGAGAGAGTGAGAATCCCAAGCAGGCTCTGCACTGTCAGCATGGAGCCTGATGTGGAGCTTGAACCCATGAACTATGAGATCATGACCTGAACCAAAATCAAGAGTCAGATACTCAACCGACTGAGCCACCCAGCTGCCCCTACTTATGTTCTTAATTCAGCTTTTATGTGATCAAATTTATTAGTTGCTTTTCCTTTTTGTTTTTGTGTACATAATAAGTAGTACATAAAAAATAATTTGCACATAAATTTTGTGCAAATACTTAGCCAGTTATTCCAACACTGCTTATTGAATAATCCCAACACAATTTATTGATTTCTTTCTTGAAATGCAACCTTTGTCATTTAGATTTTTACACACACATAAATCTTTTCTGTTACCTCCTTCTGTCTGTTTTTATATTAGTAAATGCCTGGTTTTTCCCATGTCTTTTCAGGGCTTGATAGCTCATTTCTTTTTAGCGCCGAATCATATTCCCTTGTCTGGAGGTATCACAGTTTTTCCATTCACCTACTGAAGGACATCTTGGTTACTTCCGAGTTTTGGTAATGATGACTAAAGCCGCTATAAATATTCATGTGCAGGTTTTTGTGTGAAGACACAGTTTCAATTCCAATGGGTAAATACCAAGGAGTGTGATTGCTGGATCATATAGTAAGGGTATGTGTCCTTTCTAGAAACTGCCAAACTGTCTTTCAACGTGGCTGTGTCAGTTTGCATTCCCACCAGCCATAAATGGAGTTTCTGCTGTTCTACATCCTTGCCAGCATTCGGTTTCTGGATTTCAGCCATTCTGATAGGTGCGTAGTGTTATCTCATTGTTGTTGAATATTGCATTTTCCTGTTGACCTATCACGTGGAACATCTTTGTAAATGCTTCTGTTTTTGCAAACATTTTCTCCTAGTCAGTGGCTTTTCTCATTCTCCTGACATGGTCTTTAAAAGAGCAGAAGTTTTTAATTTTAACATGTCCGGCTTATTAATTCTTTTGTTCAAGGATCTGTCCTTGGTGTGAAGCTGCGGTCATCTAGGCTTTCTCCTATGTTATCTCCTAGGAGTTTTAAACTTCCCTAAAATAAAAAAAACCTTTTAGGGGCGCCTGAGTGGCTTAGTCGGTTAAGCGTCCGACTTTCGCTTAGGTCACAATCTCACAGTTCGTGGGTTCGAGCCCCGCGTCGGGCTCTGTGCTGACTGCCAGCTCAGAGCCTGGAACCTGTTTCAGTCTGTGACTCCCTCTCTCTCTGACCCTCCCCTGCTCACGCTGCCCCCCCTCTCAGAAATAAATAAAACATTAAAACATTTTTTAATAATTTTTTAACATTTCTTTTCTAGAGAGGAGAGTCGGGGAGAGAGAGAATGAGCACAGACAGAGAGAGAGGGAGAGGGAGAGAGAGAATCCCAAGAAGGCTCCACACTCAGCTTGGAGCCAGATGTGGGGCTTGATCCCACAACCCTGGGATCATGACCTGAGCTGAAATCAAAAGTCGGATGCTTAACCAACTGGGCCACCCAGGCGTCCCTAAACTTTTGTAGTTTTATAGGTTTGCATTTTACATTTAGATCTGTGATCCATTTTGAGTTAATTCTTCTGAAAGGTATAAGGTATGTGTCTATATTTATTTTTTGTTTTTTGGGGTTTTTTTGCATGTGGATGTGCAGTTATTTTTTAACCATTTATTGAGTAGACTATCTTTGCTCCATTGTATTACCTTTGCTCCTTTGTCAAAGACGATGTACTTTACTTATGAGGGTCTTTTTTTTTTTTTTTAATGTTTTTATTTAGTTTTGAGAGAGGGAAAGAGAGAGAGGAACAGAGGACCTGAAGCAACCTCTGTGATGACAGCAGTAAGCCCAATGTGGGAGTTGAACTCATGAACTATGAGATCATGACCTGAGCTGAAGTTGGACACTCAACTGATTGAGCCACACAGGCGCCTCTATGAGGGTCTACTTCTAAGCTCCCTATTCCGTCCCATTGATCTCTTTTTCTCTTCATCAATATCATGCTGTGTTGATTACCATTGCTTCATAGTAAGTCTGCAAGTTGGGTAATGTCAGTCCTCCAATTTTGTTCTTCTGTAAATACCCAGTTTCAATGAGCTATATTATTTATTTTAATATCTGATAGGGGAAGTCTTTCTTATGCCTCTTTTTTAAGGGATACTCTTTCAGCTATTTTTGTATTTTTATTCTTTCTGATCAACTCTAGAATTGTTTTGTCACATTAAAAAAATCCTTTTGGGATGCCTGGGTGGTTCAGTCGGTTAGATCTCCGACTCTTTATTTCGTCTTGGGTCATGATCTCACAGTTTGTGGGTTCAAACCCTGCATCAAGCTCCATGGTGACAGTGCAGAGCCTGCGTGGGATTCTCTCTCTCTCTCTCTCTCTCTGCCCCTCCCCGGCTCTCTCTCTCTCTCTCTCTCTCAAAATAAATAAATAAACATTTTTTAGAAAGAATAAAAAGTCCTTTTGGGGTTTTGATTGGGATGGCACTGAATGAATTTACAGAGATTTAGGGAAAAAGTCATTATCTTTAGAATTGCAACAAGGTACATGTCTCTGTTTATTCAGGAGTTTATTTTTACACCCTTCAGAAGATAGTCCTCTCAGGGCGCCTGGGGGGCACAGTCAGTTAAGCGTCCGACTTCAGCTCAGGTCATGATCTCACAGTTTGTGGGTTCGAGCCCGGCGTCGGGCTTTGTGCTGACAAGTCAGAGCCTGGAGCCTGCTTCAGATCCTGTGTCTCCCTCTCTCTCTGTGTTTCCCCTGGTCGCTCTTTGTCTCTCTCTCAGGATAAACAAACATTAAACAATTCAAAAAAACATTTTTTAAATAATAAAATAAAAAGAAGACAGTCCTCTGAACCTAGTGCTTTCCCTTCAGGGCTAATATCTTAAGAGGTCTTGGGTTTTGTTTTATTGCAGGAATTAAAGTGCTTCATCGGTGGCAACCGCAATAGAAAGGGAAGGGTTTGACCCAGTTAGCGAGTTGGAGGCTTGGCAGGGGAGAAAGACCTCACCAGAAAGTCCAAGAAATAGGTCCAGAGGTCGGGAAGCAGCCCTTGGTCAGGCACAAGGCTACAAGCATGTGGGGGAGGGGCAGATAGTTGCAACTGAGATTAAGAGCAGTCGCCAGTAGGAAAGAGGTTCTCCAGTGGACTTCTTGGTGGGACGACCAGCCACAGGGGGTCCTTGTCAGACGCCATTTCTCAGCTTCCGCATTAACTGACATTAGGGTCCGGGTAAACTTTTGTTGGGGGGGCGCTGCCTGTGCGTAGTAGGATGTTCAGCCGCATCCTCGGTCTCGACCCAGTCGATGCCAGTAGCTTGCCCACTTCCCATTGTGGTAGCTAAAAATGTCTCCAGACGTTGCCAAGTGTCCCTGGGGGAGCAAAATCACCCCCGATTAAGAACCACCGCGCTAAGATCTCAGAGTCCATGAAGGAAACTAAGAACCAAAGTGAGCGCGTGTGGTCAGTTAGCAGGGCACCAGTGGTGAACGTGCCGGTTGGCCTCCTAGAAAGGGGAAGTGCAACGTACCCCACCCCCACTCTGCCACATCCTGGTTGGGGGGGGTGGGACGGTGGGGTAGCTGACTTCCTAGGGATGTCCCAACATCAACGCGGGAGGAAGAGGCAGAGCAGGGGCAGAGTCCGCTTTGCTCATGGCCATCTGAAGGAGGGAGCCCTTGCTGGGGAATGCCCCGCTGGGAGGGAACCTGAGGGCGGAAAGGTATCCATCTCTGAGGACAATTCACGTTCAGGGTGGAGAAAGGGAAATTCTAGTATTTCCACCTCAAGATGAAGACTTGGCAGGTTCTGACTAAATGTCAGTCTCCCCGAGTAGCAGCACCTGTAGACTTACTGAAATGCCTTTAAGTAAGCTGAGCATGAGTTACAGGTCATGGCTACGGAAACTGGTTTGTCTAGACAGCGGCATGGGAAGCCTAGTGTGAGGAGAGTGCACGGCGTACGCGTATGGAGAAGGATGGGGTCTAGGAGGGTATCAGGAGGTGGGGGTCACCTGGCTGGCTCAGTCGGTCAAGCATGTGGCTCTTGATTTCAGCGTGAGTTCGAGGCCCATGTTGGGGGTCAAGATTACTTTTAAAAAAAGTAAAAATAAGTGGGGCGCCTGAGTGGCTCAGTTGGTTAAGTGTCTGACTTTGGCTCAGGTCATGATCTCATGGTTCGTGAGTTCCAGCCCTTCATGGGGCTCTGCTTGTGATCCTGTCTCCCTCTCTATCTCAAAACAAAAACAAAAACAAAAAAACAAAAACCATTTAAAAAAAGTAAAAATAAGTAAAATGCAGGCAAGAGCCAGTAGACCTCAGCTCCAAGCCCCATCACCCAAAGTGAGAATAAGATGTTTTCCAACAAGATTGGTTGGGCAAAGTTTCCCCTACAGGGTTTCTATGGCTATAGAGAAATGAGTAGGAGATGGGGAAGGGGAATTCTAAAAACCTTTCTGATCTGTGTCAAGAGAGCTGTAGAATAGTGATCTGTGAGTGTTGACAGGGAAATCCAAACGAAAGGTATCAATCAAACTCAGTTGAAGGGGTGGGGGGCAGGGGGACTCCTGGGTGGCTCAGTCAGTTAAGCATCCACTTCAGCTCAGGTCAAGATCTCATGGCTCCTGAGTTCGAGCCCCCACGCCGGGCTCTGTGCTGTTGGAGCTTGGGATTCTCTCTCTCTCCCTCTCTCTCCTCTGCCCCTTCCGCTCACACACACACTGTCTCGAAACAAAATTAAAAACAACTGAAAGAGTTGAAGGAGGCAGCGTGTTCGAGACTCTATAGAGTTAATATTGAGGGAGCAAGTCTCCCCAGTTCAGTTTTGAATCCCAAACCACTTTCAGGGGGCGCCTGGGTGGCTCAGTGGGTTAAACTTCTGACTCTCAATTTCGGCTCAGGTCATGATCCCGGGGTCACGGGACTGAGCTCTGTGTCAGGCTCCATGCTGAGTGTGGAGCCTGCTTAAGACTCTCTCTCTATCCCCCTCTGCCCCCCCACACACACACATCTCTCTCTCTCAAAAAAAAAAAAAAGCAAAAAACTTTTGTGTAGTTCTGCTAGTGGAAGAAGGTCGGAGGAGGTGGCACTAAGCAGAGAGGTCATACAGTGGGGGGTGGGGAGGTGGTGGCAGGAGGGAGCATTCACCGATGCTCAGATGTGCATGGCACCCGGAAATAACTGGATAGTGTCCTGAAGGACAGACACAGGGGCAGGGCTGCTAGTCAGCCAGGAGGCGTCAGTAGCAGTACCGGTTACCTAACAGCCAGCGTCTGCGTGTATTTGTCAATGCCTGTACCACGAAGGAAATAATGTCCCTGTGTGCGGGCACAGATCTCCATCATATGGCGAGATCTAGGGAGGCCAGAGGGGATCTGTGGGACAGCAAATGGTAAACATGGCCTGACCTTGACCCATCCACTCTCCCTACCCCACTTCCACTAACAATGGAGAGGTGGGTCCAGAAACACAGACGGTGGGGTGGCTGGCAAAGTTCTGTTATGCTTTGGGGTAGGTTATAGTTAGAGCGAACACATGTAACATGTAACATATAGATGTGCCAGATATCATTCTCTAAGCTTTACACACGTCACTGAATTTTCATGTTAGGAGGTAGGTACAATCCATGCGTCCATTTTAGAGATGAGAAAATGAAGGCGTGGAGGGGTTACCCTAGCCAAGGTCCCACAGCTCAGTAAATGAGGGCTGGGATGCTCACTCAGCCAGTTGGGTTTCGGAGTCTGTGCGCTTAACCACCGTAGGCTACATAGAAGAAACGTCAAATCTCTCAAAATGAGACTCATCATTAGAGAACCACCAAAGCTGCTGGGCAGGCTACGGGGACCTGTAACTAGCCCATCCCCACCAAAGAGTCTCATCTAGAAGCACAGCTGGGGCACCTGGTTAAGCGTCTGACTTTAGCTCCACTCATGATCTCATGGTTCATGAGTTTGAGCCCCGCATCGGGCTCCACACTGACAGTGTGGAGCCTGCTTGGGATTCTCCCTGTCTCTGTCTCTCTCAAAATAAATAAACTTTAAAAAAAAATAGAAGTACAGTTATCACGAAACAACCCTGGGGGCCATCGTGGTGGTGGCAATTCAAAGAGAAATGAGAAAAATCACAAGATGGTTAAACCAATGTGGATTGCCTTGGAACTTTCCCTCCTTAAGATTCTCCTTCCAGGGCTAAAACTTTTAGTGAGTTCTGTTTCTACAAAATAGGAAGAGGAGGGAGTGGAAGTGGGGCTACCTTCTTTCCAGAAACAAAAGATTCTGTGTAACTACCCAAAATTATTTTCATGAGAATGTTTTCCATGCGGCTTGAATGGCCGCTGTACTTGTTCTGACAGAGACAATTTTGTCTACTCAGCCTTTCTTCCTCTCTCCTCCTCCTTTCTGTGTGTGTGTCTGACTTTAATCTGGGATGAGGCAGGGAGGCATAGTACTACTATCGTGCTATGACGGCAGCTCCAGGGGCATCTCAAATCCTCACTAGGCTATGGAAACATCCCGCAATAATAGGCCTTGGTCAGCTCTGCGTCGAACATAACTCCGCATTTATATCGGTTTTGGTTTTGCTTCGCAATATTAAATGTTCAAATCTGTCAGGGCTAGGCGCTATTATTTATATCCAAGAAACATACGATGCTTTCTCTCCAAGAATTCAGAATACTCGGGGCAACTCGGTGGCTCAGTCAGTTAAACCTCGGACTCTTGGCCTCGGCTCTGGTCACAATCTCGCAGTTCGTGAGTTCGAGCCCTGCATCGGGCTCTGTGCTGACAGTGTGGAGTCTGCTTGGGATTCTCGCTTTCTCTTTCTCTCTCTCTGACCCTCCCCTACTCGTGCTCTCTCCCTCTCCCTCTCCCTCTTTCAAAAATAAACTTTAAAAAAAAATTCCGAAGACTCAATCTAGTTAGTGACAGAAAAAGACTACCCTTGGATTATCTACTTATCACATCCCATCTATTTGCCTGCAGATTACTGCCCTGATCATTCATATGCCTGGCTCACAATGGGTTACCAAACACATATGTAATGAATGATCTACAATTCCCAGACTGTTCATATGATAACTTCTGTTGGTTTTCTATCAAGGCACATGCAGTCAGCATGTAAGGTGCACCCAGGGCCTTTAAGACCCAACCCTAAGAAATATACTGAAGCAGTGATTATAAATCCTACAGTACATAAAGAATGAGACTTGCAGATCAGAAATCAACCGGGGTTGGTTGAACTGGAAAAGTTCATTCAGGGGAAAGAAGCGAATTGGGCATAAGTTTTCTGAATAACACCACAAAGGCTGATCTATTCCGTGTGAGTCTCAGACCAAAGGATAAAGGAATCTGGGCAAAACAAGATGAAGAACATTGCCTGATTTTATATGCATTATTTGCACTTTCCTTGTAGCGATGGGCTTTAATGGTCAGAGTTTATATAACAATTAAAATGAAGAAGTTAAGTTTTCAGCTTCCTGTTAAACTCTATTTTCCTAACACACACATATACTACTTCCTACTTGTCTTTCAATGCCATGTTCATGCCCTGTCTCCTCCACAAAGCCTTTTTTAAAAAAAATTTTTTTAATGTTTTTTTCTTTTTTTTTAATGTTTTTTTTTTTTTTTTTAATTTATTTCTAGGAGAGAGAGAGATAGCGTGAGCAGGGGAGGGTCAGAGAGAGAGGGAGTCACAGACTGAAACGGGCTCCAGGCTCTGAGCTGGCAGTCAGCACAGAGCCCGACGCGGGGCCGGAACCCACCAACCGCAAGATCATGACCTAAGCGAAAGTCGGATGCTTAACCGACTAAGCCACCCAGGTGCCCCTAATGTTTATTTTTGAGGGAGAGAGAGAGAGAGACAGAGTGCGAGTGCGGAGAGGCAGAGAGAGATGGAGACACAGAATCCGAAGCAGGCTCCGAACTGTCAGCACAGAGCCCAACGCGGGGCTTGAACTCACAAACTGCGAGATCACGACCTGAGCCGGAGTCAGATGCTTAACCCACTGAGCCACCCAGGCACCCCCTCCACAAAGCCTTAAAAACAAACAAAAAAAACCCCAAACACCAACTTTAAAAACTCAACCTGCGTTCAACCTGCGGCTCAAACTCGCGCTCCCAAGATCATGAGAGTCGTGATCATGAGCCAGCCAGGCGCTCACAAACCCCTTTTTTGTTCTACATATAGAGTCTGCGCCTATTCAAGTACTTGTCATCATCGCCACTGATTTGCTACTATCAGACTTCTTCATATCATCTTTTTATGTGACTAAGTCTTATCTCCCTCAACCACAATCTCTCTGAGGGCTGAGATATCTATCTGTCCACATGGCCTTGCATATAATGAAGGCTTCAGAAGTATCTGCTAATCTAAGCTGGTTTTATTTCCTTGAGGCTGTTCACTATTCCACGCCAGGACCTTTTTTGCTTCTAGGGAAACAGGTGAAAAATCAGACAAAGACCTCACCTATTTGGAGTTTACCTTTTCAGTAAAAAAGTGGAAGATATAAACTTTTGTGTCTCTCTCTCTAGAACGTCGCAGGAAGTTGTAGCAGGAGACCATAGGAAATAGTACAGACCTGTTGAAAATACTGTGGATTGTGAGTCATGATCTACCTTGGCTTCATCCCTGATTTGATGTATATCTTGAGTATATTTAAAAAAAATTTTTTTTAACGTTTATTCATTTTTTAGAGAGACAGCGCGAGCAGGCGGTGATGGGGGAGGGGAACAGGGAGAGGGAGACACAGAATCCAAAACAGGCTCTTGGCTCTGAGCTGTCAGCACAGAGCTGGACTCGGGGCTCGAATTCATGAACCATGAGATCATGAGCTAAGCCGAAGTTGTATGCTTAACCGACTGAGCCACCCAGGTGCCCTGAGTACATTTCTTAACCATTTGTTATTTCTATTTCTCTATATGTCATATAGAGATTCTATAGTTACTGGGAGAATTAGATCAGAAAAAGATGAAAATACTGCTGGAGGGAACTTCCTCAATCGGACAAAAAGCATCTATGAAAACCTCACAGCTAACACCATACTTAGAAGTGAAAGACTGGCTGGCTTAGTCAGAAGAGCATGGAACTCTTGATCTAAGGGTCGTGAGTTCAAGCCCCACATTCGGTGTAGAGATGACTAAAAAACCAGAAACTTCAAAAGTTAGGGGCACCCGGGTGGCTCAGTCAGTTAAGGGTCTGACTTGTAATTTCAGCTCAGGTCATGATCTCACGGTTCTTGGGATCAAGCCTCTTGTTGGGCTCCACACTGACAGCATGGAGTCTGCTTGGGATTTTCTCTCTCCCGCTCTCAAAATAAATACACTTAAAACAAATTAAAAGTTAAAGACTGAAAGCTTTCTCGTAAAGTTAGCGTGTGAACCAGACTAACTCCATCTTGGACGAATCTGCTTCGACGACCTGTGAGCAGTCCCTTTCCCCCACATTCCTTATTTAACCATACCCTTAAGTATGTCCTTGACAAGGCTCCTCCTGGATGGTCCCCAAACATGTACTCCTTAGCCTCTAGGGCTATAAAAGCAGGTCTCATGGGAAGGTGGGATTGCCATAAGATCTAACCATAAGGCCTCTTAATAGACCTTAATTTCCTGCCAGGTAGGATTTGTCAGCCTTTTTCTTCAGTCTTAATGGTACTTTCAGCCTTTGGAGGTTGTTTTGCATATACGCCCCGCCCCCACCTTTCAGGGAACAATCAGTAATCAGACAAGGATGTCTGCTTTTCCTGCTGCTATTCAATACTTCACTGGAATTTCTAGCCAGGTTGTAAGTAAGAAGATGAAATAAAAATAGTGGAGATTGAAAAGAAAGAAGTAAAACTATCTCTATTTTCTTTTTAAAGAATTTTTTAAATGTTTATTTATTCTTGAGAGAGAGAGAGAGCATGAGCAGGGGATCGACAGAGAGAGAGGGAGACACAGAATCTGAAGCAGTCTCCAGGTTCTGAGCTGTCAGCACAGAGCCTGATGTGGGGCTCTCACTCACGAACCGGGAGATCACGACCTGAAGTCGGACGCTTAACCGACTGAGGCACCCAGGCACCCCAAACTATCTCTATTTCAGATGACATGGTCTTATATAGAAAGCACTCAAGAATCCACCCCCCCCCAAAAAAACCCTGTATTAAAACTAACGGATTCAGCAAGGTTTCAGAATACAAGGTCAATGTAACGAATCAGTCGTATTTCTATAAGCTAGCAATGAACAATCTGAAAATGAAAGGTTCATTTACAACAGCGCTGAAAGGAACCAAATACTAAGGAAAAAACTCAACAAAATCTAAAACTTGTGTACTGAAAACTCCAAATCATCATTGGAAGAAATTAAAGAAGACCTAACCAAATGGAAAAACATCCCGTGTTCAGGGCTCAGAGGGCTTAATTAATATTGTTAAAACGGCAACACACCCCAAATTGCTGTACAGACTCACAGCAAGTCCTACTAAAATCCCAGCTCCCCCCACTGCCACTTTGTCTTCCAGAAACTGACAAGCTGCTCTGATCTTAAAATTCATAGGAAAATTCGAGGGCCCCCGGGTATCCAAAAAATCTTGAAAAAGAACAAAATTGGAAGACTCACGCTTGCCAATTTAAAACCTTCCTACAGAGCTACCGTAATCTAGACTATGTGGTACTGGAATAGGGATGGACCTATAGATCAATGGAACAGAGCAGAGACCCCAGAGTAAACCCATGTTTTTATGGCCAACTCATTTTTTTTTTTAATTTATTTCTAGGAGAGAGAGAGAGAGACAGCGTGAGCAGGGGAGGGTCAGAGTGAGAGGGAGTCACAGACTGAAACAGGCTTCAGGCTCCGAGCTGGCAGTCAGCACAGAGCCCGACGCGGGGCTCGAACCCACGAACCGCGAGATCATGACCTAAGCGAAAGTCGGACGCTTAACTGACTAAGCCACCCAGGCGCCCCGTGGCCAACTCATTTTTGATAAGCATGCCAAGACAGTACAAGGGGGAAAAGAATCGTCTTTTCAACAAATGGGTGCAAGACAACCAGCCATCCACAAGCAGAAAACTAAATTTGGTCCCAAAGCTCTTACCATATACGAAACTTGAAATGGATCAAAAACTGTAGAACTCAAAGAAAACATAGGTGTCTATCTCTAGGACCTTGAATTAGGCCAAGTCTTCTTAGATAGGACATCAAAGCACAAGCCACAAAAAAGAACATAGGTACATTGGACTTCATCAAAATTAAAAAACGTGCGCTTCACAGCCAAGGAAACAACCCAGAAAATTAATAGGCAACCAACGGAATGGGAAAAGATAGTTGCAAATGACATATCAGATAAAGGGTTGATATCCAGAATCTACAAGGAACTCACCAAACTACACACCCGAAAAACAAACAACCCAGTGAAGAAATGAGCAGAAGATATGAACAGACATTACTCCAGAGAGGACATCCAGATGGCCAACAGACACATGAAATGATGCTCAGCATCGCTCCTCATCAGGGAACTACAAATCAAAACCACACTGAGATACCACCTCACGCCAGTCAGAGTGGCTAAAATGAGCCAATCAGAGAACTCTAGATGCTGGCTAGGATGTGGAGAAAACGGGCACCCTCCTACACTGTTGGTGGGAATGTAAACTGGTACAGCCCCTCTGGAAAACAGTGTGGAGGTTCCTCAGGAAACTAACAATAGAACTCCCCTATGACACAGCAATAGCACTGCTAGGAATTTACCCAAGGGATACGGAAATGTTGATGCATAGGAGCACATGTACCCCAATGTTCATAGCAGCACTCTCCACAATAGCTAAAACCTGGAAAGAGCCTAAGTGTCCATCAACAGAATAATGGATCAAGAAGATGTGGTTTATCTATACCATGGAATACTACATGGCAATGAGAAACAATGAAATCGGGCCATGTGTAGCAACATGGATGGACCTCGAGGGTGTTATGCTGAGTGAAATAAGTCAGGCAGAGAAGGACAAATATCACATGTGTGCACGTATAGGAGGATTAGGAGGAACTTAACAGAGGACCAAGGGGGAGAAGAAGGGCGGAAATGGTGGGGGAAAGGGGGAGAGGCAAACCATGAGAGACTCTTGAATGCTGACAAAAACTGAGGACTGGTGGATGTGGGGGGGAGGAGGGTGGGCATGGAGGAGGGCACTTGTGGGGATGAGCACTGGGTGTTATGTGGAAACTAATTTGACAATAAACTATTTGTAAAAAATAAAAAAAAATAAAAATAAAAATAAACGTGCGCTTCAAAGGACGCCATCATGAAAGCTAGAAGGTGATCCAAAGGATAGAGGTATGGAAATATTATCTCTGATAGGGGACCTGCATCTAGTACATATAGAGAACCCTTACAACTTGATAATAAAAAGACAACCAATTTTTAAAAAAAATCAGTGAGGAATCTGAACAGACATGTCTCCAAAGAATGTACGGAAACGGCCAATCAGCACACGAAAGATGCTCAACATTGTCGGTCATCAGGGAAATGCAAATGGAAACCAGGAGAGACCACTTCACACTCACTGGAAAGGGGATAATCAAAGAAGCAGATAATGATAAGTGTTGTAGAGAATCCCAAGAAACTGGAATCCTTATACACTCTTGCTGGGGAACGGAAGGGCTACAGCTACTGTAGAAAATAGTGAAGCATGGGGCGCCTGGCGGCTCCGTCAGTTGAGCGTCTCACTCTTGGTTTGGGCTCAGGTCATGATCCCAGGGTTGTGGGATGGAGCCCTGCATTGGGTACTGTGCTGGCCATGGAGCCTGCTTAAGATTCTCTTTCTCTCTCTCTCTCTCTCTCCCCACCCATGCTCTCTTCCTCTCTAATAAAAAAATAAATTAAAGCAACACAAAGGAAAGTCTGGCAGTTCTTAATAAGGTTAGAGCTACAATATGACCCAGGATTTCTACTCTTAGGTATTATGTCCAAGAAGACTGAAAACCTGTGTAACCAAAAATATGTATGTGAATGTTCACAGCATTACTAATAGCTAGAAGATGGAAATAACTCAAATGCCCATCAACTGATGAGTAGTTAAAATGTGGCGTATCCATCCGTTCAGTTATAAAAAGGAATGAAGAGCTGATCCATGCTATACTGTGAAGGAACCTCGAGAACATATTAAATGAAAGGAGCCAGTCACGAAAGGCCATGTTTTGTAGGATTCCATTTATATGAAATGTCCAGAAGAGGCCAATCCAGATACAGAGAGCAGATTCGTGGTTGTCAGGGGCTGAGGGCTGACGGACCGGCATCGGGAAGTGGCTGCTGGTGTGTATGGGGTTTCTTCGTGGGGTGGTCAAATGGTCCAACATTCACTGTGGCTGGTGCCGGCCGCACAGCTCTGGATATACTAAAAACCATTGAATTGTGCATGTTAAGTGAGTGGGTTGTAGGGTATGTGAATTATAGCTCAATAAAGAGGAAACAGAAAAAAGAACACATTGGAGTAAGTGTTAAAAGGCCATACACAGAGGTAACTCACTCTGTAGGACTCAGTTACCACTTCAACCAGGAGTTGGAGAAATGTACACACACTTAGAGAGTGACCATTACGTGGTCGAGGGCTAGGAAAAAAAGCCTTTATTGTAACTGGAACCAGATAAACAAAGCGCTCTTGCTGGCCAGCTCTCAGGATAGGGGGAGAGCCTTTTACACAGACCCACTTCCCACCCCCAACCAGCTTTCATTCTATCCTTCTCCCTTGGTGTTTTGATAACCGAAGTGCTGTACTTTGAGCGTGAGACCGAGGCGGAAGGTTGCCCACCATTTTGTGGATCAGAAACCTACCAGACTTAGGGGCTTGTTCATGTTTGGAAGAGTTTGGGGATTCCTATGACTCCAATACACTGCTTGGATTCTTCATGTCAGATAAACCCAGTGTTTGTATATCAAAAGCTTGGGCTGTTACACTGACCTATTTCGTTTGTTGATTAACCAGTGAGTCATCTCTAGTTCACCGATATGGTGGTCAAGGGTCTAAGGCTCTTGCTACCACGGCTGGTTTCTATTTCGGTTTTAAGAAGATGTTTACAAGACTTACATAGGCAGGCAAATCACATAAACATGGTAACAATAACAATTCCGTCCACGGAGACGATCCCGCTGGTTACCAGGAGAATTTGCATGGACTTATTTTCTTTGCGGGCTGTCACCACAGCAATAAACAAACACTATCAATGATGACTTATTCTGGTTTTACAATATGTTCAAAGACTACCAAACCAGCAGCTTCCACGGGAAATTGGATTCGAGCTTCACTGGAAAACAGTCAGGATAGCAGAAATATATTCTTTGGACGTGAGTTAATTTGCAGAGGCCAAATCACTGCACGTAATCACTCAACCATAGAAACAGTAATACCTAGCACAGGTCGGGTTTTCAAACACACTTTCCTGGCTTCCGCTAGTCTAGCGCACCTGATTCTCCAGAGCTTGCTGCCCTTAGTCTGAAAGCTGGGAGAAAGAAATCCTCGTGAAACTGTGTCACAACCCGGGGCACTCACTGGCCACAGGACACAAAACTATCCCTCGTGTTTCCCTTTTCCTCCCTAGCCATCGATAGCTCAGGTCCAGTCTTTCCACATAATGTCTCTCGCACTTGGCATTTCTTCTCCATTCTTAGTCTTATCTGCAGGTTTAGGGCCTCATAACTAGATTACTGCAAAAGCCATCCGACTGGGGTCCACATTTCCATTTCTCTCTGCCTCAGACACATCTGACAGCAACGTAAAGGATTAAATATCTGAAAGCAACAGCTAATCAAGCGATCTCTCGGTCTAAAAATCCTTTGACTGGCTCACCCCATGTTTTCCTAAGTCCAAACACTGTCAGCCGGGCATTCAAGGCCTTCCACCGCCTAGGTCCGAGTTTTCATTCTAGGTTTATATCCTCTTCCACGCCCTTGAACAAAACTCATCTCCTCACCATCCCCCGAACTCCTGCTGATTCGTTTTGCACCTTTGCACACGATGTTCCTTCTGTCTGGAACGCCCTCTCATCCTTAAAAAGCCTGTCCAGGGCTTCCTTTTGTCCATGAAGCCATCCCTGAACATCACACTCCACAGCGATCTCTCGTTCCTTGAACGTGATGAAAAGTTAAGGACAGTGCTGTCCACTGGCAAGGCTTAAGTAGGACTTTTCTCATCTACGTCGTCAATCCTTGCATTACGTTAATCCTGTGTGTATCTCGCCTGCTCGCCCACATTGTAAGCTCTTTGAGCACATGGGCCAGTTATTGGACTTTAGAAAATTACCCACAGTACACAACACTGTGCTGGGGGCCGTGACATGAGACCAGCTGTTGACTAGAGAGCACTAAAATGTCCCCAAGATGCCTCATTCTAGGGGACGGTTCCTTACGCATACGTACCAAATCTAATCACTTTCAACGTGAAACTAACTCTACAGGTTACTCCAAGATATTAAGGAATTACAAAGGCTTCTGGAAGACTTCTGAATCCCCTATGAAAATACAAAGTGAACCTTCAATAAATAAGTTCATGCCCCTCTCAAAGCTTCAAAATGACATGTAAATAAAAATGGCCGGCTGGGGGCATCATCCTTAAGTTTTGCTTGCTCACAAAGCATTAAAAAAAAAAAAAAAAAAAAGCCAAGGCTCCATGCAGTTCCTTTATATTTCAGTGTCTTTTTTTTTTCTCTCTGCAAAATAGGCTAAACTATATAAGGAAAATACGTCTAGAACTTGAAGTTTACGTGAAAGGCAGCCAACATTATGCGGGTAATTCCAGCCAAAGAAGTTCTTTACATCTCGGTTTCTCCTGAATGATTTAGGCAGTCTGGGAGGTCTTTGTAATTAGCAACGTAATCCCTAGCTAGCAGTTGCTAAGTCTGCGGTGGGTACGTACCCTGACCCCCCACAATGCTGCAACCATCAAGTTCTATCAAAATACCTGCTGATCTTGCAAACTTGGGGGGGGGGGAAGGAGTCATTACAAAATGCCTACCTGCGTCTGCTACTTTGAAAGGTCTGAAGCTGCGTAAGGTGTACTCACTGTAAATTCGCAGAAATGTTTTATCTAGCTTCATGGATGGCCCCAGATGACAAAACTCTGGCAACAGATACCGCCTTCCTTAGGGAAGCTTATGTCATAGACGAACCCTCGTCCCGTTCGGAGAGAGAGCGCCTCAATTACCTAGCTTCAGTTGGATCAAGACTGGAAGGAACGGTTAAGGTTTTTGGTATTTCTAGGTATAGCCTTTCCTTGTGAAGTTCTCCTCTTTAAGTAATTCTTTTGTTTCCGTGAGCCTCGCCTTGACTACTAGCGGGCAGGATTTCAAGTGACCTCGCCAGTGTGAAATATCCATGTTTTCTGGAAATCTGATCAATTTTGTGCTCTCCAAGGATTGGCCTGATCAGGGCTTGAGCTCCCTGTTGAGAAAAATGCTGAGTTCAAAGTATTATTTCCTTCACTTCTAATTACAAATAAGTTTCACCTTTTATTGTGTTCCATGATACAATTTTACATAGTACCATTGTTATTTTGAGCAATAGTGAAGCAAATTGGATGGACGTTTGCGAGCTCTGCTTCTCCGTATATAGATTTACCTAAAAAAGTACAAACCAAGTACAGTGGTGCAATTTTCCAGGCACTTTCAAGTTGCTTAAATATTTACAAATACGTAAGCACCCTGTTTGAAAGCATGAGAATTTTGGCGTCAGGAAGAAACACTCCGTGTGTATCACATCTTTACATGTTAACATTTGCACAGCTCCGATGATTCCTGAGAAAGTTCAGTCTCGTCACTTTACATGTGCACGTCCTCATATTTCAGCAGTGTATCTTGGAAAGCCGTAGCCTCTGTCACTCGATGTACCGCTAATCGCACAAAATACATGTAACGTGTCCCTCATCCAAGGGGAATGTATGGTGTCTTCTTGTAATATCTAAAACAAAGGAAATCTACATGTTTATCATGAAGCACAATAGCCGCGGTCAAGAAAGGATGTGTATATGAAATTACAGGCATATTTCAATTTGTCACTGACACTTAGGTATTTAAAATGACATAAAACAGAAAGAGCAAAGAATAACATTACCGACTTAAGTCTTCAAAGCTGTATTACAAAGGCCGCATAGCAAAAAAAAGCAGAAAAGAGCTGGTTACTCATTAAGAAAAACGAAAGACT
Organism: Proteles cristata cristata; assembly: GCA_017311185.1. Lineage (NCBI taxonomy): Eukaryota > Metazoa > Chordata > Mammalia > Carnivora > Hyaenidae > Proteles > Proteles cristata. The sequence continues at coordinate 144,911 of JAESUZ010002791.1, read as the reverse complement.
GGAAAATGCAAAATTCAAGAAAACGTGAGAGGCAACGCAATCTTTAAAACGTTTTTTAACAAAGACTTGTAACGAGCTCTAAACAGCGGTTCTCAGAATTGCCTGTAGGGCGTTTCTAACACACAGACACCCATGCTCCCTTCCGAGAGGCTTGGAAAATAATATTCACTAAAGTCACAAGTGATTATTTGTTTTTGAAGGCTACACTACAATGGTATAAGCTAATCGATACAGAGGCGTTTTCATGGAAATGAAGAACTCCAAACGTACAAAATAGAAACTTTATATCCCATAAGTATATAAACATATAGATTCATATTGATGTAGATATTTAAAACACGTTCCATTTTGTGTGATCAAAAGAAACCGAGAGCTTCTGCTTGGATTAGATGTAAGAAAAGAATGCCATACACATCACACCTGACCTCCTTACCATGCGATCCCTTCTTAGATCTCAAGCTTTTGATACTTGGTTCTCAAGTTAGCTTCGAAAATTCAGTATTAAGTCCACAAACTGCTCTCTGGTCACAGTAATGAGACTATTGCTACTGCTACAAGTCATGTCTTGTATAAACTCCACAATAATTTCCTCTTACAAAATTTGTAACTCATGACACCAATCTCAAAGGCAAGTGGAGGTTTGAGGGATGACTAATTGTTCATCCACACCTGTCAGATGTGACAAGCCAATATGGGGCTCATTGGGTAGAAAACAAAACAGACCAGACCTGCTGAGGCCCCAACTCTAACTACTTAAGAAATCTGCAATTATTGGGGCCCCTGAGGGGCTCCGTCGGCTAAGCGTCCGACTCTTGATTTCGGCTCGGGTCATGATCTCATGATTGGTGAGATCAAGCCCCACGTCAGGCTCTGTATTGATAGCTCGGAGGCTGTTTGGGATCCTCTCTCTCCCTCTGCCTCTGCCCTGCTTGTTCTCTCTCTCTCTCTCTCGCTCGAAAATAAATAAACTAGAAAAAAAATCTGCAATTAATAGTTTTTAAACTTTATTTTTGAAAAATGTTTCTTTAGGGGCGCCTGGGTGGCTCAGTCGGTTAAGTGTCCGACTTTCGCTCAGGTCATGATCTCGCGGTTCGTGGGTTCGAGCCCCGCGTCGGGCTCTGTACTGACTGCCAGCTCAGAGCCTGGAGCCTGTTTCAGTCTGTGACTCCCTCTGTCTCTGACCCTCCCCTGCTCATGCTGTCACTCTCTCTCAGAAATAAATTTAAATAAAAAAATTAAAAAAAGATATGGCTTGGAACAGTGATGGTAAAGAAAGGTATACCCCTACACTACTGAGCTTGAGATACAGACAATAGGGGCGCCTGAGTGTCAGTCAGTTACGCTTCCAACTCTTAATTTAGGCTTAGATCGTGGTCTCACGGTTTGCGGGTTCAAGCCCCACGTTGGCCTCTGTACTGGCAGTGTGGAACCTGCTTGGGATTCTCTCTCCCTTTCTCTCTGCCCCTCCCCTGCCTCTCAAAATAAATAAATAAACTTTAAGATTAAAAAAAAAAAAAAAAGAGGGGGCACCTGGGTGGCTCAGTAGGTGAAGCATCTGACTTCAGCTCAGGTCATGATCTCATGGTTCATGAGTTCAAGCCCCGCATCGGGCTCTGTGCTGACAGCCTGGAGCCTACTTCAGATTCTATGTCTCCCTCTCTCTCTCTGCCCCTTCCCTGTTCATGCTCTGTCTCTCTCTCAAAGAAATAAACATTAAAAAAATTTTTTAAAACAGAGAGAGATACAGAGACACAGACAATAAAGGAAGTGGAACGATTTCCTATCTTCCTAGTCCCGATCACCGCCTGGCTTCTTTGGGAAGGAGACAAAAAACAAAAACAAAACCAAAAAAACCCTCTGAAAACGGAACAAAGGGATGAACAAAACAAAAGGGGTGCTTTGGAGCAGTGCACACGCGCTCGTAAAGGGGCTAACGGAAGTAAAGATGGCAAAAAGAAGAAACAGAACACTGATTCCAGACTCTTCAAGCCACGAGGAGTCCCAGACATGGAGACCAGGCAAGAAGGAGACTGGAGCGGCCAGTCCCACTGGGGCCGATGGAAGTCTGGGTGACCGGCTTCTTCATATTCCGAAGAGGACAGTGGTTGGAAAACGAGACTCCTGGGAGCGCCTGGGGGGCTCGGTCGGTTAAGCGGCCGACTCTTGATTTCGGTTCAGGTCATGATCTCACGGTCGTGGGATTGAGCCCCGCGTTGGGCTCCGCGCTGAGCATGGGGCCTGCTTGGGATTCTCTCTCCCTCTGCCCCTCCCCCACTTTCTCTCAAAAAAAAAAAAAAAAAAAAGAGGGAGAAGAAGAAAGAAAATTGAGACTCCTGGTCATTCAATGCGACCTCATACTAACTAAATTTCCCATAGCCTTCCCTAAAGAGAAGCATACAAAATAAATTTGGAGAGGCAGAGAAAGTCAACTAGGCTGTTTTTCTAGAAATCTCTCTCCTCTTCTTTTCCTCATTTCCATGCAGTTCCTTGGACACTAACCGCTGCTGGCTTATTTGTAAGTACAACCTTGGTGTGACAGGCTCATATGGGGGAATGCCTTCATCAAGCAATCACTGAAATACAGCTACCAGGGCAGAGAAGGTTCTGGAACCAGCTTTACAAATGTGTTCTCGGGACACCTGGGTGGCTCACTCAGTTAAGCATTCGACTTTGGCTCAGGTGATGATCTCAGTTTCGTGGGTTCAGGCCCCGCATCGGGCTCTGCACTGGCAACGCGGAGCCTGCTTGGAATTCTCTTTCTCTTTCTTTCTCTCTCCCTCTGTCTGCTCCTCTCCCACTCGTGCTATTTCTGTCTCTCTCAAATGAAATAAACTTAAAAAAAGAATGTGTTGTCTAAAGGGTTGTAGTTACCCTTGTTTCCTTTAAGACGTCTTAATTTCTTGGGGCGCCGGGGTTGGCTCAGGTGGTTAAGTGTCCAACCTTGGCCAGGTCATGATCTCACGGTTCGTGGGTTCGAGCCCCACATCGGGCTCTGTGCTGACAGCTCAGTGTCTGGAGGCTGCTTCGGATCCTGTGTCTCCCTCTCTCTCTGCCCCTCCCCCACTCACACTGTCTCTCTCAAAAAAGGAATAAACATTAAAAACAAATTAAAAAATGAAGTCTTAGTTTTTTTAAAAATTCATAGTTTGAAGCGTTTCTGAAGCAAATCTTTTATTGGGTGTTGTCATTAGTAAGGATATGAAGGTGACTTTAATAATAAGCTGACTAGGCTCAGTCACTGAGGGTCTAGACTATAATGCTAGGACTTTTACAAACACGTTGAAGATATTAAAATACTTGAAGTGACAATCCATGTATAGAGTGGTCAGGACTCTGGCATAAAAATGAAGTCTAGGGGCACCTGGGTGGCTCCATCGGTTGAGCGTCCGACTTCAGCTCAGGACACGATCTCGAGGTTCATGAGTTCAAGCTCTACATCGGGCTTGTTGCTGTCAGTGCAGAGCCCGCTTCGGATCCTCTGTCCCCCTCTCTCTGGCCCTCCCCTGCTTGCGCTCTCTCAAAAACACAGAAACATTTAAAAAAAAAAAAAATGGAGCTTACCAGAATAACCCGGAATACTCTGGTTTTAGGACAAATAGGTGTGTAAAAGTCGGAACTACTTAATTACGACATAATGTGGCTGTAAGTGGTAAACACAACTCCACTTCCCTATTTTTCGGGTTGTGGTTTTAATAAGGTAGCTACGATCATCAGGAACACTCAGTCATAGATGAAAATGCTAAGAAGTTTTATGACAACAGAGTTTTTGGTAGGCCGTCCGAGCACTGAGACAATTCTCAGGTTTCGGAGGTCCTTCAGTGCCTCACCTAAACGATAGTATCTGTAGTTTCTTATAGCCGAGACAGGGATTATGGGATTATTCTTTTAGGCATTCGGCTCCTGGGCCCATCATCTCATTGCTTTAGGACTTCTTGAAAGACTCTTAGCCATGCTTACAGTAGATCAGGTCAGATTGGCTCAGCTAATTACTTCTAATAGCACTGCGGCCTGAAGAACAAAATGGCTTATTACCAATAACTGCCATAACCTTTGCTTCAGATAATTACTTCCAATTCGATCCGCATTATACCACTGAAACGATTAAAGACGGTGGGAGCAAATGTGAAAATACTGATGGGATCATTTCAAGGGAACACATTTCGAGCTAACAGATTTTGCTAGGTAACGCTTCCGGGGCCCCAGATCATGTTTTCATTTTCAACCACACGAATACTTGCCTGCTCGTGGATAATGTCAGACAATTCTTTCACCATGTCTCTGAAATTTGACTTTAGCCCTTCATGGTACTCGATTTGATCCTCTTTAATTAGCCGCTCATTTAGTTCCAGTGCAATACTGCAGGCCTGTATGAATTTCCTGTGGGCAAAGAACAAAGACAATGAGGGGTTTTATCATTTATTCCCAGAAAGTCTCACCAACCATCAAATTGATATTCACTTTAACCACGCTTGCCTAGGAGGAAGATTAGAATCTGTATTTGCTCACTGCGTCTTTGCTAATGCCATTTCCTAAGTCCGAAATACCTTTTCCTTTCTCCCCCAGCTTTCCCTTCTGGTTTCTGACCTTCTTTAAAACCTGGCTCCAAGCAGAGGCCTTCTAGAAAGCCTGTTTGCTCAGTCACTTGATATTGTATCAGCTAAAGTTGTGCTAACGTTGATTTGCATGTGTCAATAATGAGTCGTGCCTTCGAAAGTAATTTATTTGGGGTTACTATGTACCCAGTACAGTGCTGGGCGCTACAGAAGAATTATCCGCCCTGGGGCTGGGAGCAGGGACAAAGATGGGGGAGCGGGGGTGAAATCAGTGAAGGGGATTGAGAGGTACAAACTCCTATTATAAAATGAATAAGCCACAGAGACAAAAAGTACAGCACAGGGGCGCTCGGTTGGCTCAGTCGATTAAGTGTCCGACTTTGGCTCAGGTCATGATCTCACCGCTCATGGGTTCAAGCCCCACACTGGGTTCTGTGCTGACAGCTCGGAGCCTGCTTCAGATTCTGTGTCTCCCTCTCCCTCTGCCCCTCCCGCACTTGCACTCTATCATCTCTCTCTCAAAAATGAATAAATGTTAAAATTTTTTTTAAGAAACCCAGAAAAGTACATCACAGGCAATATAGTCAATAATATCGTATTAACGGTGTGTGGTGACAGGTGGGGTGACCACACTCCCCGCGGGTAGCACTGAGTAATACACAGGATTGTCAAATCGGTACGTCATACGCCTGAAACTAATAACACTGTATGTCAACTACAATACTTTACAAAAGTGGGGAGAGCTGATGACTTATCGTAAAAGTCTTTTCTCTGTCATTTCGTGTGCGTATGTATTTCAATGTCCACAATTAGAGTGTAGGTCGTAGGGACAAACTACCTCATTGCCCATTTGCTTTGTATCCCTGTCATAGCAACTAGGAGGATCTTTCTGGCCGTGCCAGGCATTTATAAATATTGGTGAATGAATGATTACCGGTTACTCTACAACCTGGAAGAGCAGAGAGCACATAGACAGGAAGAGCAAATGAAAGAAGTCGGCAGCAAATGAGTGGATAAGTTATCTTCCTCCTTGGTGTGTTTTACTCAACCTCTCTCCTCACTCTGAATGTAAACTCTATTTATGTAGTAAACAGATCTGTAATGCAAGACCATTCAGACACGCCTTAGTTTACAGGGATGCTCAACTCAAGCCAAGGTACTGAGTGCCCTGGACCAGCAGAATCCCAGCTGGAGCTAAGAACACAAGATAGGAGGGGCGCCTGGGTGGCTCAGTCGGTTCAGCACCCAATTTCAGCCTCGGTCATGATCTCACCAGTTGCCAGATTCGAGCCTCCTGTGGGGCTCTGTGCTGAGGGCTCAGAGCCTGTTTCTGATTCTGTGTCTCCCTCTCGCTCTCTGCCCCTCCCCCACTCGTGCTCGCGCGCGTGAGCGCTCTCTCTTTCTCTCTCTCTCAAGAAATGAATAAACATGAAAAAAAAAAGTACTGTTAGAAGGTCGCTTGGCTATTGTCAAAGAGAACAGAGAATGTCTTTTTTTTTGGAGGAGTATCATTTGGTGAACATTTTGGTTTCTATGAAGAAGAAAATGAAGTAAAAGGATTGAGGTCTAAAGGGAAAACGACAAAGCACTTACCTAAACATGTCTTTCAACTCGTTTACTTTCTTTGGTGGATACTTGCTAGCTTGACTATCGTTTAAGAAAGCCCTTGCATATGCTAATGGGCCAGCATTTACCTAAATGACAAAGGGAGAAAAATAAGAGAGTTGTTAGAATGTGATCAAAAAGAAATTTCTACATTTCTCGTTTTATTTTTATTATTTTTGTGAGACTTTATTATTTTTTTTTAAGGAATCTCTACACCCAAGAGGGGGCTTGAACTCACAACTCCAAGGCCAAGAGTCAAGATGGAGAGTTGCACACTCCACCGACTGAGCCAGCCAGGTGCCCCTGCATTTCTCTTTAAAAAAACAAAAACAAAAAAACCCCTCAAGGGGCGCCTGGGTGTCTCAGTCAGTAGAGCCTCTGACTCTTGACTACGGCTCAGGTGATGACCTCATGGTTTGTGGGATGGAGCCCTGTGTTGGGCTTTATGCTGACAGCATGGACCCTGCTTGGGATTCATTCTCTCTCTCTGCCCCTCCCCTGCTCATGTGTTCTCTCTTAAAACAAATAAATTAAAATTAAAATTAAAAAGCCTCCTCAATACATTAAAAATATGTGCCTAACAACCATATTTACTATTCTTACTATAAGCTTATTTGGGGAAAAAAATGACTAAAGCAAATAATCTGCAAAGATGATATTCCAGTAAGTTACTTAATGACTTCTGCTATGTAAATACAGAGCTCGGCTACAGTCAGAGGGGTTTATGTCAAAGTCTTCTGCCATAAGGTCCATTTTATGGCTGTTGAACAGTTTTTCCGGTTAATCGAAAACAACCCACAGGTGTTTGCACTCTGGAGGAGCAGAACACACGTATGGCTAGTTATTGCTCTGTGCCTTTAAGAAAGCAGGGCTCTCTAGAAACGTTGAGGATGTATTCAGCCATTGACATACCTGCACTGAGACACAACCCTGCAGTTTCAGCTGCAGCTGAATCATGTCCACGTCGGCAGAGGAGCAAAGTTTTTTCAGCTCTGCTGTTTTATCTTTGATTTCATCAGTTGCAACGTCGATTGGCTTTAGATGAATCTGCTGCTCATAGTTTATAGGGATCCTCTTCTTCACATACGGAAAGGAGTTTGAAGCTGGTAAAATGTTCAGATTGACTGGTTATCTTTAAACAAAATCATCTGTTCAAACGGCCAAATCAAAGGGGAAAAAAATCCATCATGCTTAATTAACCACCTCCCCCTGCGCCCCGCCCCTGCTTTCTCTAGAAAGTACCGTAGGGTATCAGAAAGCACCGTAGTACTTCAGGATTGAGGGGGGAATTCTTTTTAGGAGATACCCCAGAGCAATCATGAATTACATATGGGTAAACGCTGGTATGTAACATCGCCATGTTTGTGTACGCTGGTGACAGAACAGTGGAAAAGTGAAGGATGACAATTTCAGTTTACATTTTCCTGCTGGCCACCTGCTCCTTATGTGTATCCCAAAGAACCAAGTCAAACAAATGTTATCTCACCAAGTCCTACTTACTAGTCAAGATTGTACGGCGTTTACACTGTTCTTCTATGCAGCCTTGCTTTTTGCCTGATAATGTGTAAGGAGCTTCAAAAACAAATCTGTTGATATTGTGGTTTCTTTCAAACTCCGTCTTTCTTTCTGTGAGTTCTTTGTCATCAAAGTAGGGCTTCACATACGTGACTTGGATATGAGCGTATTTTGGATCGAGCTCTTTGGTATTCACCTATAACGTAAGAAAGTTTAGGGTTTTTTTATTCAGTGGAAGGGAAGAGTGGGTACCGGTAAGCTAATCAACTCCTCTGAGACTAACTGAGGAACACTGTCGTCGGGATCGCGCTCTCAATTAAATACACGCCTGGAGGAGAGCGTGGTCCATGTTTTAAGGATCATTTCCTTCTGATTATAAAAAAGTTACAGTAATTTATATGGGAATTATAGGAACGTAGGAATGTAATAAAAACTATAATCCTTCCACTCAGTGAGGACCTCTACTCACATCTTGATGTATTTCCTTTCAATCTTTTCTCTGTGCACATGTATTTACAGAGCTTAGAGCAAAGCAAATGCGGTTTCATATTCTGCTTCTTTAAAAATACACTAAAATGGTTAACTGTACTTTTGAATTCTCCCTCAATAAAAAATAAGGTTATGGAGAGGGTTCTGAGAAGGGGGGAGAGCACCAGAAATCCATCTTCCTACTTAGACAACATTTACTCTGGCAGAATCTGTCTGAGCTAACGATTTTGGACTCTGGGGTCTACGGAAAGCGTGTAACTTGTAGGGGAAGAAGGCCTAGATGGAAAATTGCAGGTACGTTCGGTTTTCGTCGATTTCAGCTCCTGGCATGCTGGCGGCTCCAGTGCCCTACCCCTCAGCCCCATGGCAGGCAGCTGTGCACACGTTCCTGGAAGAGACTGCAGGAGCTAGGATGGGCAAGAAGGACCCTGTCTTCCAAACACTGGGCATTTGTGCTCTGATTGCCGTTTCTGATCATCAAGCTACGAAGAGGAGATAGCCATTTTCGTAATCCCCCACCGCTAGCTGCGCAAGTAGGGGAGGGGCAGAGAGAGAGAGAGAATCCCAAGCAGGCTCTGCACCATCAGCATCTCAGAGCCCGATGCAGGGCTTGAACTCACACACCATGAGATCATGACCTGAGCTGAGGTCAAGAGTCGGAGGCTTAACTGAGCCTCCCAGGTGCCCCTGACTTCCAGGGGATTTAAAAGATCTCTCCCTTGAGAGGCAAACCATGAGAGACTCTTGAATGCTGACAAAAACTGAAGACTGATGGATGTGGGGGGGAGGGGGATGGGCATGGAGGAGGGCACTTGTGGGGATGAGCACTGGGTGTTATGTGGAAACTAATTTGACAATAAACTATTTGTAAAAAAAAAAAACAAAAACAAACAAAACACACACACACACACACACACACACACACACACACACACACACACACACAAAAGATCTCTCCCTTTATTTTTCTTTTTCCCTCCTTGGGAGCCAGACATCGAAGAGAAGGATACTCAAAACCAACTGCACAGAGGAGGGAAATGAGAGATTCACTACACATGCCCAAGGGAAGGTGCAGGTTCAGAAAAGACCCGAGAAGACCCTAAATTTACACCTCCGATCCATGGCACATAGGCAGCCTCCGCCAATGAAAACAAAACCCAGCAAACCCTGGAAAAGGGGGAGAATCTGATTTCCAGAATGATCACAGTATCAGATCCAAATGTCCACTTTTCAACAATAAAAAAAATCACAAGGCATCTAAAGAAACAGGAAAGTACGGCACATTCGAAGGAGAAAAATAAACCAATGGACACTTGTCCCCCAAAAAGACCCGCTAGCAGACCTTCTAGAAAAAAACTTTAAAATAACTGTCTTGATGATCAAAGAACTAAAGGAAGTTGTGGAGAAAGTCAAGAAAGTGATGTACGAACAGATGTCAATATCAATAAAGAGGTAGAAAACCTCAAAAGAAACCAAACAAATTTTTGGAGCTGAAGAATACGGTAAGTAAAATGAAAATCCACTAAGGGATTCAAAGGTGGATTTGAGCAGACAGAAGTAATAGTCACAGATCTTGACTATTTCCCACTGGGGAACGTCACCCAGTGGGCCAACATATACACTGTAGGAGTCCTGGAAAAGGAAAGAGATGGAAAGAGGAAGAGGTAATATTTGAAGAATTAATGGGTGAAAACTTCCAAAATTTGATGAAAGGCATGACTATAACCATCCAAGAAGATTCTGAGTTGGGTGAGTCATAGAGACCCACACTGAACCACAATAAAATCAAACTGTCAAAGAATTTTGAAAGAATCAAGAGAGAAGCGACTCCTCACATACAATAAGGAAGCCTCAGTACTGATCAGATTTCCTATCGGAAACTTTGGAGGCCAGAAGGGAGTGGGTGGATATATTCAAAGTGCTAAAGAAAAGTCTGTCAGCCAAGAATTCTGTATCTGACAAAACTGTCCTTGAAAGTGAAGAAGAAATGAAGATACTCCTAGAAAAAGAAAAGCTGAGGGAGTTTGTTACCACTAGAACTTTCCTACATGAGATGCCACAGGAAGTCTTGCAGCTCGAGATGAAAGGATACCAGACAATAACTTGAAGCGGCGTGCAGAAATAAAGATCTCAGTAAAGGTAAATCCACGGGCAATTGTAATAGCTGATATTATTGTAACGATGGTATATAACTCCATTTTTTGCTTTCTCCATAATTAAAGAGACAAATACATTAAAAAATTATTAGTCTGAAAGCCAGTATTATTGTAATCTTGGCTTGTTAACTCAAAAATTTCATTTTCTACATCATTTAAGAGACTAATGTATTAAAAAATTATTAGCTTATGTTTTTTGGACACACAAGGGATAAAGATGTAATTCTACAACATCAACAACTAAAAGGGGGAGGGATGGAGCTGTTAAAGAAGCAGATTTTTTGGTATATTATTGAAATTAAACAGGTATGAATTCGAATTAGAGTGGTATAACTTTAGGATGTTAAATATAATACCCATGAAAACCACCAAAAATATAAAAGGATAGAGTCAAAAGGAAATGGGAGACAAATTTAACCATTCCACTATTAAAAAATCAATTAAACAAAAAGAAGACAGTAATGCAAAAAAAAAAAAAAAGAGAGAGAGAGAAAGACAAAAAAAGCTCTAAGGCACATAAGAAAACAAATAGCAGAAGGAAAGGACTCTCTCCGTACGCGTAATTACTTGAAATGTAAATGGGTTAAAATGTAATCAAAAGAGAGATTTGCAGAATGGATAAGAAATTATGATCCAACTATGTGTGGTCTATAGGAGATTTAGTTTAGGTCCAAAGACACACATGGGCTGAAAGTAAAAAACAGAAAAAGATATTCCATGCATACAGTAACCAAAAGAGAGCAGGGTTGAATATACTAATACTGAAGAAAGTAAACTTTAAATTTTAAAAGGTCACAAGAGAAAGAAAAGGACACTGGGTAGTGTTAATAGGTTCAATACAGCAAGAAGGTAAAACAATCACAAACATCTACACATCTAATAACAGACCATCAAAATATATAAAGCAAAAATTGACAGAGCTCAAAGGAGAAACAGTTTTACAATAATACTTGGAGACTTTAATACCACTCTCAATACTAGATACAGCAAGCAGACAGAAGGTAAGTAAGGAAGTAGAGGACTTGAACAACACAACCAACTACATCTTGCAGACACATAGTGCACACTCAACAATAATATGTATTCTTCTCAAGTGCACATGGGACACTTTCCAGGATAGGCTGTATGTTAGGCCACAAATTAAGTCTCAATAGATTAAAAAAGACAGATATCATAGAAAGTATCTTCTCTGACCACGAAGGGATGAAGTTGGAAATCAATAACAGAAATAGGAAAATTCATAAATTTGTGGAAATTAAACACTTTAAAAAAAACAATGGTTCAAAGAAAAATAATCACACAGGAAGTTAGAAAATACTCAGGGCGTAATGAAAATGAAATCACAACATACCAAAGCTTATAGGACACAGCAAAATCAGTGCTAAGGAGGAGACTTATAAACACGACGTTAAAAAACAGGAAAGATCTTAAATCAATAACATGATTTTACAACTTAAGGAACTAGAAAGAGAGGAACTAAGCCCAAAGCTAGAAGAAGGAAGGAAATAAAGGGTAAACACAGATTAACGAAATAGAAAATAGGAAAATAGAGAAAAGCAATGAAACCAAAGGTTAGTTCTTTGGAAAGATCAATGAAGTTGACAAATCTGTAACTAGACGGATTAAAGGAAAAAAAGAACACTCAAAATTGCTAAAATTGGAACAGAAAATGAAGACATTACAAGCAAATCCACAGAACTAACATGATGGTAAGAGTATGAGCAAGTATATGCCAACAAGTGAAATAACCTGGATGAAATGAGCAAATTCCTAGAAACACACAGCCTACCAAGATGCAGTCGGGCGCCTGACCGACTGAGCCGCCCATGCACCCCTGAACATCCCTGTCTTTCAAACTATGTGCATTTTTGTTTTCTGCCTTCGTCCTCAGGGTCAATTCCCAGAAGCTGCTTCATTAAAAGATTTACCTGGTTTTAAGGATTTTGATAGATATGACACAATTACCCTACAGAAAAGCTTACCGATATGTATACCCACGCGAAGTGACTGACATTGTAAGCGGGGGTGCTCGAGACTACATTGATCCTATCTTAGGTCCTCGCGTCCTTCGAAGGGGACCGCAAGAAAGGACAGTTCTCTCCCAGAGACAGAACGTTATGACAGTGATGGACCATTTCGTGAAGAGTCTACATTCCATGTCCAGAAGCCGCAGGAGGCAAATCTCAGAACTGTCCGTGCTGGACTTTCCGAGATGCCCTCCTCTCCATCAGGCTCCTCTTTAACCTGACACTATGTCCAGGCCCCTCTCTCAATGTTCTCCCAACTCAACTGGCTTGTGACTTGGCTGTCGAGGACTTTGTCAATGTCACTGCAATCGATGATAGGCCTGGTTCTGCGTTTAGTGTAGAAACCAAACATTGAAACAGACTAAAAAGACAACAAAAGCCTCTCAGGAAAGAGTCTGGTGCAGGCCTTCTTCCCCCTCCCCCGCATACAGGAGGATGGCCAGGGGACAGAAAGTTCCTTAGCATCTTTTAACTTCTCCAAACCCATTTTTCTTATGTAAAGATCTAAAAGCCCATCTCTGGAAACCTTAATCTTCTTTTCTCTTCCAGCACATTGCTAGATTTCTCTACAGAGAACACACTGGCGGTTGGCAGAGAGGAGAGGAGTGGGGGCGGGGAGGGGCAGAATGGGTGAAGGGGAGCGGGAGATACAGCCTTCCAGCTACAGAAAGAATAATCGGGGACTAAAAGGCACAGCCCGGGAAATACAGTCAATGGCACTGTAATAGCCTTGTATGGTGACGGACGGTAGCTTCGCTGGCGGCGAGCATAGCATAACTTACAGAGAAGTTGAATCGCGATGTTGTAGCCCTAAAACTAACGTACCATTGTGTGTCGACTATACTCAGAAAAAAAAAGAGGCTAGATTTCTAAGAGACACCTCAGGAGATAAGCAAGGCAATTATCTGGGCTAAGACAAAATACAGAAGGGAAATAAAGAAAAAAGAGGTCAAGCCTGATTTTAACCTTATAAAAGTAAAATACGTATATGATAAAACGTTCAGGGCGCCTGGGTGGCTCAGTTGATTAAGCGTCCGACTTCGGCCCAGGTCATGATCTCACGGTTCGTGGGTTTGAGGACCGTGTCGGACTGTGTGCTGACAGCTCAGAGCCTGGAGCCTGCTTCCGATTCTTTGTCTCCCTCTCTCTCTGTTCCTTCCCAGCTTGCACTCTGTGTCTCTCTCCCTCAAAAATGAATAAATGTGAAAAAGATTTAAAAAAAAACCCCACATTCAAACAGTACACAAAGGTATAGAGGAAAAGTAAAACATTTCTTTCCATGTAAGATTCTAGTGCATCTCCTCAGGGGTAAGCATGGTTAATAATTTTATACGTATCATTCCAGAAATTTCCTAAGCATGTACAAGTTATTGTGAATATCAACTTTTGCACAAATGTGATCATCCTTTCCATGATATCCCGCACCTCACCCTTTTTCCCTTCAATAATGTATCTTGATAGGTTCAAATCAACATTTATAAATCTACCTAAAATTTTTTAATAGTTTACTGTCAAGTTGGTTCCCATATTACACCCAGTGCTCATCCCAACAAGTGCTCTCCTCCATGCCCATCACCCCCCTTCTCCTCTCCCCCTCCCCCATCAGCCCTCAGTCTGTTCTCAACATTCAGAGTCTCTCATGGTTTGCCTTCCTCCCCTCCTCCCCATTTCCCCCCTTCTTCTCCCCCAATATATCTAAATTAAAAAAAAAAGGTTTTAATGTTTATTTTTGAGAGAGAGAGAGAGAGACAGAGCATGAGCAGGGGAGGGGCAGAGAGAGAGACAGAGACAACAAAATCCAAAGCAGGCTCCAGGATCTGAGCTGTCAACACAGAGCCCAATGCAGGGCTTGAACTCATGAGCTGTGAGATCCTGACCTGAGCCGAAGTCAGATGCCCAACCGACTGAGCCATGCAGGCGCCCCCATCTCAATTTTTTAATGCATAGGTTACCACATCCATTATACGGATGATACCATTTCTTGAGCCATACGGACATTTAGATGGCTTCCAGGTTTCTGCTATGTAAACTTTGCAGCAATGACCACCTTTCATCATACAACTTTATGACAGCGTACACCCTACAAGATAAAACCTTAAACGTGAACTTACTGGCTCCAAGGAAACACAGGTTTAAAATACTAGAAAACATCGCCAAACCGCTCTTCGAATGGTCTGCGTCCTTCAAGCAGACTCTGTTTTCTGGCAAGGTCAAAGCGGGTTTATAAGTTTTACGTTCACACATTAAGAAAGAAAAAAAAAGGACCTGTAAGCAACTGCTTATTACATCTGTTGGCTACGGAGAAGGACTCAAATTCTGTGCCTCCGAGTAACGTCAGGAGTGCAGCTCCGTGACGGTGGTTCGCCGCTAGCACTCGCGAGCCGGCTTTGCAGGGGAAGAAAGAACTAGACAACTGTGTGGTGTTCGCTAGCCTGGCTTTCCACTAATTTTCCATTTATAGCACTGGTTAAGTGGTAGCGAGCCTAAGACTATCTGGCTACAATGAGATAAAATCTTCCGTTTTCTTAACTTAATAAAACACCACAAATAGGGAAACTGATAAGGAGAGGGGTTTTGCCAAATATTAATAAATTCCAAGCCTACTAGCATAGCAACTGCTGCATGGCTAAGCCATGGGGTCAAGATCAAACTGTCTCCGAGAGAGATAGGTGAGTCTACAAAGACATCATTTTCTTTTTTTTCTTTTTCTTCGTTGAGAGAGAGGACATAGTGAGCGAGTGGAAGAGATAGAGAGACAAGGGGCAGGGAGAGAGAGAAACGGGGCTCCCCTGAAGTGGGACTCGAACTCACGAACCGTGAGATCATGAGCTGAGTCAAAGTCAGATGCCTAAGTGGCTGAGTCACCCAGGTGCCTGACGTCATTTTCAGGGTGAACCATGGCCGCGAGCTTTTCACTCTGGCAACGCTACCTACTAGCTGCTAAGTCGCTTGCATCAGAGTCGCTCAGGAAATTCTGCTGTGGCCTGCAGATCCTGGACCGTGTAGGGCCCTTCCTACCTTAGCAACCAGCTCTCATTCTGGGCACATCTACGGCGACGAAGGACGGTCAGGCATTCCTACTGTGCTTTTCTGAAAGTCCACCTGGAGGAAACTGTGTGTCCCTAGGAGAGTCTCTCTTGCTGGAAGCCTTCTCATCCTGGCCTGGCAAAGCCTTTAGGGCAAGGCCCAAGAGATCTCTCCTAAATTTACTTCATTGCAAATGTAACTACCAAACTAAGGATATCTTAGAATAAAACGCCCTAATAGCGCTAGTACTATCTCTATTTTATGAAAGAGAAAAAATGAGACACAGAGAAATTAAGGGACTTCCCTATGGTCAACTAGCCAGCAAATAGTAGTAAGAGGATGGAGATCTGAATCCTTGTCTCTTGGACTCCAAAGCCCCTGTCCTTTCTTTCTTTTTTTTTTTAAATGTTTTTATTTATTTATAGGAGAGAGAGAGAGAGACAGCGTGAGCAGGGGAGGGTCAGAGAGAGAGGGAGTCACAGACTGAAACAGGCTCCAGGCTCTGAGCTGGCGGTCAGCACAGAGCCCGACGCGGGGCCCGAACCCACGAACCGCAAGATCATGACCTAAGCGAAAGTCGGACGGCAACTGACTAAACCACCGGGCGCCCCTCTTTTTTTTTTTTTAATTAAAATAATGTTTTGAGAGCAAGAGAGACAGAATGTGAGCAGGGGTGGGGGCAGAGAGAGAGGGAGACACAGAATCCAAAGCAGGCTCCGGGCTTTGGCCTGTCAGCCCAGAGCCCAACGCGGGGCTTGAACTCAGGAACCATGAGATCATGACCTGAGCCGAGGTCAGAGGCTTAACTGACTGAGCCACCCAGGTGCCCCTCCTGTCCTCTCTTTCAATATCCGAACAGGCTGTATTTCCAAACTTCTCCACCAGCTTAAAAAGGAAGGAGTCAGGAGCAGTGTACCATGCTTGGAATGAACACATCATGATTTCAAAATGCAGGGTCTAGGTTACCTTGTCCGAATCCTGAATTATTTTAACATTCTCTGTACCAAATTTTTCACCATAAAGTTTAACGAGTCTCAGGGAAATCTCTGAGAGGCCGGTGAGCTTGGGTTCTTTATAGATGTACTCCTTCCCATCTTCTTCTTCAAAAAAAGACTAGGGGAAAATGAAACACACAATCACTTCTGAATAGCCCGAGCCGGCACGGCATTTGAAGACAATGTAGGAAATAACTGGCGCTAACATACTTGAAATACATTTTAAGTGGCACTGAGAGCCACGTGGCACGCATGGACCGTTTCACCTTCAAAAAAATTAGAATTTTCCAATTCGCAGTCATATGCACGTATAATACGTGGCCAGAAGTTTTCCATGCTAGTTTTTTTCTCATTCCCTGTCGTCCTTACCTGTTATGTATTTGAAAGCTCTCAGTACCAGATATTAAATATATGCCTTGAGACGCTGAACAGAAAACGAAACTGAGGGAAAAATTCAAATCTCCTATGTTGTACTCTGACCTAGTGGATTTAGATACGGAAACCAAAGTGAACTTTACACTTAGACGGGCTTCGGGCTGTTGTGCCTGGCACTCTATCTACAGAAGGCAAGGAACCAATGCCTGCTGCCACTGTAATCTAATAATTCAAAGGTGAATGTTTAAAAAGGAAAGCAACTTTACGAACGAAAGTATACTTACTTGGCCGTAAAAGGCAACTCTGAAGAAAGTCCCTAAAAGTCTCTTTTTGGTGTGCATGACCTCCAGGATTTTTGTGTAAGCTCCATGAAGAGTCCTATAGACTTGAGTAAGTTTCTGAAAAGTGAGAATATACAAATCAGTGTTGTCTCTTGGTTAATTACTAAGTGGCTAAGATAAATACACGGTGGGGGGGGGGGTTGGGGGGCGGAGCAACGCTATTTCCTTTTCAAAATGTTTTTATGGGATCAGCCACACTCCCCGGCCCCTCCATCACAATCAGATGAAATTCCTCAATAACGTCAAGTCTGAGGGTAGAACTTAAAATGGTCAATATCCACACAGACATGTATCTGTGTGTTTCTAAATATCATGCTTCATTTCGTTCACACCTCAATGGTAATACATACTTTAAACATACTGTATTACTGGCTACTATTTTCTTTAGGTCTGAATTAATTGAACTGAAAGAGAAGCCAAATGCTTTGCTTGAGCCTTTCAGGCAGAGACGAGAATTAAAAAGTCGTGCAAAACTTCTGGAGATAAAAATAAATGCAGATAAGGTCAAGTCCAGAGAAAGAGCAGAAGCTGAGGGCAATTTCCCTCTCCACTTTTTGGATGAAGAAGCAGGGTGGAGTGATTAGGAAAGGCTTGATCTGGATGCTAGAGAGATCAGGATCCTTTCATTCTGAGGCACAGACAGAAGCCCCAGAAATACGGCAGATCACCAAGAGAAAAAACAAACAAAATGTGTACATACAAAAATAAGAGCATATGCCTCAGTGAGGACTGCTGTGTACAAGTTTCCAGAAGTTTTCAGAGAACAGATTCATCTGGACACCCAGAGAAAGGGAGCACATGGTGCCAAGGACATTATTAAGAATGTGAAAGACAACCTATAGAATGGGAGAAAATATTTGTCAGTCCCAGATCTGATACAGGTTTAGTATCAGAAAATATAGTTTAGTATCAGAAAATAGAAAGAGCTCTCACAATTCAACAACAAAAAGGCAACCCAATTTAAAAATGGGCAAAGGTTTTGAACAGACAGGTCTCCAAAGAAGATATACAAATAGCTAACAAGCACATAAAAAGATGTTCAAAGTCACTGGTCGTAAGGAAATACAAATCGAATACCGTAATGTGGTAACACTTCACATCCGCTACGATGGCTTTAATGAAAAACCCAAAGCAATAGGTGTTGGTCAGAATGTGGAATGTATACATTGCTGGTGGGAAGGGAAAAGGGAAAACTGGTCGGTGGTTACTCAAAAAGTGAAACATAGAATTATCCCATGAGCCAGCAATTCCACTCCTAGGTAAATACCCAAGATAAATGAAAACATAGTTGCCGTACAGAAACTTCTACGGGAATGTTTACAACAGCAACTCTCCGGAACAGCCAAAAGGTGAAAACGACGTCAACGGATACATGGATAAACAAACTGTGGCGTGTCCCTGCGATGGAAAATCATTCAGCCATAAAAAGAAATGACGTTCTGATACATGCTACAGCTTGGATGAACCTCTAAATATTACGCTAAGTGAATGAAGCCAGACACAAAGGTCACATCTCTATTAATCCTTTTTTTTTATGACACATCCAGAACACGGAAACCTATAGGGACGGAAAGAAGATAAGTGGTTGGCAGGGGTGGGGTGGGGAGTAACCACTTAGTGGGTAGGACGTATTCTCCTGGGGTGATGAAAATGTTTTGAAACTACAGAGAGGTGGCGGGTTTGGAATATCACAAACGCACTGAATGATACGGAATCGTGCACTCTAAAAATGGTTAATTGCGTATTATATGAATTTCACCTTGATAAAAACGGGGAGCACAGAGAGGTTGTGCTCAATTTGAGGGAAACCTTCCTTACCTTAATGGCTGCTGTCTCTGGCACTTTTTCGGCTGATCCCATAAAGATGCAGTGAAAAATGACATATCAGTGTCCGAGAAACAAGGACTACATCTCACGTGGAATGCTAGGGGGTCTACACAGACCTTTACAAGCCCAGGAGGGGACAGGAGGCGTGTCTCTATAGAAAACAGCGTTTCCTTTCATGTGTAAAGATCTATTTTTCTTTCTTCCCTATCAGTTGATCACGTCCTACAATGCTCGCTGGGCTTATCTTCAAGCTAATAAGACAGTGGGTATTCTGGAAATTTTACAAAGGTCCTTAGGATGTTATGCTTTGATAAAAGGGGCAACTCATGTCTTCTTCCCAGGTTCTAGGCCTTTCTCTCTTGGCTGTACTTTTGGGGTATGTGAGGCCTGCCTGAACAACAATCTTAGTGGAGTTCTAGCGATTCAATGAATAACAATGCAGATGATTTTCAGTGGATGGGTTTTCTCTCCGGGGAACTTCTTCAACAATGAAAGGGTACTTGCTATACTTAAGGGTAAATTGCTTTGCTTTAAAAAAAAAAAAGGGGGGGGGGGGAGGGCTCGAAGGCCGCCTGGGTGGCTCAGTCCGTTGAGCATCAGAGTCCTGATTTCAGCTCAGGTCACGGTCTCATGGCGATGGGCTCTGTGCTGGGTGTGGAGCCTGCTTGGGATTCTCTATCTCACTCTGTCACTTTGCCCCTCCCCTATTTGTGTGCGCATGCGCGCACGCTCTCTTTCAAAATAAATAAGCATTTTTTAAAGAAAAGGCTTGAATCCTAAACCACCCCTTCCTAATAGAGTTGGGGTAGAAATCACGATACGGACTCAGAGACTGGAATATAAAACATTCCTATTCAGTGCCAGTGGCAACAGGTGTTCAATATGCTGCTATTCTTTATGAGTTACCCTTTATCAACAGCTGCATCTGACAGACTAAACTGGGAAAAGGCCTCGAAGTGGGACTATTACGAAAGCCTTACTACCTCCCCCGCCATGACCTGGCAGCACCTTTGGTCTCCCCATCGGATTGCAAAGAATAGGAAAAGCCTATGTCTCTTCCCAGCACAACATGGAAATTCAATAGCTTTTTTTTAGTTTATTTTAAGAGAGAGTCGGGGAGGGGCAGAGAGAGAGAGCGCGCGCGCGTGCGCGCGCCAGAGAGCATCCCAAGCAGGCTCAGTGCTGTCACCGCAGAGCCCCATGCGGGGCTCAAACTTGTGAGATCACAACCTGAGGTGAACTCAAGAGTCGGATGCTTGACTGAGCCACCCAGGCGCCCAGGAGATTCAACAGCTTTTTTAAGTGAAGGTTTGGCCAAGACAACACTGAATTTTTTATGCCCTGAAGGGAAGTAGGTGGGGAGGGGGTTGCTAGATTAAAATGTTTTAAGAACCACTTGGATAATCTAAAATTCAATTTACATTTTGGAGGTTTTACCCTTAATCTCCTTTGGAAAATTTATATGAATGTAAGGTAGGATTCTCATTTTAGGATTTCACAGGATTTGTAAGGACAGGAACTTTCTGATTGGACAAGCGTGTCAACACAACACAGTTAAGTATCTATGCTCTACGATAAAATACAAATGCTTAATATAATTAACCTTTGATTCTTCAAAGAACACACCTAGAGGGACAGTAACATAACTACGTTATTATGTTTTCTGAGACCAAAATAAAATCTAACTTAGGCCAATGATGCAAATGTTTAGACTTTTTTTTTTTTAATGTTTATTTATCTTTGAGAGAGAGAGAGAGGAGGAGAAGCAGAGAGAGGGAGACAATTTGAAGCGGTCTCCATGCTGTCAGCGCAGAGCCCGACGCGGGGCCTGAACTCACGAACCTTGAGATCAAGCCCTGAGTCGAAGTCGGAGGCTGAGCCAGCCAGGTGCCCCCAGTGAGGCAAACGTTTTAATGACCTACCTCAAACTCACGACGTTTCTCATAAATTGGAATGATCAACTTGGAAATCTCAGAAATGACTTCATAGCGTTCTGCTTTCCATAAGCCATCCACACACTGCTCTAGCAACTCCAGCAAAACTTCCTGTATCAAGGGCAAAACGCAAGCAGGAATCAGAGATGCTTTTAGAGTTCTGGGCAAAGACATTCTGCGCCATTTCAAGTTCACAGAGAACAAACAGGATGTGTGCAGAAGGAGGGTGCTTGTGTGACTATATTTTCTAAAACAAATACTTGAAATGTCTGAAATGGAAACCGCTCTCGAAAATGTGAAATGAATACAGACAATAGCGACCGGCACCCATTGATTTCGTTTACTCACGTAATGAAGATGTTAACTGTACTTGCAAATGGAACCCATTAGGAAGGAATATCTTTTCTCCTTTTTTTTTAAAAGTCGGCTCCAGGCCCAGCGTGGAGCCCAATATGGGGACTGGACTCACGATCCTGAGATCGAGAGCTGAGCTAGATCAAGAGTTGGACACTTAACCAACTGAGCCACCCCAGGCGGCCCGGAGAAGGCATATCTTCATATCATATAAAGATTGTATCAAGTATATTGTTTCTTCCAAACTTCCTGTCTGATGGGGTAAATTCCCTAAGCCTACAAATGTTATATATATATATATATATATATATATATATATATATATATACACACATATATATATATATATATATATAGAAGTTATATTTACACATAACGCAATAGTCTCAAGAAGACTAGACAACTTTCAAGCTGTTGTGTGAGCAATACACATGTTTATTACGATGCTGCAGCTTTGGTAAACAACGCTTCCTTCCTGACTGTTGGCCCTAAAATTTGTGAGGACAGGATAATAGCTCAAGACAGAGATCTCCGACCCTGCCAGAATGATAACAGCTGCTATACATTACTTTATGAACGCTCATCTCCACAATAAAACGATGAGGCCCGTGGCTGCTCTACTGGTAAGCCTCGACAGCTTGTTTCTATCTTTTTTCTTTTTTAACGTTTATTTATTTTTGAGAGAGAGAGAATGGGGGAGGGACAGAGAGGGAGGGAGGCAGAGGGGCCGAATAGGCTCGCACGGTCAGCACAAAGCCCGACGCGGGGCTCGAACACACGAACCTTGGGATAATGACCTAAGCCGAACTCAGTGGCTCAGCTGACTGGGCCACCCAGGCGTCCCAGCTTGGGCCCTGGATTGTTTCTATCTTAAAGAGATGTTCTTGAGGTTTACGGACCTGAACGCCTTAACAGTTCTCCTTGTATGCCCTTTAGGTAGTTGTGAGCTCCACTTCTTCCTAACCCAGTTCTTTCCCTTGTCTTTTCTATCGAGCCAGGGGTGACACCCTATAAACCCTTAGCTAGAAAACCTACATGTAGTTTTGACTTGGCCCTGTCATGGGAGGGGGGGACTTGGGTCCCTCAGAAAGAGATTTTGAAGTCCTGACCCCCGGTACTTCAGAATGTACCTTATTTATGGAAACAGGGTCCCTGCAGGTAGAGGTAGTTAAGGTGAGGTCAGACTGGAGGAGGCTGGGCCCTTAACCCGAGAGGAGTGGCGACCATACAGGCAGGCAGAGACTGCCATGTGACTTTAGAGGCAGAGCCGGAGTAATGCAGCTATGACATCAAGGGACCAGAGACCAGCGGCCACCACCGGAAGCTAGAAGAGGCAAGGAAAGACTCTACCCAGGGTCTCGGTGAGAACACAGTCCTGTGGACACACTGACTTCAGACTTCTAGACGCCGAACTGTGACGCAATGCACATGCGTAGCCCTCGCTACCGCAGCTCGGGAAAACGGACAGGCTCCCTCCTCACTCACCCTCCCATCAGCTCACCACCGACTTCTGCCGGTGTTGCTTCCTCCACGGTTCTCCATCCGACCCTTCCTCTCTATCTCTACTCCCCCTGCCAAGGCTGAAGACCTCGTTACTGTTTTCTAATTGATCTTCCTGCCTCCAGCCTCGGCACCCTTCAATCCAGGTGCCATAGGCTTCTGGTTAAAATGCAAACCTGACCACGTCCCTCTCCCCTTCGTAAAACCTCACGATGGCTATTCCTTCACTCACGGAGCAAAGGACAAGTTCTTTCACTTGGCATCCGAGACCTGCAGCAGTCTGGCCGCTATCTCCATAATCTTATCATTCACTATGCCCAGCCTTGTACTTTACGCTCCAACAATGAACTCCCAGCAGTTATGCTGAAGCACCGCGGTGTTGTCTTAACCCGGATCTTTGTTCCTGCCGCGCTCTCGGCCCTTTACCCCCCTTACTTGGTTAACCCCTTTAAGACCGAAGACCCTAGTCCCTTTTATCCTACTCTGATAATTCACTGGGTGGGTATCTCTCACCGTACTTGCCCGTCACCTATGTCGCTGACTTTCCAAATAGGCCTGTGACTCTTCAAGGGTAGGAATGAGATCTTCTTTTTATGGGTTTCTTTAGTCACCGGTATAGCGGCAATGCAGAGATGGTCACTAACCGCTGCTACTTGAATACACGTATATTCACGTTTAATAGCCAAATTAAAACTTCCAGTAACAGTGGGAAGGGACAACTTTGGGGGGAATTAAAACTCTGTGACAAACTACTGGGTCCCAGGAACACAGAGCTGGTTTACAAGTACGAATAAAATTCAACGGCATACACAGAACGAAGCAGAATAAAAGAGAAACATGGCACCTCCAGGAGCAGAGGCAGAAAAAGCATTTGAAAACACTCAACATCCCTTCACGATATTGAGAAAGACTTCTCCGGAAACAAGAGCTAGACGAAATAACCGTGTTATCTCACAGTTGCCTGATAACGGGCAACTATGAGAAATCTATAGGCTGAATGTTGTTCTCATAAGTTTGAGAACAAGTCAAGAATGTCTGCTCTCAGGGCGCTTGGGTGGCTTGGTCAGTTAAGCGTCAGACTCTTGATTTGGTCAGGATCTCACGGTTTGTGAATTCGAACCTCATATCGGGCTCTGCACGGATGGCATGGAGCCTGCTTTGGATGCTCTGTCTCCCTCTCTCTTTGCCCATTCCCCCCGCTCACACACTCTCTTGGTCTCAAAATAAATAAATAAGCTTAAAAAAAAAAAAAAAAGAATGCCTACTCTCACCGCTTGAATCCGATATTATGCTACAGGTCCTAGACAGCACAAGGCAAGAAAAAGAAAGAAAAGTCATACCGATTGGCAAACCTAAAACTGTCCGTGCAAATGACATGATTGTGTATCCAGAAAGGCCTAAGGAATAAACAAACTACTAAAACTATTAAGTGTATTTAGCAAGGTTGCAGATTGTAAGATCAACATACACAAATCAACTGGAGTGTAATATATTAGCAAAAACAAATTGAAAAATAAATCAAGCAATGCTATTTACAGTGGCAGCAAAACATCAATTATCTAACAATGAATTTGGCAGAAGATTTCTGGGCTGAAAAATCACAAAATACTGCCGGGAGAAATTAAAGATGACCTAAATAAATGTTTATTGAAAGGCTTAATATTGTTAAGCACGCCATTTTCCATGTCCTCATAAACACAGTTAACAAAATCCCCAAAACAATTCCAGCAGACTATTTTGAGGAAATAGAAAAGAGGATTCTACATTTTATATGGAAATTCAAAGGGTGCAGAATAGCCGAGGTGAGTTTGAAAAGAACAGAGGGCTAACACTACCTGATTTCAAGACTTATAAAATGAGAACAACCAAGAAGGTGTAATACTCCTATCAAGATGGACAAATAGGTCAGTGCTATAGAACAGTCCAGAAATAGGCTGCACACTTATACACATATACAGAACTGAAATTTAACCAAGGTGCCAAAGGAATTTAATCAGGTCAGGCAAAAGAAAAGTTTTATTTTCCTCCCATATGGTGTGATCCATCTAAATATCTACCTTGAACCTTGACCTCTATCTAATTCCATGCTCAAAAACGAATTTTAGATTACAGACAAACAAATTAAAAAAAAATTTTAACGTTTATTTTTGAGAGACAGAGTATGAGCAGGGGAAGGCCAGAGAGAAAGGGAGACACAGACTCCAAAGCGGGCTCCTGGCTCCGAGCTGTCAGCACAGAGCCTGACGCAGGGCTCAAACCCATGAACTGAGAGATCATGACCTGAGCTGAAGTCAGACACTTAACCAACTGAGCCACCCAGGTGCCTCTACAGACCTAAATATAAAACTCACATACAGGGTTTATAGAAGAATACGTAAGGGGCACCTGGCCGGCTCTGTCAAAAGAGCGTGCAACTCTTGATCTCAGGGTTGTGAGTTCGAGCCCCATGTTGGGTGTAGAGATTACTTAAAAATAAAATCTAAAAAAAAAGAAAGTGTCAGACAGTATGTTTACAATCTGGAGGTAAGCAAAAACTTCTCAGACCAGATACAAAAAGAACAAACTATTAAAGATGGTAAACTGGACTTCATCAAACCAAAACGTGTGGCTCAATAAAAGGCTCAATTAAGAAATGAATAAACAAATCAAAGATAAATTTGCAGCACACATATCTGACACAGAACGTATATTCGGGATATATAAAAATGTCTACAAACCAAAAATAAAAAAATGAACAGTGCCATTTCTAAACATGAGCAAAAGACTTGAACGCACATTTCACAAAAGAAGATACATGAAAGGCGAGGAAGCACACGAAAAAGCGCTCAATATCATTCGTTATTAGGAAAATAGAAATAAAAAACCACAATGCCTAATAGAATGGCAAAAATAAAAATAAAAAAAGCTTAGCAATATTAAATGTTGGTGAGGATATGGACAAACTGAAACTCATCCGTTACTGGTGGGGGTACAAAACGGTCCATTCACTTCAAAAGAGTCTTTGGCAATTTCTTAGAAAATTAAATATACAACTTCCCTGGGATCCAGCAATTTTGCTCCTAAGTATTTACCAAAGAAAAGTGAGAGCATATGTCCACAAAGGGGCACAGACAAGGTTGCTTTAAGCACCCTTCTTCCTAACAGCCCTGAACTGGAAACAATCCAAAATTCATCAACAGAATAGATTAAAAAAAAAAAAAAAAACAGGTATCAATGCAATGGAATATTATCTAGTAATGAAAAAGAACAAACTTTTGATATACTCAACAACATGATGTATCTAAAAAACATTAGGTTAGGGGTGCCTGGGAGGCTTAGTCGGTTAAGCATCCGACTTTTGCTTAGGTCATGATCTCGCAGTTCGTGGGTTCGAGCCCTGTGTCGGGCTCTGTGCTGACAGCCAGCTCAGAGCCTGGAGCCTGTTTCACGTTCTGTGTCTCCCTCTCTCTCTGACCCTCCCCTGCTCACGCTGTCTCTCTCTCTCTCCTAGAAATAAAAATAAATAAATAAATAAATAAATAAATAAATAAATAAATAAATAACATTAGGTTAGGCAAAAGAAGCCAGACTCAAAATGGTATGTATTGAATGATTCCATTTCTATGACACCAGAATACAGGCAAAATTCATCCCTGGTGTTAGAAATTAGATGGAAGGGAGGACTGACTGGAAATGGGCACAATGGAACTTTCTAGAAGAATGGACATGTTCTCTTTCTTGTTTCTGATGGGAAGTTGGTTACACGGGTGTATGCAACTGTTAAAGTTCATCAAACTGTTCACTTAGGAATGTGCATTATACTGTATGCTAATTATATCTTTACAAACTATTGAAAATCGAAGGTCAGAAATTCATTTTAGAAACAAATTAAGTTTCACTATTATTGGTTTAATTCATGTATTTAAATACAGGCACTAAACAAACGTTTCTCCTTTACATTTTAAGAAAACTCACAAATCACTGTCAGTTATTTTCCCACTGGGTAGGGCACGAGGAAGAAGCCTCCTTACCTAAGCTGAAACGTACAAAGGCTCTTTCTTAACAGGATCCTATCTGTATACATCAAATAAAATATATAAACTTTTACTGTAGAACACAAAAGAGTTCCAACAAATGTGTTTACATAGAAAACAGATTACAGTTCTTGACTAATAAGAAATGTTACGTTCTCCTTAAGAGCATTAAAAAGAGTCCGGCTCAAGGCTATTTCCTTCTTTCTTTCTTTTTTTATGTTTGTTTATTTTTGAGAGACGGAGATAGAGCGTGAGCAGGGGAGGGGCAGAGAGAGGGAGACACAGAACCCGAAGGAGGCTCCAGGCTCCGAGCTGGCAGCACAGAGCCCGATGTGCGGCTTGAACTCACAGACTCTGAGATCACGACCTGAACCGAAGTCGGACACCCAACCAACTGAGCCACGCAGGCGCCTCAGCCCCAAGGCTATTCCCATGAATAAGTTAAAGCTGTTGTTTGGAAGACAAGAATGTAACTTCAGTTGTGCTGAACCATTTATCTCCCAAGAACTCCCCTGAATCCTTCTACTGTCACCCCATAAAAACTAGAGGGCTCTGGAAAATCACCGAAGTCTAACTGAGACCAAAAAAAAGCGCATTCACTTACCCAAGGCTTCACAGTCAAGAACGGAGCTGGAATTAAAATTCAAGTTTCTTGGGGATGAGCACTGGGTGTTATGTGGAAACTAATTTGACAATAAACTATTTGTAAAAAAAATAAATAAAAATAAATAAAAATAAATAAAAGGGTTTTTTTTTTAAAAAAAGAAAAAAATAAAATTACAAAATCCAAAAAAAAAAAAACCATTCTGGCTTTCAAATCTCAGCTTCAAAATAAAATTTAATAAATGTTAAGTTGTAGATAAAATAAAATAAAACTCAAGTTTCTTGATTATCGGTTATAATTAACTTAGCAACTATGCTTTAAGTATTTATTCTTCCAGGTTCTGGGATAAGAGGTAATGTCACTGTCAAGTAGGTCAGCAATCGAGCCTGATGTTAATGTAGCAGTTTAATGAGCTATGAAGAGCTTTCACAGTTTTTTGTTTTGGTTTTGAAGTGACCGGGATGGTACTGTCGCTATGTTACTGACAAGGCGGGAGATCCGTATAGAAATAGTAGTGAAACTTCTAGGCATGTCATTTTAGCTAAATGACCCGGAGCCGCCTTGAGGTTATCTTGAATTAAAAAAAAAAATTCACAGCATGTAATAAAGTCAGTCTCTGTCACTTTCCCTGATCCCTTTCTTCTTAATACAACTTTAAGAAATGTATTTCTGGGGGCGCCTGGGTGACTCAGTCGGGTAAGCATCCCACTCTTGGTTATGGCTCAGGTCATGATCTCATGGTTTGGGAGTTCAAACCTTGCATCGGGGCTCTGTGCTGGCAGTGTGAAGCCACTTGGGATTCTGTGTTCCCCTCGCTCCCTGCCCCCCTCCCCTACTCACTTTGTCTCTGTCTCTCTCAAAATAAACAGAAAAAAGAATGTTTTTCTGTAGGAATATAACCCCTTACATTTCTGTTTTTGTTCTTTCTTTTGATCGTCTTCCCGTTCTTTGCAAACGTCTCTACAGTTCCAGTCTTCGGTTATGTGGCCTTCGCCGGCTGTACTAGATCTCCCCTCCTCGCTCTGCTTCAGTTCTCCCACAGATGACTTCCAGATGTGTATTTCCCCTCCTGACTGCTCACCCCCGACTTGGTCCCAAACGTCTAACGGCCTGAAGGCCATTTCCATTTCGATAAGCTCCTGCTTAAGGTTCGACACACATCAAAGACAGAATTCATCATCTTCCCCGGAAAATCATCCACCTGCTGCCTTCCTGGAATATCCAAACCCGAAAGCTCAGAGCTGCCTGGGACTCTTCTCGTCCCAAAGCCAGTGGGCCTTTCTCTTCTCTGCGTGGTGGTCAGCCTGCCACCATGTGGGCTTCGGCCCCGACTGCCACACGGCTGGACTTTTGGGCAGCGCTCTAGCCTCCGCCCTCAATGCCACCTGCCACCTTTCTGCCAAGTGACCTCTTCCTTGCTTTCATCTTGCCATTCTTCTGCTCAAAATCCTTTGAGAGCAATTCAACAGTCTGCTGAACAAAGCCGAAACGTGCCAAGTGTCTCAAAATCTAACCTCAACCACTACTCTTCTCTATGCAAACCCGCTGGTTGATCAGCCAGGGCCCCAATGCCCTAACGTTCCCACCTCTTCACTTAAAAAAAAATTTTTTTAATGTTTATTTATTTTTGAAAGAGAAAGAGACACGGAGTGCAAGCAGGGGAAGGGCAGAGAGATAGAGAGAGAGATTGAGGGACGGAGACACAGAATCCGAAGCAGGCTCCAGGCTCTGAGTTGTCAGCACAGAGCCCGACGCAGGGCTCGAACTCAGGAACCACGAGATCACGACCTGAGCTGAAGTCAGACGCTTAACCGACTGAGTCACCCAGGCGCCCTTCCCACCTTGTAACTTGTGTCCCTGTTCCTCTACTCATCTGGCAGACTGCCTGCAGAGCGGCCTCTTTCTCGGCCCCTCTCTGATCATACCTCCTCTGTTCTACCTCAGCTCAAAGGCATCTCTCCCACCTCTGACTTTATGTGAAGCACACCGAGGCCACTGTTCAAAGGGCATGGTCTTATTTCGGCTTGTTTTTTCCCTCATTTCCATGTAGATGTAT
Source organism: Proteles cristata cristata (assembly GCA_017311185.1). Taxonomy (NCBI): domain Eukaryota; kingdom Metazoa; phylum Chordata; class Mammalia; order Carnivora; family Hyaenidae; genus Proteles; species Proteles cristata. The sequence goes on along the minus strand of JAESUZ010002791.1, from coordinate 115,540 downwards.
TAACTGTTCAGGCAGATACGGGAGGTCAGGTCAGGGATTTGCCATATCTATTTTATAGCTCCTATATCACCACGTCTGGAGCCTTGCTCCTAAGTCAATAAATATTTATTGACTGATGAGAGAAGCTGTTTGCTGTCCATAAGTTTACAGCAGGAATTTTCCATTTTAGAAACGACTTTTCTGCATACTCTGCTCAGCGGCTGCACTGGGTAACTCTCTTTTTTCTGGAGATTTTTCCAAAGTACGGGGACCCTGATCTGGTTACTGGGACGGTAATTCGAAGATGATAAATGTTGCCTCTCGCAAGCCAGACAACAGGAGCCATTCCAGAAGCCAGGCTCCACATTCCAAATAGGGACATCACTGCCCTGGGCAGTTTTAATGCTTACAGTTCATCAGCCCTTGGTTACCTTCCAAATTAAGTTAGCTGTCATAATTTTTTAATATAAATTTTAAGAAGTTAAATTTATATAACTGGCATTGCAGGCCCTGGAATCATACCTCACTGTAATGGACATCCATCATTCCAGCATCTTCTTTCATTGCTCCTTCTTCATCTATATTGGGAGTTATTTTCTTGAAGGCTGAACATCCACTAGGGAATAATTCTGTATGAACAGAAAGCAGTGAAGTGAATTTATTTTTATTTATTTATTTATTTGAGAGACAGAGCGTGAATGAGGGAGGGACAGAGAGAGAGAGAGGGAGACACAGAATCCGAAGCAGGCTCCAGGCTCTGAGCTGTCAGTACAGAGCTGGGTACAGGGCTCAAACTCACAGACCACGAGATCGTGACCTGAGCCGAAGTCGGACGCTCAACCGACTGAGCCACCCAGGCACTCCAGTAAATGCATTTTTTAAAAAGTGTCTGGTGGAGGGGTGCCTGGGTGGCTCAGTCGGTTAAGCGTCCGACTTCGGGTCAGGTCACGATCTCATGGTCCTTGGGTTCGAGCCCAGCATTGGGCTCTGTGCTGACAGCTCAGAACCTTGGAAGCCTGTCTTCGGATTCTAGATCTCCCTCTCTCTCTGACCCTGCTCATGCTGTCTCTCTCTCTCTCAAAAATAAATCAAAACATTAAAAAAAGATTTAAATAAAAAGTGTCTGGTGAGGAACAGCCTTATGTGGACTGCTCACCCTTAAAAACAAACACAGACATTTTTGTGCCGGTCAAAGCCATTGGTGCAATTTTCAGTTGGTAAAGAATGTTGCAAATTGCTTCCAACTATTACACATCCTACCAGTCTTTTTCCCAAAAGGCGAGCTCATGTTACTAACAAGTCAGTTTCATTTTCTGACCAGGAAGCATCTTCAGCGGCTAGTAAATGTGTCCTTGCGTAACTGACCGCTTTGATCCTGTGTGTTTCTGGTTTGTCACCTACACAAAAAGGGCATGTACCTTTCAGGCAGCCAAGGAATGAGCTTTTGTAACCATTTCTAGTTCCTCATTTTCCTGAAGAACTGGAAAAGGGAAGTGGGTTGGGTGGCTGGGGGAAGCGTCGCCCAGGACTTGTAAGAGAGGCAGAGAAAGCACATGGTGGGACCAAAGCATCCTTGGAGATGGGGGGCTGGCCCTGGGAGAATCCGTGCTTTCTGAGTTAGAGTGCCTCAGTTCTACCACTAACGGTGTGATTTTAGACAGGCTTCTCTCTCTAGAACTGTTAGAAAGCCACACCGGCCGTCAAATGGAGAGAATTACAAGAATTTAAGCAAATGCAGTGAGTAGAGCAGAACCCAGCATATAAGGAGTGCTGAAGGAATTCTGAACCGAAGTTACCAATAAACAAGCGAGCTTTTCCAAGGCTGGACAATTGTGGGCAGCCGGCACAGCGAGTCTTCAGCTGGACCTCTGGGCAGCAGCAAGTGAGCTCAGGCTGAGAACAGCTGCTGTGGGATCGTGGACCAAATGTTTGCTGTCAAGCAGGAGTCTGGGTATAGAAGGGGCCCCGTGGCTGCCCTACACATTCTGTGACCATGTCCAAACCCTCGTGGGGAAAGGAGAAGGAAGGTTTAAGAGAGTCAGGCTTCCTATGTAAGAGATTTCTCAGAACTCGGGTAGAAAGAAAGGTCGGGTATCAGGGTTTTGCCGGGTCCCCTGGTCTAAACGAAAGCTACATACATACATCGTCTGGTAAGATGCCTGACAGAGCATGAGTTGTCAAATCAGCACCACACTTCGATGAGAGGGAGAGATGGGCTTCTGGAGAGGGAAGATGGGGTTATTTTCAAGTGCTTTTTCAAGAATCGAGAAACACAGACAGAGCAGTCCATGGCTTTCTGTGAAGGAGAGGCAGAAATAAAGATAAGGGGCACCTGGGTGGCTCAGTCGGTTAAGCATCCGACTGTTGACCTCGGCTCAGGTCATGATCTCACGGTTGTGAGTTCGAGCCCTGTATCGGGCTGTGCACTGTCGGTGCAGATTCTCTCTCCCTTCTCTCTCTGTCCCTAGCCCGCTCACATTCCCTCTCTCTCCCGAAATAAATAAGTAAACTTAAAAATTAAAAAAAAAAAATGAGAATGAGAATTACTCATGGACCCTTTGGGGCCATGTTTGTTCAAAGAAATTAGGTTAACAGAAGACACTGATGACCGAGCGGAACGCACTTCGTTTCTGAAAATAAGCACGTCTAAAATGGTCTATTACAGACTTTGAGGCAAGTTCTATTCAAAGTGCTGAACCACAACAAGACAAGGAACTTGTACCCGAATGTGAATCGATTCATCATTTCCCTCTTCAACTGAGTCTATGGGGGTAAAAAAAAAAAAAGTCTGCTAAACTAAATGCGCTCAGGGACGGAGCTGATTTCCATCCAGGGGAATGCTCCTTAGCGTGTTGAGACCCAGTAACAAACAATTTTGAGATCAGCCACTCTGTGAGTAGTACCTTAGGAGAACTTTCTGAAATTTAGGAGACAATGTCCCACTTGATCACCTTTGCCAAGTCAAGAGCTAGGCGGTAGGGAAGCGGGGGGGCAGGGGGGGGGACCTGAGTGCGGCAGTAGGGGAGCGGTCCTCAACAAAGAAAGGCGTCAATCCCTGAAGGTGGTGAAGGTCCATGACCAGGGAAAAGAATTCCTGTCTGCTCTGACACTATTATTCCCAAATCTAGGATTTTTCTGGAATGCTGTGATTTAGGGAAGGACAAACGGGCACACTCCTGTGCCTGAGATCAGACGAGGCAAAAGCATCTTGGGAGAGAGATTTTAAGTAGACTTTAGGTAGAATTCAAATATATATTTTATTTTGAATGTTTATTATTTTAGAGAGAGAGAGAAACAGAGCATGAGCAGGGGAAGGGCAGAGAGAGGGAGACACAGAATCTGAAGGAAACTCCAGGCTCCGAGCTGTCAGCACAGAGCCCGACGCGGGCCTCGAACCCACGAACCCGGAGATCATGACCTGAGCCGAAGTCGGGCGCTTAACCGACTGAGCCACCCAGGCGCTCCTCAAGTATATATTTTAAGTCGAAGGTGGTTTTTCTCAGAAACCGACAGGTCAATGCCCACCTTGGAGTCTGCTGTCTGCTTCATGGATTGTTAGCTTCCACTATTCTTGCGGAAGTGTGTTATTTGAGTCCTATGCCTAACGACGTACCTCTGCCTAGGGGAGAATATATCCTCTTGTTTGCATAAGTTCTTATCACCCACCAAACTATCCAATGATATAAGGATCCTTTTCGTTGTGAGGGTCTTTAAAATGCTTGGGGGAAAGAAAAAACAAACAAAAACAAAAACGAAGAAAATGCTTGGGGAAATTTGATTGCCCTTAGTCCTGGAAAGATTTTTAATGTTCTTTTTTTTGTGTTTGTTTATTTTTGAGAGAGAGAGAGAGATCGAGTACGAGTGGCGAAGAGGCAGAGAGACAGAGAGAGAGAGAGAGACAGAATCTGAAGCAGGCTCCAGGCTCTGAGCGGTCAGGAGAGAGCCCAATGTGGCACTCGAACTTGTGAACCGCGAGAGCATGACCTGAGCCGAGGTCGGCCACCCAGGTGCTCTTGGAGAGATTTTTTAGGTGAAACAATTTGCTGAATCTAAGAGTGGCCAGTGTACATATCCCAGCAGAGGGAGGCACGTGTTTCGGGACTCTCACGTGGCGCTCCGTGGCATTACAGAAGGTGGTCTTCAAGAGTCTGCTCTCCATCTTTCTGGTGTATGACCAGAATTCCTGACCTTGCCCTTCGTAGCTATAGTTTCTGAACTCCTGACTGCTGCTCTAGGGAAAGCGGGATGCAAACTGACCAAGGATGGACCATTATCTTGGGCACAAATGATCCCAGGAGAAAATAAAAGCTGAGAGGAGTTTGGAGGGTGGGGAGGCAGTTCAACCCTTGATAAAATAAGACTTCAAGTCAGAAGAAGGATAAGAGGTTAAAAGTCCTATGGGGGCGGGGGGGGGAAGGCAGGGAGGGCTGTGATTGGCAAGGAGTCAGGCCTGCAGAACTGAAGCTATCAGATCCTGGGTAAAAAGATTTGAGAAAGGGAACAACATTACCCTATAAGGAATGAAAGGAACAGACTCTATGGGAAAGGAAATTCCTTTTTCTGGGTTGTTGGCCAGGGCCGGGGGCGGGGAGCGCCTCTAGGACCGAAGTTTGCTGAGCTTCGGATGCTAAACGGTGATGGAAGGGCGCAGACACCTGCCTCTTGTCTTCCCCGGGTCCAGAGAGAAGTGCCCTCTCCGGAGAAGAGAAGAGGGAGGGGTACATCAAGTCTTGCCCCCAAAGAATGAGATGTAGAGTACTTGGCGGTTCTCAGATAGGACAGAAATAGGGACACTGAGAACTTTTTGTCTTTTAGATCCGTGGGGGTGAGAGTACCCAACACCCAGTAAGTACCACCACTTAGAGGGAACTTAAGTCAGAGGAAGAGAAGGGTATCCTTAAGGTTTCTCTGAGAGGAAGAGCAAGAGCTCTGGCTGACTAAAAGAAGGGGCGGGGCGGGGGGGGGCGGGCGGAGCGCCTGGGTGGCTCAGTTGGTTAAGTGTCTGACTTTGGCTCAGGTCATGATCTCACAGTTTGTGAGATCGAGCCCCACGTAGGGCTCTGTGCTGGCAGCTCAGAGCCTGGAGCCTGCTGTGATTCTGAGTCTCCCTCTCTCTCTGTCCCTCCCCCAGTCACACTCTATGTCGCTTTCTCGAAAATAAATAAATGTAAAAAATAAAAAAAGTTAAAAAAAATAAAAGAAGAGGGGCGGGCAGGGAAAACTGTACATCTCCTTCCCCTTTCCTTTTCAGTTCAGTTCTTGGAACATGAAAAAAGAAGGATCTAGAAATAAGCCATCAACGGTTTTCTACAGTCAGTCCCAGGGGACAGGGGCCCGAGCCTTTGCTTGCTTAGGCAACCACCCAATGGAACGAACCAACTGAACGAACTCTTTAAAAAAAAAAAACAACTCTCATCAGAACATCTGTCTCCAATAAGTCAGCTGGAAAGTATATTTCATTTTATCTTGATTAAAAGTGCTTTATAATGACCTCAAGAGAAATGGCATAGGAGTTTGAGAAAACAAATTTGTTTGCAATTGGTATGGCCAAGATTTAAAATACACTCTAACTCTCCTTCCCTTCTGTCTTCATTGTTAAAGGACGCTTAACAGTAGAACACAAAGGATTGTGGAATTGCTCAACTATTTTTGTGAAGTCTGTCTTAGGTGTTAATAAAACTTTTTCCCCCCAGCACTGCACTCAACTGTTTTTTGTATTTACTCTGTAAATAGCCAGCTCTTATCTAGATCATGAAGTTCTCAGGCTGGATGACAGGTTAAAAGATTAAATTGTGAACTTGTGTTTTCTTTCTAATCTTTTTTCAATGTTTTTATTTATTTCTGAGAGAGAGAGAGCAAGCGAGCGAGCAGGGGAGGGTCAGAGAGAGAGGGAGAGACAGAATCCAAAACAGGCTCCAGGCTCTGAGCTGTCAGCACAGAGCCCGATGCGGGGCTCAAACCCACGAACCGTGAGATCGTGACCTGAGCCGAAGCTGGACGCTTAACCGACTGAGCCACCCAGGCACCCTGAACTTGTGTTTCCAATTAGTGTATATTGGTAGAATGATCACAGTTTAATCAACTAATCACCAAAGGAAAGTGTTTTGGATCATCTGAATGATTAAAGCCGAGGGTGAGGGGACCCTGAGGATTTTACTACTGTCACCATTTAAAATTTCTTTTAAGTTTATTTATTTTGGGGGGGGGTCCATGCAGAGACAGGAAGAGAGAGAGAATCCCAAGCAGACCCTGCGCTGATGGCACCAGGGCTCAAACTCACGAACCGTGGGATTATGACCTGAGCGGAAATCAAGAGTCAGATGTTTAACCAACGGAGCCACCTGGGCGCCCCTTAGAATAAGGTTTGCTAGTTTAAGCAAGTAGAATTTTCCAGGTTTAAAAATAGATGGGGCCTATAAATAAATACGTGAACTCCTAAAGTTAACATGTTTTGTTAAATGTAAAAACACTTTTTTTCCAACTCAGAGAGGGACTCTTTGATTTATATGAAGGATAAACTCTTAAAAACCTTGGGGATTATGAAGTAAATATTTAAACAGGGGGAGAGGCAGAATGGGTGAAAGGGAGCGGGAGATACAGCCTTCCAGCTATGGAAAGAATAATCGGGGAATAAAAGGCACAGCTCGACGAATACAGTTCATGGCACTGTAATAGCCCTGTATGGTGACGAACGGTAGCTTCGATGGTGGCGGGCACAGGGTAACATACAGAGAAGTTGCATCGCGATGTTGTCGCCCTAAAACTAACGTACCATCGTGTGTCGACTATACCCAAATTAAAAAAAAATTTTTTTTAGGGCACTGTTCCCATTTACTGAAGCATGCCACACTGTTTAGTGTTCAGCCTAGCTGCTTCCAGCCGATGTCCAGGAAACCACAGCAATATTTACATTCTATTTTAGTTGCTATTTTGTCCAGTCTTATATTTTCAAAGTTTAAGGACTGATAACGGAGATGAATAATTCTTGATTTCTGCTTAATTTTAAGGCCTACTGGACCTCTGGGAAAAACATCTAGGGAAAGATTTTAATATATTTAACAATTGTTAATATCTAAAGGGTGTAGTTTTATACTCCGTGGACATAAAAGTCTTACTGCAGCTTTCTCTAATTCAAAAGAGGAGATAATACCAACCTAAATGTATTACTGTGTTTACAGTTCTCGAATCAGTCTATTTGGAACTGCAGAGGTACAATTTCAATATTTATTTTGACTGTGATTTCACAGGCAGACGGGTGATGTAGGAAAAAGAACCTCAAATGGGGCCTTCTTTTAACAATTATTATTTTTTCCGTTTAAAACCAAGTCCAGGTAGTCAAAGGAGAAAACTAGAGTATGCCAATTTCAAACACATGGATCATTAAATATGTCAGTATTAAACAGAAAATGCTAATTTAAAATACAAGTAAAAAAGGGGCACCTGGGTGGCTCAGTCAGTTCAGCATCTGACTCTTGATGCTGGATCAGGTCATGATCTCGCAGTTCCTGAGATCGAGCCCCGCGTCAGACTCTGCACTGACAGCGTGAAGCCCATTGGGATTCTCTCTCTCCCTCTCTCAAAAGAAATAAATGTAAGAAAAAACATACCAAAAAAAGCAAAATGAATCTACATTTTAGTCTTGACGCCATGCTTGAGATGACTCTTTGTAGAAAGAGGTTCTCGTCACATGGGGTGGTATTCTTAGACGAGGCACTCAAAAACTGAGCCTTAGATGGAAAATGGAAGCTACAGAGTTAACCGTAGGGATTCGAAACAAAACATGGCTGTGTTCTCATAGATCAAACCAGAGTGACAGGGCTCCCACAGGATGGTTTCATCTTGCTCTAATGTTACTCATTCAACCGCTGGAAAGGAAATAGCTAGAAGGGAAATAGCTCGGCCATTATGCTAGACAGCGGAAGGCTGCTAACCCAACCGTTTTGCCATCTGAGTAGTTTTACAGTAGTCGACAATATTGGCTTGGGAAAGGGAAGCTCTCAGGCAGATCTTTGCATTAGATCTGCTGGATCCTGAAGCCCTTCGGGACCACCGACTCCCTTTGCTGTTTCTTTCTCCCTCCCCCACCGCCCCGCCAGCTCCGTTGAGACACAGCTGAAATGGAACGTGGAGTCAGTTTAAGGCGTGTGCGTTGATTTGATGCCTGTACATTGTGAAACGAATGCCCCGCCCACATAATTACCATTTTGGGGGGGCGATGAGAATATTTAAGATCCACTTTCTCAGCAAATTCCAAGGACACGATACAGTAGTAACTATCAGCACTGTGCTGTACATGAGATCTCCAGATTTGACTCCTCTTCTAACTGAAAGTTTGTACCCTCTGGTCAACACCTTCCGAAGCATTTTCCCCAACCCCTGGCCTCTGACAACTACCATTCCACTCTCTGCCTCTGTGATTCCGAGTTTCTAGATGCTACATGAACGTGAGCTCATACAGTGTTGGTCTTTCTCTTTCTGACTCATTCCACTTAGCATGATGCCCTCAACGTCCATCCATATTGCCCAAAGGGGCCAGATTTCCTTCTCTCTTGTGGCTGAATACTGTGTATGTGTGCCACACATTCTTACGGATCCGTTTCATATGTTTTCGTGTTATTAATTAGCATCTCTTCATTTCAGCTTCAAGAGCTCCATTCAGCCTTTCTTGCCTGGCGGGTGCAGTGGGGATGAACTCCTTCAGCTTTTGTCTGTCCGGGAACGTCTTTATCGGTCCTTCATTTCTGAGGGACACCTTTACTGGAGTGCTTTTGGCTGGCGGTTTTATTCGTTCGGCTCTTTGAATGCGTCCTAGCACTCTCTCCTTGCCTGCAAGGCTCTGCTGAGAAACCCGTTGATGGCCTTTGGGGGCTCCCTTGTCAGTGACAAACTTCTTTCCTACTGCTGCCTTGGGGTTGTCTTTTGATAGTTCTAGTATAATGTGGCTTAGAGAAGCTCTCTTTCTGTTGAGCGACTGGGGGATCTATGAGCTTCGTGAACATGGATGTCCGATGCTCTCCCCAGATCTGGGACGTTCTCTGCCATTATTTCGTGAAATAAAAGTTTTCTGTCTCCTTCTCTCTTCTCCTGGGACTCTACTCTTCTCCTGGAACTCTAAGAATTCACAGGTCATTTCTTTTGATGCTATTGCAAAGATCATGGCCGGGGCTTCTTCACTCTTCTCTATTCTTTTGTCTCTGTTCTCTGAGGAGATAAATTCAAAGGTCCCGGCTTCTAATTCCCAGATTACTTCTTCGGCTTGATCCATTCTGTCTGCAATGCTCACTGTTGCGTTTTCCACTTCATCCATTGTATTCTTCAATGCCAGAATTTTTTTTTTTTTTTAATTTCCTGTGTTTAACTTCCTGTTTTGTTCTGGTACTGTTCTCCCGGTTTCATGGAACTCTCTCTCTGTTTTATCATGGCTCATTAAACTTCCTTAAAACAGCTATTTGGGGTTCTTCATGAGGTAAATTGCAGATCTCCGGGACTCTGGCACGGGTTACTGGAAGATTATCGTGAGCCTTTGGTGCTGCCATGTTTCCTTCATTTTTCCTGTTCTCTGAAGTCTTTTGCGTGGCTGTCTTTGCATCTGAAGTAGCAGTCACCTCCACCCCTTTTTACTGACTGGGTTTGGGAGACAAATACCTTCCATCTGTCCTGCGAGGGAGTCTGTGGCCTTCACAGACCTCCTATGGATACACTGGCTTCACACTTCTTGCTCCCTTTTGGGGCAGATTTCTTTTTTTTAATGCTTATTTTTGAGAGAGCAAAAGAGAGAGTGAGAGAGCGAGCGAGCACACAAGGGGGGGAGGGGTACAGAGAGAGAGAGAGGCACAGAATCCAAAGCTGGCTTCAGGCTCTGAGCTGGCAGCACAGAGCCTGATGCAGGGCTCAAACCCACAAACCATGAGATCATGACCTGAGCTGAAGTCTGATGCTCAAGTGACTGAGCTGCCCACATGCCCGTTTTGTGGCAGATATCTGAAGCTTGTATGCCTTCTCTCCATCATGTAACACACCAGGCCAAAGTGCTAACGCTCAAGCTTGTGGTCTCTTAGGGGCCCACAGCTTCTGGATGGCTTTCTAGTCGTCTGCCAAAGCTTGGTCTCACCACCCATCAGGGGCACACGCAGGGAGCCGGCTATAGGATACAGGAGAGTGGGGTTTAGATGCACAGAGCACCGAAGGTGCCGGTGCGCTGGTGGGGGGGGGGCGGGGGGAATCCATGTGCTATGTGTCCCTAGTGCCTTGTTGGCGGGTTTCTAGACGGAGCCTGGAAAGCAGTTAGTGGGACCCATGTCTCTTTAAGGCCCTCTAGGAGTCCGATCTACTCCCACCTCCTCCTGCCCTTCATCATGCAGCTCGTGAGCCAGGTACCCCGGATGGGGCGAGAGAGAGACGTGCCTCTCTGGCAGGCCTTGTGCCACTGGGGATGCCCGGTGCCCACTCGTGTGCTCCCACTTGTTCCCCGCAGAAGAGATCACGGGCGAGAAGGTCTCCCTGGGCACGGAGCTTTCACCCTCTCTGAAGCATCCGAACTTGTATCTGGTCTGCTCCAACGGCACGCTGGAGCTTCGCAACGGGCCTCCCAGACGCGCCCACCGAGGTCCTCTGGTCCGCGGATGGTTATTGAAGACAAGGCTCTCTAGGGGCTCTCGGAGCGCAGCTGGGAAGGGCCAGGCCCAGTTCACGAGCCACGACACGGTCCACATCCAGGACTGAGGTCTGTCAGTTTCCTGAGACACAGGTGGGGGAGAGTCCTCCCAGGTCCCCGGGTTATGGTGCTGGACCCATGGCTCCTACAGAGGCACTTCTGTCCACGGACAGATGCCAAATTGGTGAGGGGGGACACAGGAACAAGGGGCGCCTCACTCGGCCATCTTGCTGATGTGCTGACTCCCTTTTGTCTATCTGTTAGGTTTACTTATTTTGAGAGAGAGCAAGAGAGAGAGAGCACACGAGAGCAGGGGAGGGGCAGAGAGAATCCCAAGCAGGCTCCGCACAGGTAGCACGCGGCCTGACGCGAGGCTCGAACTCTCAAACCGTGAGATCACGACTTGAGCCGAAATCAGGAGTCCGACGCTTAACCGACTGAGCCCCCCCCAGGCGCCCCCTGACTCCCCTTTTATACCAAAGTATTGTTGCATGAAAGGGGCTACAGAGATGTAACCTGCGAGCAGTTTTTGGTGAAGTTGAGACAGATGAGGGGAAAACAAACGAGCTGTATTAACCAGAGCTTCTCACGAGCCCTGAGAAGAATGTGACTTGTGGCAGTCTTCCAGGGAGACAGACTTGGAAAATAAACACTGGGCATCAGGCCGGGCCCTGCGCTATTTAACTTATTCTTGTACTCTCAATGAAAGCAGAAGGCAAAACGAATACTCCAGTTTTTTTGGTAACAACTTCTGTTTGAACACCAAACGAGGCTAAAGGTGAACGCAGTGTTTGGAGCTCAACGGTATCTCCCATTCAAGCTACAAGGAGGAAAAACTACCCAGCCGTCGGAACTTCGCCCCGTCTCGAGAACAGAAATCTCTTACTTTTTCGATGAAGAAACTCGGCGACCAGAGCTGCCACGTGCACATAACACATTGCTGCCTGGAAAAGGATGACAAAGAAAAGAGCAGTCAGAACACGTTCCAGAGCCTTCTGCAGGGTTGTGTTTAGAGCAACGACTGAAGTAGTTACCTCTGAAAAATCTCCGTTTTTTATATGAATCTTGGCCATGCTGTCAAGCCAGGTTTTCCTGAGCTCCGGGGTGCTTGCGTAGGACTTGGCAAGGCTGTACTGGAGATCAATCAGCATTTCAGGATCTTTCTCATGCTCCTTCATTTGGGCCGTGGCCATAAGGACGGTACGGATTCTCTTGGTCAAGTCTTTGACTTCTGTGGGAAAAGCAGTTGCCTAATTTCAAAACAAACAACAAAAAAAAGACATGTTTATCAATAGTACCCCTGTGCTCTAAGCCCTGGCATCCAATCCTGGGAATCCATGACCTATGTCTCTTGTTATAGTTGTTGGTGCATCACATGTCTAAAGAGCTTTGTTTTTGTTTTTCTTTTTATGGGGCGCCCGGGTGGCTCCGTCAGTAGAGTGTCCGACTTTTGATTTCGGCTCAGGTCAAGATCCTAGGATGGTGGGATGGAGCCCCGTGTTGGGATCTGCACTGAACATGGAGCCTGCTTAAGAGTCTCTCTCCCTCTCTCTCTTCCTCTGCTCCTCCCCTGCTCACGCTCTCTCTCTAAAATTAAATAAACAAATAAATATAAAAAACAAAGAGCTTTGTATTTTAATGCTTATTTATTTACTTTGAAAGAGAGCGTGGGCGCATGGGTGAGAATGTGAGTGGGGGATGGGCAGAGAGAGAGAGAGAGAGGAGAGAGAGAGAATCCCAAGCAGACTCTGCACCGTCCATGCAGAGCCTGACAAGGGGCTCCATCTCACGAACTGTGTGAGCTTGACCTGAGCCGAGATCAAGAGTCGGATGCTTAACTGACTGAGCCACCCAGGCGCCCCTAAAGAAGTTTAAAGTATTCTTTTCAAAATGTCCCATTAGCTCCGTCTTCAAAGGCTCTAAACTTGATGGCAGTATATTCACAATGCATAAAAGCATGGATTCTAGAGCCAGACTATCTGGTTCAGAACTCCAGCTTTCCAGCGGTACTAGAAATTATGGACAATTACTGGCGCATGGTAAATTCGACAGCCAGGAGAATTATTTGCTGTTCCTGTGTGACGTCAGTTACAATGGTAACTAAAAAGTGACAGCTTAGTATGTACTCGGCAACGGTCTTAGGTGCCTTCCATGTTTTAATTTTTGTAGCAACCCTATGAAATAAGTACCATTACAATTCACTTTAAAAAGAAAAATCAAGGCACACAGCTGTTAAATGGATTGGCCAAAACCTCACAATTGGTTAAGTGGTAGAGACAGGATTTATACCCAGTCATTCTGGTTCGAGCGAGTGATCTTAGCCACTCTTCCATCCAGACAAACATACCTCTCCCAATCACCAACTGCCGCATACACTAAGGTAAAAACCTTATACCAAAACCGTAACAATTTCTGCTTCTACAGCGAAAAGGTTGTGAATCGCAGAAAACCCTAAAGAGTTAATTACAGCCTCTCTCCAAATGTTGTTTTGTCCTCCAAACCCATTAAGCTACAGTTTCCTTTTAATCTTGGCCGCTATTAAGAAAGTATTCTCACTTCTCCTTAACCCCAATGGAGTCATCACAGTTATCTGTAGGATTCAGAGAAGACAAGGAAGGGACAAGTACGCAGGGGTGGGGAGCTTCTCAGGGCAAATGTAACCAAATGTGGAGGAAATGGTTTTTCAAAGTGCCTTCTTGCTCCCTGCAAAAATAATAATTACACATAATCAAGTTCCTTCTTACACCCCAGTAGCCATCCCATTTACTGGGGGGAAAGGCATAACGTGTAGTGGGCTTCACTGGTAACGACAGCCCTACCAGACTAAAGCGAGGTCATTTCAGAAATGAGTCATAAAAAAGCCAACTTTTATGTCCCAGAGAATGAAGAATGGTCACCAGTGGTAAAACAAACTCAACAAGCGGAAGATCCTAAATGACAGAAAATGTTTCTGTGCTCATGGGATTAGTTGGAGTGTATGCTGATCTCCTGGGGAACCAGGAGAACTGGCTGAAAAGCAAACTTTCCCAGCATGAGAACGGCTGGCATTACTCAGCGTTGTTTTTGCTGGGTTTTTTTTTTCAGTCTAAGCAACGTTCCTACGGGAATTATTTTTTTGGTACATAGATTCTACATGTCCTGAACATCAAGTATGCTGTGACTGTGAGTTTTTTTTTTCCTCCTTACAGTTTTTACACAATACTGTCAAATTATCCTGGAGGATGACCTTTCCCAAGAATGGGGGTCATCCCCCGGGGAGGGAAAGTCTGCGACCGGCAAACAATTCTTCTGCTCTTGTATGCACACATCGCGGAAGATCAGACCCTGTTTTCCATGCAACGAGACAATCGCATTTTTACAACATTACAGGTTCTAAGTATGTGGGGGAGAAACAGGAACGGTGGTCAGGGTCTTGGGCTCGACCCCAGTCAGCTGGTACCGGAGAACGTCCACCTTGGCCTTGGGGTTGACAATACATACCTATGGCAAGCCATAATCAGTGCAAAGATAATTCCTGAAACTCAGAAGACCATCAAGTAAAGACTCCCTTCTGGGTTATTCCTCCTTCGTTGGCAATGGGTCAGGTAGCTCTCAGCTACGTGAGATCTTGTGAAAGTTCAAACTCAGTGCTTCATTAATCAATGCCATAAATGGCACCGGTAGCCGCGTGGGAGTCAGAAAAGAACCCATGGATTTTCTGAACAAGCGTAGAAACCAAGCTGGGAGGAAAAAGGCCAATCCTACCAGCTCAAACAACTATGCATACACAATACAGTCATTCATCCATCCGGTCAACTAATACTGAAGACCTGCTGTGTACCAGGCAGTGTTCTGGGTGCTAGAGATAGGTGGCCCCAGATGACAGAGAAGGTTCTGGATGCTGGACAGGACAGAGCCTTGACTCCTGAAACTCACACTCTGCATACACCCTGGACCATCAAACGCGGAGAATCCAATGAGAGTTTAACTATAGGAGAGTAAACTTCTCTGGGAGTGAAGGTGGTCCCTGTTTCTTACTTGAGGTGAGCACATACCTTCATAGGCCTGTCGCTGTTGGCAAAATTATTGATAATGAATAGGGACTCCTGAAATCGCGACCCTCCGCTTAGTGCCACGTCGGCGATCAGCTGGCTCACAGCGATGATGATCTGTGGGAGGAAGCACACGTTGGCCTTCCAATGTCTTTTGAACAAATGCTGCCAATTTTCGTCATTGTAGGAGCCCATAAGCACCCGTATGAGATGCGCTCGCTCTCTCTCTCTCTCTGCCTCACCCCTGCTCACTCTCTCTCTCAAAATAAATAAATACACTTAAAACAATTTTTTAAACACCTCACAGTTCCATCCTAATCTAGTTTCTTCACACAGGAGGGGTTTAAATTCTTCTAGTCCAGGAGCAACTCTGAAGGTCCCGGTAACAAATGTTATTGGGACGTTTCTCGGCTTAGAGGTGAACAGCTGTTCCAAACTCACAGCACAGACTGATCTGAAACGGTTTTCCAAATCGTGAACTCGTAACAATGGTGGTCACCCAGCCAGGAATAAATGACATTTGTCTTTGATGGTTTCTCACCGCCTTTCGCTGCTCTATTTCAATGCCACACTGGCACTGAATTTTTTTGCAAAAACAACTCCAGGACCTCGGCTCCCTTCTTGGCTTCGGCCTGGGGGTCTGTCTAGTTTAGACAGCGGAGGGCAGAAGGGACTTTGATGGGGATTTTAATCTCTCAAGCTCCCTTGGATGATCACCCAAGTGATCCACGTTAAGGTGATGACCACTTCTGGGAAGCAGGCCTCTGGAGGAGCAATGAGCGCAAGCTCTAGGGTCCAACGGCCTTCGGTTCAAATTTTGACTTTATCAATTATTCACCGTGTGGCTTTCGGAAAGTTACGGAACCCTTCTGTGCCTCACTTTCCCCATTTGTAATACGGAGGTGCTGACACCTGTGTGAGAGCGCTCTTATGAGGACTGAAGAGATCATAATCAGACTCTCAGTTAACTCTTTACTGAGCACTTACTATATGCCAGAAATGGTTTTAAAGCCCTAACATGTGATGGCGGCCCTCGTATCCAAAAGAACCTACGTGGCAGATTTTTATGGAAACATATACCTCTATCAGACTGACCCATTACTGAGGACATTTCTAGAAAGCTGACTACACCTGTTTCCTCATCTATAGCCCACTCGCCAATAAATAACTCCAATGGATCTGACCATGGCAATGAAGACAGAAATGTGGCCTAGGATCGTCCATGGTACAAAGATGCCTCGTGTTTAAGAAGTCCCAGCTGTGGTTTAGTTCAGAGCTGTTTCATCAAATAAGCAAAAGAAATGCACATGTTTAAAAAAATATATTTTTTAATTTTAATGCTTCTTTATTCTTGAGAGGGAGACACAGAAAGAGAGAGAGAGAGCAAGCATGAACAGGGGAGGGACAGAGAGAGAGGTTAATACAGAAGCTCTGAGCTGTCAGCACAGAGCCTGATGTGGGGCTCAAACCCATGAACCTCAAGATCATGACCTGGGTCGGCATCGGACGCCTAACTGACCAAGCCACCCAGGCGCCCCTTGAAATACATTTTTTAATGTGTATTTATTTTTGAGAGGGGGGGCGCAGAAGTGTGTGCGAGGGGTAGAGGCAGAGAGAGAAAGGGAACAGAGGAATTCGCAGCGAGCTCTGTGCTGACAGCAGAGAGCCCAATGTGGGGCTTGAACCCACAAACCATGAGATCGTGACCTGAGCCGAAGTCGGACGCTTAGGTGACTAAGCTACCCAGGCACCCCAGAAATGTAGAGGTTTACTGACAGCTACCAGGTGCAAAGCGCCTATTACGTGCACGCTAGGCATCGTCCCTGGCACTGCGCACACCTCATGAGAACTCCACAAGGCGAACTACACTTGGCCGCACGTTACAGATGAGGCAGACGGTTAGAGGCACACGGAGCAACTTGCCTAGGGTCACATAGTAAGCAAGTAGCTGAACTAGGACTTAGATCCAGGAAGGTCTGATTCCAAAGCCCATGCTTTCCACTAAACCTTGAGCTGTCTCTCATTCTTTATGAACTGGGCACGCTGCAACATGAAAAACAAAGTGATCTGTTACGGGATCTAACCGGTTCTGTGCTCTAGCAAATATTCTGTTTGGTATTTAATCCTCATGAAACCCTATGAGGTAGGTACAGACATTTACCACTCTCTTACCTATGAAGAAACTGAGGCACCGAGAGACTAAGGAAGTTGCTCAAGGTCACACAGTGAGTGGGAATCTGGGAATCCGAACTCGAGTCTGCACTCTTAATATCTACACTCTAGAGCAGTGCTGTCCAACAGAAATAAGTGAGCCGCATACGTATCTTAAAATCTAAGGAGCCACATTAAAGGGTAAAAAGACACAGGTGCAAGTCCATATATTTTACTTAACCTGATTATGTCCAAACCATCACATCAACATTGAGTCAATATAAAACGACTGAGATATTTTGCTTTTGCCGCGCTCGGTCTTCAATAAAGACGGGACACAAGAAAGATCAGGAGCTTTGATTTTCACTGACCTGCAGATGTGTCCTCAGAAAGGTTTTCCTTTTGGTGTACTCAAAGTTGTTTCTCATTAGGAGATACAGAAGCGCGGATGCTTCATTCCTGGTTGAACTGATCTTCGAGGTGCAACATTTCAGAACCTCGTAGCAAAATGCAGCACACATGTTTACCCGTCCTTTGAAAAAGGCCGAGGGAAACTAAAGAACGGGAAAAACAGAAGTAAGTGTCTGAAGACCCACGCTCCCAAATCACTCGCCCGTCCAACGCCTTCTAGCTTCTCACTCAAAACTGTACTGGGTGCTTTGAGGGTACAAAACCAACGTAAGGCTGGGGCTCCGCTCCGGAGAACCAGAGACCAGCACGCATTAATAATAGAACAACTCAAGTCAGTGGGTAGGTCGTGACAAAAATGTGCGGTATGGACCATAAATGCTACAGATCTGGGGCGCCTGGGTGGCTTAGTCGGTTAAGTGTCCGACTTTCGCTTAGGTCATGATCTCGCGGTTCGTGGGTTCGAGCCCCGCGTCAGGCTCTGACTGCTGACTGCCAGCTCAGAGCCTGGAGCCTGTTTCAGTCTGTGACTCCCTCTCTCTCTGACCTCCCCTGCTCACGCTGTCTCTCTCTCTCTCTCCTAGAAATAAAAAAAAAAAAAAAACATTAAAAAAGAAATGCTACAGATCTGAGAAGAGCTCACGATGGTCTGGAAAAGATGATAAGTATGTTCTTTTGTTTTTGTCTTTTTTTTTTTTTTTTTAAACAGAGAGAGAACGTGAGTGCGCATGTGTGAGCACATGAAATGGGCAGAGCAGGGAAGAGGGAGAGAATCCCAAACAGGCTCTATGTTGAGGGCGCTGCCCAATGTGGGGCTCGATCCCACGATCCTCGGATCATGACCTGAGCTGAAATCAAGAGTTGGATGCTTGACCAACTGAGTCACCCAGGCGCCCTGATACGTAGGTTCTTGATGATATGTATTAAATTCATGAATGGCTGAAATGATGACGACTGATGGGTCTCAGTTTTGGGCTTTGAAAATGGGAAGGACAACCTGCATTACTTACTCTTTTGCTTTGTATTTGTTTGTTTGTTTACTTTAATATTTTATTTATTTCTGAGACAGAAGGAAAGACAGCATGAGCAGGGGAGGAGCAGAGAGAGAGGGAGACACAGAATCTGAAACAGGCTCCAGGCTCTGAGCTGTCACACACAGCCCGACGCGGAGCTCGAACCTGTGAACTGTGAGATCATGACCTGAGCCGAAGTCAGACGCTTAACCGACTGAGCCACCTAGGCGCCCCTCTTTGCTTTGTATTTAAACAGTTCCTTATATTATGAACTCCCAAATGCTGAGAAAATTATAGTGGGGGTCTGTTCAGCAAGTAAAGTTGATGTTTTCACAAACTGGGGTATAAGCGAAGGGTATGCCCATAAACACACGCACGACATGCACAGGTGTGTTCTACTCATAACTAGTGTTGAGTAAGACACAGTTTGGCATTAGAAAGAAAGTACAAAAGTTATGATCAATCTTCAAAACAGCCGAGTGGCTATTAGTCTGAAAATGTATTCAGTCCGCTTTGTGGAAGATAAACTACTCATCATAACATAGGCTTGTTACGACCTCCTGTGCTTACATGGCTAAGTAAGCAGGAAGTAGCTTCAAGGGCACACAATGGATTTTTTTCAGGTAGCATGAAGCTAGAGGGCTGCACTTTCAAAATTATTCCTTGGGAATCTTGAGTTTAAACCCATGTTATCGGAACCTATTTTTTTTAAAGTTATCTCTATGCCCAACGTGGTGCTTGAACTCATGACTCAAGAATCACATGCTCAAGGGGCGCCTGGGTAGCTCAGTCGGTTAAGCGTCCGACTTAAGCTCAGGTCATGATCTCACGGTTCGTGGGTTTGAGCCCTGTGTCGGGCTCTGTGCTGACAGCTCAGAGTCTGGAGCCGGTTTCGGATTCTGTGTCTCCCTCTCTCTCTGACCCTCCCCTGCTCACGCTGTTTCTCCCTCTCTCTCAGACATAAATAAAAGATAAAAAAAAAAAAAAAGAGTCACATGCTCTACTGACTTAGCCAGGCAGGTGCCCCAAGAGTCTATTTCTTATTTTTTTTTTTTAATGTTTATTTATTTTTGAGAGAGACAGAGTGTGAGCAGGGGAGGTGCACAAAGAGAGGGAGACATAGAATCCCAAGCAGGCTCCAGGCCCTGAGCTGTCAGCACAGAGCCTGACGCGGGGCTCTCGAACCCACCAACCATGAGCTCACGGCCTGAGCCAAGTTGGATGCTTAACCAACTGAGCCACCCAGGTACCCTACCCCCGACAAGAATCCATTTCTTTTTTTTTTTTTTTTTTTTAATTTTTTAAATTTATTTCTAGAGAGAGAGAGAGACAGCTGAGCAGGGAGGGTCAGAGAGAGAGGGAGTCACAGACCGGAAACAGGCTCCAGGCTCTGAGCTGGCAGTCAGCACAGAGCCCGACGCGGGGCTCGAACCCACGAACCGCGAGACCATGACCCAAGTGAAAGTCGGACGCTTAACCAACTGAGCCACCCAGGCGCCCCAAGAATCCATTTCTTTTGAATCACCTTAACACCAAGTACAGTGCAATGCAGATAATGAATGTTTCATGAGCATTTTCTGATTGGCAATTGGGAGATTTCATCAACAGTTTCACCAGATTAGACCAAATACTGCTGGGCACGATACTCTGGGATGAAAAAAAAGGTGTAAGCGAGCACATGGGAATAGTGCAGTTAATCCACCATCAGTGTCTCCCTCCATCACGCTTCTCGGAGGGGCAATGGCCAAAATCATCACCCACTTCCTAAGTGTCAATCCCGATGGATTTCCTTTCCTCCTTATCTCAGTGACCACTCCGTTCCTCATAATAATGTCGAAACTTTTTGCTACTCTGGCTTCCAGGATACCTCCTTTTTTACCTTCCTTCCTACTTCTGTGACTGTCCCCCTCTCATCTCCACAGAGTGCTTTTCCAGCCTCTTCCATGTTGTTTTTCTCCAATGTGCTGCTCTTGACCTTTTGTGTGTCGGGGGAGGGGGGGTCTTCCTCTACATGTTCTCCAGGGGAAATGAAGCCACTCCCATGGCTTCAATTACCACTCATATTCTTCTGATCTCCCCGGCTGACTGTGTCCCAGAGAAACTGGGCCTTTTAGAATTACTGGGTCTTTGCATGTATGTGCACATCCTTCTCCCCGGAGTGTTCTTCCTTGAGCTTTCCAAACAGCTGGCCCCTTTTGGCATTTCAGGTCTCGTTTTACAAGGGACAAGCCTCCCTAAGGTAAAGGATCTCCCACAAACACTTATTCTCTATCTTAGCACCTTTAGGTCCTTCCTAGAACTTGTGATTACGTTTGTTTACTTGTTTATGTCACCAGACTAAGAGCTTCAGAAGGGCAGAGACTGTGTTTCTTTTGTATCTCTAGTGCCTAGTACAGTACCAGACAGAGAGAAGGTGTTCAGTAAATCCAGGATGGATGGATGGATGGATGGACGGATGGATGGACGGACGGATGGACGGATGGACGACTCCAAGGCTAGCTCTCTAACTCAGATCACTCTCAAGAGCAAAGATCCACGTATCCAACTGCCGTCCACTTATCTAACTGGACGGCCCAAAGCCACCTTCAATGTAACAAAGCCACGAAACAGAACTCCTTAGCTTTTACCCCAGATGCAGTGTTTTTTCTCTAGATCTCACACCAGCCACTCTACTCCACCATCCAATCGGTGAGCTGATGACCAAATCCTACCAATTCCATGTCCTTCCCACATCTTATGTCTGCTTCTGCCTCTGCATCTCCACTGTCCCTGCCTTATTTTAGGTCCCACTCTCTTTCCTAGCATGTGGTAGTCCATCTTCCTCCCGCCTGTATCTAGTATTGTCACCAATGCACCTTCCACACTCCTTTTGAGAGAGTTTTTCCCCGCCGGCACCGATCTGCTGTTAACACAAATCTATTTGTGCTGGTTTCATGCTTCCTGATGCCGAAAAGAGGAAGGCTAATTCCTCGGATGAGTACGTGGCGATCTGGCCCCCATTTACCTCTTCAGTCTCCTCTCTTGCTCAGTCCATACTTAGTTCCATCACTACTGCTACAGGGAAACGTCTGTCAAATTAGAACATCTCCCCTCCTCCAGCCCGCCCTTGGTTCCCTACGTAGACTTCCTTTATCCTAATGGTACTGGTGAATGTACATGACTGTGTGTGTGTGTGTGTGCGCGCGTGCGTGTGCGCGTTTCCCTCTGCTGGACAAAAGGCCCTCAGACTGTATCCCTGACAAAATATCTAATACCAGCAAGTACTGACCCAGTAAGTGGTCAGTGAAATATTCCTGAATCTCTTCCCCTTAGTTTCTTATAATGCGCTCCTGTTGAACTCAGTTCTCCGTACACTTACTTCAAAATGGTATCAAGGAGTGGCAGTTAAAACAACAACCTTCAACTCCACCTAAGTTCTCTATCGACGAAGTCCAACAGGCCACCACCCAAAGAGGATGACAAAAAAAAAAAGTTTTCCATGCTTCTCCATTCCACGACACAAATCAATTAATTGAATTTTTTGGTCTCCTTGGGAGTTATACACACCAGCGTGGAGGCCTAGCCTGTGACTTTCCATAATTTTAACTCCATCCTGGTTTATGATGTCTTTTTAATTTTTTTTTAATGTTTTATTTATTTCTAGGAGAGAGAGACAGCGTGAGCAGGGGAGGGTCAGAGAGAGAGGGAGTCACAGACTGAAACAGGCTCCAGGTTCTGAGCTGGCAGTCAGCACAGAGCCCGACGCGGGGCTCGAACCCACGAACCGCGGGATCATGACCCAAGCGAAAGTCGGACGCTTAACCAACTAAGCCACCCAGGCACCCCTATGATGTCTTTTTTATTACATCTAAAAGCTATCAAAAGCAGATGAGAAATCGATCTTTGCTGTCTCGTTCGGTCATATTTATTCCTAAAAGCCTGGTCTGTGGGTTTTGTGGAGATGAGATGAGCAGCCTGACAATCTAGAGCCCGCAGATCCCATGAGCGATGGAAGGCAGAATTCATTCATTTGGACACGTATGGAGAGCCTCCCCCTCGCAGGATATTATACAAGACCCTGGGGCTATCAAACTTGGTCTCTGCTTTCTACCTGCTTATACAGGAGCGCGCCGATAACTTCTATGCCCTCAGCGTCCCTGAGAATATTTTCAAAGGAAGCAAACTACAGTAAACACTGGCAAAGTCAGTAACTTGAAAATGATACTTTGCAAAGGAACCTGCTGAGAAAGGGAAGGAACGACTAGGTGAAACAAAACATGAAAAGCATGGGGGCGCCTGGGTGGCTCAGTCGGTTAAGCGTCCGACTTCAGCTCAGGTCATGATCTTGCAGTTCGTGGGTTCGAGCCCCACATCGGGCTCTGTGCTCACAGCTCGGAGCCTGGAGCCTGCTTGGGATTCTGTGTGTGTGTCTCTCTCTCTCTGCCCCTCCCCTGCTCGCACTCTGTCTCTCTCTCAGAAATAAGCAAACATTTAAAAAAGGGTTTTAATTAATTTATGCATTAAAATTTAAATTTAAGGAAAAAAAGCAAAACGCACGTTCCAATTTTAAGGGGTTCTTGGTTGGGTCCTCTTCCTGGATTTTGCTACTCTGTACCTGCACTTACAAAGGCAACGCTTAATAGCTTCATTATCTGAGGCTTGCACATGTCCTTACAACGATCTGCGTAGCCCCCTCTTTCCTTCGTGCCGCGGATGGAGCCCACTAGCAGCTAGAAAGCTTTTCGCCTTACCTTGCTGATGAAAGCTCGCAGCGAGGCAAAAACATGTTTCAGTGACACTTCAGACTGTCCATTTTTAAGAAAAGCCAGATGGATGTCAAATACTTTTTTCATTAACGGGTTGTGACCATCATTATTTAAAAGCTGACTCTGCGAAAACAACAAAAATACATTTTGCAGGAACGGTTTCTGCTGCACTTCCCCCAACGAGAGAGCCGACATGCCCTACACCTGTTCATCAAAGCCCTGCTTGACAGTTTCCAAAAAAGAGAAGTTTGATATAACTGAAAGACATCTGTGCCATCTTTCAGCTTGGAAATCTTAAAATGCCACACAACTACATTTTCACTTAATTCCACCATTTTAAACCGATGAAAAAAATTATTTTTCCAACGTAACACCAAATAGAATACAGAAATACAGAAATAGTATGGGAAGAGTATTTTCTGTGAACCTCGTGATTTTTTTTTTCCAAAGATTTTATTCTTTGTAAGTCATCTCTGCACCCAACGTGGGGCTTGAACCCACGACCCTGAGACCAAGAGCTGCATGTCCCACAGAATGAAACAGCCAGGCACCCCTACTAACCTCTTAATATTATGCAATATTAACCACACTGCTTCTCTCTTTTTTTTTTTTTAACATTTTTTCGTATTTTTTTTTTAATGTTTTATTTATTTCTAGGAGAGAGAAAGACAGAGGGAGCAGGGGACGGTCAGAGAAAGAAGGAATCACAGACTGAAACAGGCTCCAGGCTCTGAGCTGGCAGTCAGCACAGAGCCCGACGCGGGGCTCGAACCCACGAACCGCGAGATCATGACCCAAGCGAAAGTCGGACGCTTAACCGACTAAGCCACCCAGGCGCCCCCCACACTGCTTCTCAATGAAGGAATCAGTGAATTGAAAATGGACACAAGGCAACCAGGCTTTGGGTTTCTTCGAGGAAGCCTAAATAATGTAACAATTAAAACTATCATTTCTAGTTTAAAAGCCTATTATCGAATTTCCTTTTACAAGTCTGTCTAGTACAAAATGTATTGAGCTACTGGTGACAAATTAAATCCTCCAGGAAGAGAGATAACAAGGGGTACCACAATTGAATAGACTATGTAAAATGTTTACTCCTCACAAACAGAGGTATAAAAGAAACAACAAATAATAAAGAAGTAGCTACTGGTTTGTGAATCTTTTTTTTTTTTTTTTTTAAAGCTTTGGTCAACTTCTCTAGGCCTACCATCCCTGAAGAAACTAATTAGGGGGTTACAATTTGACACAAAGTAACAACAACAAAACAAAAATACTATACAAAACTATGACAGAGCTAACTGATGGTAACATCGAGGGCTAGAATCCCTGAATGGTATAGAAGGTTTCTGGTTCTTTCCTTAGTCCACTACTTTCGCTACTTCCACGCAGGGTGTAGTGGTTAGAAGCATGGATTCTTGGGAAGACTGGCCCAGATCTGAATCCTGATTCTGCCACTGACTGGCTACACGACATTACCTTCCCTGTGAGCCTCAGTTTCCTTATTTTAAAAGGGGAATAATAACAGTATCTGTATCATAGAGCTATTCTGAGGATCAAAAGCAAGTTCATATTTGTATTTTTAAGTTTACTGAGTTATATGGGGTGCCTGGGTGGCTCAGTTGGTTGAGCATCCGACTTCAGCTCAGGTCATGATCTCGCGGTTCGTGGATTCGAGCCTCGCGTCGGGCTCTGTGCTGACAGCTCAGAGCCTGGAGCCTGCTTCGGATTCTCTGTCTCCCTCTCTCTCTGACCCTCCCCTGCTCACGCTGTCTCTCTCAGAGATAAATAAAACATTAAAAAAATTTTAAGTTTACTGAGTTATAATTTATGTCCCATTGGGGGGCCTGGGTGGCTCAGTCGGTTGAGCATTCGACTCCGGCTCAGGACATGATCTCACAGTTTGTGAGTTCGAGCCCCGCGTCGGGCTCTGTGCTGACAGCTCGGAGAGCCTGGAGCCTGCTTCGGCTTCTGTGTCTCCCTCTCTCTCTGCCCCTCGCTTGCTTGTGCTCTCTCTCTCTCAAAAATAAATAAACATGAAAAAATTTTTAAACTTACCTTTTTACATATATGACTTAATTATTTTTAGAACATTTACAGCGGTGTTCAACCATCACAATCCAATTTTAGGGCCGGCTCCCATTTACAATCACTCCCCTCTCCCACCCCCCAGCCTCCCAATAAAAAAGTGAGTTCATATTTGTAAAGCGCTTAAGATGAGGCCTCACCTCTACCAAGACACGTTTGCCAAGTAAGAAGTGTCTGAATTTGGGCTACATTTTCATCAGAACAAACTTAGTCCTTGATAAAGAAATTCCATAGCCTATTTCTTATTAGCATCTAATTCCGTTTTCAAGGATCATAATTCCTGGCCTGAAAAGGCCAGGCCAGGTTTCCATAGTAAATCTGGAGGGCCGAAGCAATGAACTGAATTACACAGGGAAGAGGGAAGAAAAGAACTGATCCGGGTAACTCGGAAATGCGGGCAGGATTTTTCCATGTTGAGCTCTCCCACTAATGTTACATTATGTTGCAGTTAGAGAACTTTCCGTCTTCAAAGCACTCTCCTAGTGGTTATCTTGTTTCACTGCCTCCACAACCCTGCAAGATCCCTGCTTTTTACATTCTCCTTTTTTAAAATCCCAGCAATGACGGTTTGTACTGAGGGGCAGACATCTGAGAAAAAGCACTAGGTGCCTGGCCAGGGAAGCCAGCGAGCTTGCCTCGACATCACCCAGTCCTGGCAGGGGACCTCATCACGAGGGGCACTGGCGCAAACGGACTCAATCTTAAGTGGCCCTAAAAAATGACTGGATAGGTTACTCAGAAAAGTGTGACGGAAAACGGTTTTTAGACACACAGAAATCAAACAGCAGAATTTCAGAGGCTGAAGGAAGCTTACGGGCAAATTAGCCCCCACCCCCCCTTTAATGAGTGGGGGTCGGGGGGGGGGTCTCTGTGAATTCCCAAGGTCACGCAGTAGCCGATCAAGGTCTGTCATGTACGTTTCCAGACTGTTCCTTCGGGGCTTTTTCACTACACTCTGCTTCCTCTGACTAATTACTTTGCGTCTCTTGTTTTCTTTGCAAGGACGCCA
Organism: Proteles cristata cristata; assembly: GCA_017311185.1. Classification (NCBI taxonomy): domain Eukaryota; kingdom Metazoa; phylum Chordata; class Mammalia; order Carnivora; family Hyaenidae; genus Proteles; species Proteles cristata. The sequence continues at coordinate 89,465 of JAESUZ010002791.1, read as the reverse complement.
ACTGAATTCTAATTTTTCATTTTTACCTTGAAGCACTGGGTGAAAAACGAGATGGTGTCTAGAACTGTCAGGGACACTTCGGTAGCGGTATTGCCTTCAAGAAGTGCCTGATGGAAAATATCCGCTTCAGTTGTTGCAGAGCCTGAGATGAAAAAAAGCAAATTAAAACCGCCCTACGCAGAGATTCACATGACAGTTGCGAATGATTATTTTTCACCCCCCCTGAAGACTTGGAGGGCGAAGAGCGGGAAGAAAAGACGCTCTTGATGCCTGCAGCCCTAACGAGTTTCGCTGTATTGATTCCCTAATCAAGTATGATCCTGCTTCACTGACTCGGTTAATTCTAACATTGGCGCTGTATGAAAAGCTCTGCGACACCTAACTACGTGCCCACTTCTTCGCAGACGAGATTTCAGTGATGAGCTGTGGTGATGTCACTAGGGATGACACAGGAAATTATGTGGGCAAAAATGAGAAATAGAAAGTCAGCCACATCGCATACAGCGCGGCCCCGTGGCCAGAGGCTTTCAATGACGCCAATGGTAAGAGGCTGATTTCTAAATCAGAGGGGAAGCAAAGCACCTGGGCCAACCGAAGGAAGTGGGTCCATTATATTTTTACCAGCGACGGACACACAAAGCTGAAGGCTGTAAAACCTGCGGTTTTTTGTTTTTTTTTTTTTTGAAAGGTCTTGAGTCTATTATTAGCTCAGGATCCATCTGCTCAGGGCATTTGTTTTTATTATCAGTCCTTATTATGAAGCCAGTGCCGCTGGCCTGCTTGCCTGCGACCTCCGGAGGGTTGCATGGAAACCAAAGTATGTTCTTGGACTTTTCATTACTCTTTGCTCTTCAGAGGACCGCTTCCATGTACAGAACCCGCTGGCTTCCCCAGCTGGGCAACATTTCTCTCCCCGTCGGGTCCTCCCCGTCAAGAGTCCAACCCGTGTGAAATCGACCTTTGTCAAAACAGTATTTATTTACCGTTCATTGATTTCTGCAGCCAGCCCAGGATGTGCGATCACTTAAAAATCACTGAATGAACAGACATTAGATATGCTAAACAGATTTTACATATACCATGTTATTAAGACGCTATTTTCCATGCGGAGGGTGCAGAGCTTGCCTGGGATTCTCTCTCTCCCTCTCTCTCTGCCCTTCCCCTGTTCATGCTCTCTCTCAAAATAAATAAGCTTAAGAAAAAAATCCTTTAAAAAAAAGAAAAGATGTCCCTATTTGTACTGAAGTTTAAGAGTAGGAATGAAGGCTATCCGGTGTAAAATAATATGATGAAAACAGCAATTCAGTGAGAAAAAGTTCATTTCTTTAATACTGAACTAGTGGTGGTTTTTCACCGTTACCTAAAATCGCTAGAAAATCCACGTATATTTTATTAGATATCCATGTATGATGAAAGGATTGCATATAAGCACAGAGGCATGCAGAAATATCCACGAATGTAAAGTCATTTCCAGTCGTACTGGTGATTTAAGCTAGAACTGCTTTAAGGTTACACAGCATTACGTGTATGTTTCAAATGGGTATCCTACCCATGTTTTCACTTACTGTGATTAAGTGTAAAGGAACTTTCCAGGCTACTAAGATGCTGAAGTCGGGCCTGCATTACTCCTGATCTGTTTCGCAGAGCTGGCATGGTTTGCGATTTTCGGTCTATCCCAAGGTGCTTTGACAGCCAGGCATCATGCACCCTTAAAATAAATTTTAAAGTTAGGAAATGGAGTACTCTAGTAATAGATCTCATTAGATTAAAAAAAAAAAACCAAATTAACAAATGATTAGGTTTCCACATAAACAGTGTACTATGTTCAATTTTCTATCAACTATTATTACCTGCCTTAAATGAGGCATCACTGGAAACTGTACGGAGTTTCAAGGTCTATTTATTTTTTTACTGTTAAAAGATTTTACTTTTAAGTGATTGCTACACCCAATGTGGGGATCGAACTCCCAATCCTGAGATCAAGAGTCACACTGTCTACAGACTGAGCCAGCCAGGCGCCCCATAACAGTGTACTTTAAAAGAGCTTTTACTTTGAGAGTATGATGAAAGAACTGAGAAAAAAAAAAAAAAGGTTCTTGCTTCCCTCCTTCTCAAAAACATCGAAGTTAAGTGGCCAACACTCCAGTAAGATTCAGTCTTTTCTCAAAAGGTGAGGAAGGGCAGGAGTCCGAGAATACAGGGAGAGGGGATACTCAGAGTTGAAATGTGGTGGGGAGAGTTCCTGGGGTTAGGTGTGCAAGAATGAATGCCAATCTATTCTGTTTCTGGACTGGAGTGAAATCTGGATCAGAAATTTTTACTCTGTAAACATGTCTATTAATGGATGTGCCAATTTTTGTTTTCCTTCAGTTTTAAGATACCGTTTAAAAAAAATTATGGCTGGGTCATAAGGGAACTAAGGAAGGAAAGGAGTTTGACTCTCCTCCAGTAAACAGAGTGTGAAAATCAGCAGAATCGTAGCGGCGAAAGCTCATGGTGGTAGTTACCCCGCCAGCTCCAAGTTATGAGGAAAGATGGTGGAAATCGTCACCTGAATGACCTGTTATTAGGACGTTCCCGAAAGGGAGCAATAAACGACATCCGAAGTGTCTCTGTAGTTTTTAGAAGTGCGGTGGACTTTAAATTTTTTAAAAAGGAACTCTATTTGAGCTCCTTAGCTCTACCTCTAAAATATATCTTATTGGAATAAGTAATCTTTTCCTTAGGGTCCCTCACACATTTTCTGAAGTATTTACCTCGTTAAGATTTAGGTGGCAAAAGAAAAGAGCTGATATAGAAGGCATGTCCCAGTTGCTGTTGGAGATTTCTATTTACCTTAGTAGCTGAAGTCAATATTGACAGGTCGTTGCTGGAAGTATAGACCTTACAGCTGTCCCACTTGAGGATTTCCTGCCTCCCCCTGGATCTAAGCCCGTTCTCACCTCTTTCAGAAAAGATGAGCATCTGCTCTAGGATTAGAACAGAAACTCTGCACATCAGGCTAACCAGTACCCTTTGGAAAACTTCAAAAAAAAGTATCAGTTTGTGTTAGTTTAATTTACACTCTGAGTTGAGATACAGTCAATAAATCATGGGTACCTTCATGTGAACTCAAAATGAACAGTCTACGTTTTACATGATAGGATCAAGACTGCCCTCTGTTGGAAGAGAAGGAAAGAAGTGGAAATTGCTGTGGGAATTACCTTGCTATGTTTCTTTTCCCCATATATCTAAAGTGAAACAAACATACTCTAGAAGGAAAAAAAAAAAATAGCACGTTAGTAAGATATTACCACGCTTTACACATTTTAAGACGTAATATCTGAAAACTCGGGTGTTACGAAGAATGGCCCACGAAAACCATATTACAATAGTATGTCTTGGTATACAGACACATACACATAACGACCTGTGGGTTTGTGGTATTACACCTTTCTAGATGTATTTGCTACAACTACGTTAGCACCAAAAAGCCCCGATGTCTTCACATACAACTCTAATGACAGTTTAAAAACCTGTCAATGCAAATGGTGATTCTACACTGTGCTCTATTAACGTTTCATAGCAAAGATCTCTGGTATAGCCACTAATACCTAAAGAGAAGCTTCCAAGGCCCTAAAAACTGGAGCAACTGATTTATTTTGATAATGGCATTAAAATACTTTCTATTATTTAAAATTTCAAACACATACGTAAGCTGGAAGGACAGCATGTTAACTCCCACGTACTCGGCACCCACCAGCTCCAATAGTTACTAACTTAGGGCCATTCTTATTCAACCTCTACTCGGAACGTGTTTCCTGCTCTCCCTCCACTCTCCCTACCTCCTGTATTGTTTTTGAAGCAAGCCCCCAACATCATATATTTTTGTTAGTAAATGTTTTGGTGTAGTTCTTTTTTAATGTTTATTTATCTTGAGAGAGAAAAAGAGCACGCACGAGCAGGGGAGGGGCCAAGAGGGAGGGGAAAGAGAGAATCCCAAGTAGGCTCCGCGTTGACAGCTCGGAAGCCAGAGCCCGATGCGGGGCTCGAACTCACAAACTGTGAGATCGTGACCCAAGCTGAAATCAAGAGTCGGATACTTAACCGACTAAGCCATCCAGGTGCCCCAGTACAGGGTTTTCAAAAACCTTAACAGCGATTTTGTTTGCTGACATCTGCAAAATTTTGAAAGCCTTTATTTAATAAACATGCAGGGATGCGCCTCTTTTTGTTTTGAAAGACACGCTCATAAAAACATCATTTATGTGTGCTACTTATTTATTTATTTTTAAAGTAAGCTCTGTGCCCAGTGTGGGGCTCAAACTCACAACCCTGAGATCTCAAGAGTCATATGCTCTACCAACTGAGCCAGCCAGGTGCCCTTGTGTGCTATCTCTTTAAAAAATTCTTATATTTCATTCTAATTTTTCTTTCAGCATTGAGAAAAGATGTACAAATAGCTCAGCAAACAAGCTAGGGCAACTTCTGACCCTGACCTAGGACACAAGACTGGATTTTCCCCCTACTGGAATGGAAATACACTATATGTGTATGTACACACAATAAATGTAATATACATATATTATATATGTATTATATATAGATACATACAGGTGTATATACACATAATATATACATATATATATACACAGCTAATACGTATAATGTAACATATATACATATATATGTATATATACATACACACATGCATTTCTGACATTGGTAGAATTACTCAGCTCTACAGAGGAGTACGAATTCCAAATTCCATTCATTGAAGCTGTTCCCTTAAGCCAGCATGTGCTCCAAATGAATGCTTTTGGACAGCTGACGCCACTTCTCGTTTTCCAGATCACAGCAAGACTGCTGCGGGCTGAAGACGGTCTAGTCTTAGCTAATTTCTGTGATATCGTAAATATCCTGCCTCCATGTTGTCTCCTATCTGTGTGAAGAGCCTGTATGCTACCCTTGATGCTACCAAAACAGTTGACCGTTTCCTACGTCATTAGCAAATACGCTACTGGGGAAGAAAAAAAGGTTATTATTTTAGCCCCCAAATAAGGAGAACATTTATGAAAATAAATGAATATAACTTACTCTAGAAGTATGAGAATGTTTATGAGCTCCTGAGGAGACACTTTATTCCAGTAAGTTAAGAGGGTATCTGAAAATGGAATAAATAAAGTGGTGGATCTTGAAATAAGTAGAGCAAATAGCACAGTGCAGCCCAAAGTACCAATGACCTAGCTTCACCAACATCCAATCAGCCAACTGTTTCCTCTATAGCCCCTGCTCCCATCTCACTGCCCAATACACACACTGTACGTGTTTGACTTAATTCCAAATGTAATGCTTAACCTATCATTCTTTTAACCATTATTTTTATTTACTTTGTAAACATCCTTTTGGACAGCTGATACTCATCTTCATATCATCCCTGAAGACAGAGGAAGGGAAACAGGCCTGGGGTGGGGGGTGTTTCACGAACTTCAAATTCTATGCAACAGGGTGTGCTTATGTGTATTTTTCCAAGGGAGGGTCAGTTACCTTTGTCTGCTACTCAAAGGGCTCTGTGAACCAAAACGTTGGAGAACTTTAAGCTTTGGAAGAGAAGAGAGACTTTTCCCCCTGTCTTTGCGTTATAAACTCTGAAGTCCTGGTAATATGTAAATACGCGCGCACGCACACGCACGCACACACACACACACACACACACACACACACAGAGTTAAAAACAAAACAACAGGCTGAAAATGGAGTTGCTTAAGCTAAGCCCCACATCACCAAACCAAGGCAATTACAGTTTTAGCTCTCCCAGGAATGGAATCTTAAGCTGGTCAATTAGGAATCACCTGGTCAGCACTAGTAAGGCAATCTGCCTGATAGAGCTCTGGCATCCCCTAAAGAATAGTGACTTGGCAATAACCAACCCATTTTCTGTCCCTGTATAAACTTTTTTTTAAAATATATTTTTATTTATTTCTAGGAGAGAGAGAGAGAGAGAGAGAGAGAGAGAGAGACAAGGTGAGCCGGGGAGGGTCAGAGAGAGGGGGAGTCACAGACTGAAACAGGCTCCAGGCTCTGAGCTGGCAGTCAGCACAGAGCCCGACGCGGGGCTCGAACCCACGAACCGCGAGATCATGACCTAAGCGAAAGTCAGACGCTCAACCGACTAAGCCACCCAGGCGCCCCTTTTGGGTTTTATTTTTAAGTAATCCCTATACCCAAGGTGGGGCTGGGAACTCACAACCCCGAGATCAAGAGCGGCAAAGCTCCATCTATCCACTGAGCCAGGCAGGTGCCCCTCTCCATTCCTTTTTAACACCACTCAGATACTAGGGTACCCTAGCTCTTCTTCTCAACGTAAGAACCGCAAAGGTTGTGGCCCAAGTGGCAAAAGACAAAACTGCCAGCCAAGCTACAAGCGCAAGAAAGGATGGAAGACTAGGTGCTGTTGCCCACGGGGAGGGGGGAGGAATGTAGAGATTCTGCCTTCAGTTCAAACTGTTTTTAAGACCACGAGTGGTGACAGCTTCCAACGATTACAAAACACGGATCCTCAAGAAGAAAAATGCTAAAATAGCGTCAAATTAGATTTGTTTAAAAAAAAAAAAAAAAAAGAATCCGCGTAGTCACTTCCGGTCCCCCCCACGCCTGCAATTGGTTGCGTCTCCGCTCAGAGAAGCCCAGATAACCGGGAAGCCACCGGGCTTCCGGTCACTCCTCAAGGAGCAGGGCGGAGGCGCCATCTTCTCGCTCTTGCGTAGTGGCTCTCCCCGCCCGAAGTCTGGCGCCCCCTTTCCACCAAAACACCAGGACTTTCTGTCCAGCCTTGAGCCAGCCCAGTGCCAGCCCTGTGCCCCGAGACAGCTTCGCAGAAGGTCTGTAAAACGGGTGAAGGCCTCATTCCCGCCGCGGCCTAGTTGTCGGCCATCCCTCCGCCATTTTGGCGGTAGCGGCGAAGGCGCTGTGAAGCCGTTGGCCTGTCTCTACCATTTCTAAGTCCCAAATCGGTGAGACATGATGCAGGGAGGGAACGTGGGGAGAGGAAACAGGGGTGGTGACCAGAAACCCCCGGGAAAAGAGAAATTACAGCGTAGTGCATGTGACGTGTCGTCTGACGAATTTAAAAAGACCTGGCTGACGCTAAAAGAGCTCCATGACAAAGAGCTATACCGTTTACAGACAAAATTAACCAATTTGAGGAAGGAGCGATTGGCCGACGGAAGGAGGACAGGCTCCATAGCCAAAATTAAAGAGCTGACCGAGCAGCAGAAAATCCTTAACTGCACCATTCATGACTTGCGAGATCAGTTAAAGGCAAAAGTATGTGAGCGCTGTTCAGTAAATGAGACCTATAGGAACACGCTCCAGCAAGAATTATATGATATCCAGCAACAAAACATTCGCTTTATTGCTGACCTTACCGCAGAAAGGAATAACTTAAGAGAAGAAAATAAAAGGCTTTCTGCAAAACTAAAACTGAATGAGCAAACTGTGTATGAAAGTTCTTTTAATAGCGAGGAGGACTCCATTCCTCGCTCTCAGGTGGCTCCGTCAGGCTATCCAGGCAGGGAGCTTTTCCAAGGAACTCGGGCGTTTGTGCCTGTGAAATTGATGTTGGAATCAGACCAGCCAAAAGCGAAAGTAAGAAAGGAACCACGGCAGAGTTCAGAGTTTCCATTGCCGTTGGGCAGTCAGGACTTCTTTGAGGTGCCAGAGACTCCTTCTGAGGTGCCAGAGACCCCTGTTGAGATGCCTTCTTCTCATAGCAGTAAGGGGAGCAGTGGTGACCCGAGGCCCTCTACCAGTTTACATTTAACATCTCCACCGGCTGCTCAAAGTGGGGGTGGATTTCTAGAGGAGTCAGACAGTCAGGAAGACAGCCTGGGCCAGCCAAAAAGGAAATACATCTTAACCCAGAAGACCTGCACACAGAAGGTCCTCATACAAAAGTATAAAACTACCAAGGGTTTCTCTTGGAGCTTTTCCAGTCTTTCTGGAACAGAAAACCCACCGATTCAACTGTCTGAAACCTCAGAGGAAAACATGCCTGTTAGTACTAGAAGTTTCTTTCCCTCTTGTATAGAGAAAAAGGAAGGTTCCTCTTCATCTGGACTCCTTTTTGACTCTAGTCCCAAATGTAGTGGGAAAAGAAGATCGAGGGCTGGTGTTGCACAACACAGCCCTGGGTTTTCTGTAAAAGACGGCAGTGACCAGACACCTCCCACCAGACAATCCACTGTAAAGAAGCTTACTGGTGAATCTACAGGTGCAGGAAATGGCGCCAAGATGTCTCAAGGTGAGGTGCAAAGTAGAATCAAGAGAAAAGCCAAGACGCAATCCAAAAGGAGGAGGAAGTAGCTCTCCCCAGCCTCTCAAGAAAAATGCTTTTCAGACTGTGTAACTGACTACCCCTGACTCTGATTCCGTTTCTTTCCCCCTGACTCTGACTCCATCTCCCAGGAAATAAGACAGCAAGAACAGAACAAATGTGGCAAATGACTATGACTTTGAGACAGTGAATTATTGCCACTTAATAAAATACAGCCACAAATAGGGAAGGACGTTCATCCTTTAGAATCCTTCGACCTCCATATAAAAATGTAGAGGTCTGCCATCTTTTTGTTGAACCTAAGTTGCTACTGTTTATGTACCAACAAAGAAAGCCAAGAGAGGACCTGAAGGGTGTGGACTTGTAGGAGTTCAACACTTAACATGCATACGGACTGACTAAAATATTTACCAGACAAGACAACGTAACCAGGATACATCCATTGAGAAAGATCCAGAAGCGAATTTTTTTTTTCAGAAAAAACAAACAGGACTTCACATGTATAAAAGATAGAGAGGAGGGGAGACACAGACCATATATTCGTTATGAAAAATGTGCTTCTCAAAATCCGAAAGCAAGAGCAGGAGAGAGAGAAACCTAAAGAGCAAAGACCGCAGATACTCAACGAGCAAGGTCAACATTTACGAGAAGCAGGAACTATGAAGTTCTCAAGAAACAAAGCAGTTATGGTCTGATCCATGACTTTAAAAAGGCGGCCAGAGGCTGCAGTGGCGTGTGTGTATGGGTGTGTGTGTGCGCGCGCATGTGTGTATGTATGCGTGTGTGCACATGTGTGTGTATGTATGCGTGGGTGTGTGTGTGTGCATGCGTGTGCACACACATTCTACCGGAGAGGAGGAGAGGAGAACCAGCCATCACTCCCTTCCTCCTTTTTCCCCTCCCCTGCCCCCTGTCTTACCTTCCCTGGGCTGTGGTGGCAGTCAACGACTTTATTTTTTTTCTGATTTTTTTTTTTCATGTGTCTCTTGGGCCTTCTTTTTTTTTTTTGTTTTTACACATTTATTGAGAAAATTTATGTGCCATATAAAAGGGCCCAAACACAATAGCTTATAGTATTTTTCAAAGAGACGTATGCCATCTTCCCAGTGCTAGAATATTGTCATTACCCTGAATAGACGCCCTGCACACGGTGTCCCTTCTCACGTGTCCCCGCTTTTCACCTTGTGGGATCACAAAAAACAGTGAGCTGTGGCGGTGGTTGTTAACTGAGCTGTTGATCTTTTAGGATGAAATGCCACCAGGCTTGAAAACGATCTCCCTTTAACTTCTTTCCCAAAACAAGGGAGGGCATCATATAGTCTCAGTATAATCTTTGACTCTAGATTATATAGTCTTAGAACTTAATTATAGTTGTTTTGCTGTTTTATTAATATTCTAGTATTTATTATTAATACCTAGCTACTTTTAATGCTTGCTTATTTATTTGTTTATTTATTTATTTATTTTGAGAGAGAGCAAATAGGAGAGGGGCACACAGAGAAAAGGATCCGAAGTGGGCTCTGTGCTCCCATGGAGAGCCCGATGCAGGGCTCGAACTCACGAGCTGTGAGATCATAAAGCAAGCTGAAGTCAGGCGCTTAACCGATTGAGCCACCCAGGTGCTCCATATCTAGCTACTTTCATTAATATTTTATGTATTTGTTTTGAGAGCGAGAGAACTCGAGCAGGGGAGGGGCAGAGAGGGGAACGGACGATCTGAAGCAGGCTCTGTGCTGACAGCAAAAAGCCCGAGGTGGAGCTCAAACTCACAAACGGTGAGACTGTGACCTGAGCTGGAAGTCAGACTCTTAACGAATTGGAGCCACCCAGGTATGCCGTATCTAGTTGTTATTTTTCTTTAATTTTCTTAATGTTTATTCATTTTTGAGAGACAGAGCGTGAGTGAGGGAGGGGCAGAGAGAGAGAGGGAGACACAGAATCCGAAGCAGGCTCCAGGCTCCGAGCTGCCAGCACAGAGCCTGACGCAGGGCTTGAACTCCCGAGCCGTGAGATCATGACCTGAAGCCGAAGTTGGACGCTTCAGCAACTGAGCCACCCAGGCGTCCCTCTAGTTACTTTTTAAGGTCTCTCTGGCTAGTTAGCTATCAAATTATTTTACGTTTGTATAGCCCAACTTACTATAAAAAGATTTAAAGTAATATTGACTACGAATAAAGCAAAAAATAGAAAATAAGTAACATATGAGGATTATAATAATCAGAACCCAGGTGCTTTTATGTTCTTCGTTCCTGCATACAGGTTTTTTTAGTAAAAATACCGAGGAAAGGAAGGAATTGTGTAAATAAATGTGGTATTTGGGAATAAGGTAACCTTCTGATTTTATTTCTAGAGGACATGCAGTTTATGAAAATCCTTTGGCTATTCTATCATATACAGAATTGGTAATGCTAGTAATAAGACAACTCTACACCAAGGGAAAGCAGAACGGAGCCTGAGAAAGAGCCTGACACCATCCAGTTCCACCAGTTGTTCTGTGAAGATAACACTGCATTCCTTCCCCTCAGAGAACCCTCCCTGTCTTTTTATTTGCTTTTTTTTTTTTTTCCCTCCAAATCCTGGGTCAAATAAAAGCTAAGGTATTAAATACAACTCCTGGTTATCATTTCCTTCTGTTGACACTGGTCACTTAATGCATAAGTGCTGCATGAAGAAGAATGCCGAGCACTTTGTGCATGAGGGTCTCCTCTTCGAGGCTGATCTTTAAATTAAGAAAAAAATTAGGTCAAGGAATCACACCTGTGTGACCCAAATGAGCCTGCCTGCAATTCCAATTACAGGGACATGTAAAGGTCAGGGCCTTCAAAGATCTAGTTCTACCTGCAGGCGGTCTGCATACCGACGATGATCAAAATATTTGTTGCGCGAACCTGTGAGGGCGGGTGGCTGGCAGAGATTGTGCTTCATAGGCTGGTAACTCACCTTCAGAAATCATTTTTACTATATACAGGTAACACATTAAGAGGCTTCTGATTTCGTACTGATCCAGGCGGTTATACTGAGATATACTGCTCCGTGTAGAGCCCTGGCGGGTCTGTAACACAAAAGACAGGACTTTTGTGAAACCATATTGGGCCGATAGTTTCCCACAGCCTTTAGCTCAATAACCATCTGCGGGATTTTTGTTTCGTTTTGTTTGTCTGCAGGGGGTAGGAAGGGCAGAGGGAGACAGAGAGACTCTCAAGCGGACTCTCAGCCTGACGCAGGGCTCTATCTCCCGACCGGGAGATCATGGCCCCACGGACTCAGCCACCCGGGCACCCCAGCTCAGTAACTGTGTCCATAGTCCTGTTTGGGAAGACGCTAAACCTAAATCCAACTTTTATATCCTACTTAGAAGGTCAATGAGCTGAATTTTTGTTGCTACTGCATGGGGTAACATCACCTGACAACACCCGGGGGACTTCGTCGAGAGAATAGCCATGAACACTCTGTTTCGTCCCCGTAAGTTCAGTGTCTGTTACACCGAGGTAGTTAAAAATTTAACTACTTAGTAGTTAAGAAAAAATTGAAAGAGTCATATGTGGCTATTGCAGGAAAAATAGCTTTTCCAGGAAGGAGGGACTTAACTAAAGTTTATGGAAGCACAGAAACACTAATTTGAATCTTTCAGAGTTTATTAAAATCCAACCAATAAATAATAGGAAATCTGTATATTAAAAAAAGATGTTTTTTAAATGCTTATTTACTTAGAGAGAGAGAACGAGCGAGCGAGTGGAGGAGGTGCAGAGACAGAGAGGGAGATTGAGAATCCAAAGCTGGCTCCAGGCTCTGAGCTGTCAGCACAGAGCCTGATACGGGGCTCAAACCCATGGACCGTGATATCAAAGTCGAGTGCTCAACCAACTGAGCCACCCAGGAGCCTCAGGAAATCTACATTTTTAAAAAAGAGCTACTAGTACAAGATCATTACCTCAAGAAGAACCCAGTAATACTTCAAAACTAGAGCTTCTACAGAGTAGTGATGTTCCTATTACTTAATGACTTTGGTTAAAATATCAGTTGTTAAACATGACAAGATCAGACTTATCTGGGGATTTATATGAATAAGGGTATTAATAATCCACAGATTATGAACAAGTCATTTTAACCTCTTTGTCCTCTGTCTGCGTTACCTGTGATGTCTACTGACAGAATTCTAAATGACGTGAAATAGGAACCTTTGTGAATGAGGTACTATTTACCCCCAAGGCTCAAGGAAGTATATTCCAGAGGTTCTCAGGGGGTGGGTTCCCAGCCAGCAACATCAGCATCACGTGGGTGGGGGAGAGGGGAAGGGGGGTGATGGGCATGGAGGAGGGCACTTGCTGGGATGAGCACTACGTGTTATATGGAAACCAACTTGACAATAAACTATTTAAGAAAAAAATAAAAAATACATTTTAAAAATGTACAAATTAGCAGGCTCCACCCCAGACTGAATCAGCCGCTCTGGGGGCGAAGCCTAACCGTCTGTTTTTATTAAGCCCGTCCGCCCCCCCCCACCAGCCCCGGGTGATTCTGATGCACATGAAGAATGCCACGATATAGGAGAAACATTCCTGGAATGAGAAAACCTGGGTTCAGATCAGGCCTGCCATAGCTATGGCTGTGGCTGTTCTAAATCACAACCCCAGTTTTCATTTGTAAATTCAGCTGGAATTCTATTCTTTCTATGCGTCTTCCCAGCCCTAATTTTATAGGATTCTACAATTTTATGTAGTGGCGTGACAAGGCTGTATTGGTCTAAAATGAGGTTTCGTGGGGCGCCTGGGTGGCTCAGTCGGTTGGGTGTCTGACTTCGGCTCAGGTCCTGATCTCAACAGTCTGTGGGTTTGAGCCCCGCATCATCAGGCTCTGTGCTGACAGCTCAGAGCCTGGAGCTGCTTCGGATTCTGTGTCTCCCTCTCTCTCTGACCCTCCCCCACTCGCTCTCTGTCTCTGTCTCTCAAAATAAAGATATAAAAATAAAGTAAAATAAAATGAGGTTTCTTCTGCCTCAAGGCAGACAGACTCACCCAAACTTTAATGTTAGAGGCTATATTCAGATTAGGTGGCACTGGGACACTGAGATCATCAGTTTGAGGACCTAATGTGTTCCCCCCGCACCCCCCGTGTTAATTACTCTCCTACAAAAGCATGACCTGCAGATTTAACCCGGCCAGGGAGGCAATTAAATGACAAGGTGCATTAGGTACTTTAAACTTGAACCTTCCCTCTCTACAACAGGTTACAGTGTGTGAGGGTTAAAGGAGGTATTCCAAGTTAGAACTCTTCCTGATGTACACCTTATCCTCCATAAACAATTGTGTACATCCAAGTAGCAGCTGCCATAATGGGAAAGAACCAGCAACATCCAAGAATTATTATGGGATGCCTTTCACAGATCCAGGACGGACTACAGGGGAGTGGAAAGCCTTTTATTTACATGAAAATAAAGACTGTCGTAGCCTAACATGTTACTGGGGTGATCCTATATATTTAGGTTCTTACATTTTCAACAGTTCCGCTCTGATCTGGAAATCCTGTTGCCCCTTCTGGGATGAGGGAACCTCTTGAATCTTCCCTCTTAATCCCATGTCCATTTTGAAAAGCCCCGTAAGCTGGAAAAAAGCCAAGTCCTTATTAACAACAGGAAGAACGGTCAAAAAACATTTTTTTTATTTTTGAGACAGCAAGCGAGCAAAAGAGAGAGAGAGAGAGAGAGAGAGAGAGAGAGAGAGAGAGAGAGAGAGAGTGTGTGTGTGTGAGCAGGGGAGGGGGCAGAGAGAGGGGAGACACAGAATCAGAAGCAGGCTCCAGGCTCTGAGCTGTGGGCACAGAGCCTGATGGGGGCTCAAACTTGTGAACCACGAGATCATGACCTGGGCCCAAAGTCGGATGCTTAGCCGATTGAGCCACCCAGGTGTCCCTCAAAAAACATTTTTAAAAGTACTGGGTTCATTTAAATATAGGTTTTAGGGAATAGATCTTGGTCATCTAAAACGTAAAAATTTCTATATTTTATCAATATACCGTAAGCCTTACAAAGGGTAATTTTTTCTTAACCTCCTGAAATACTTTCCTATGTCTGAAACTACAGGAAGTTCCTTGGAAGCAATAAACGAAAGCTACTCAATTTTAGAGATAATTCTATAGATAAGGAGACCTGGGCCCAGAAAAGGGAACTGTCTTGTCCAAGACTGGAGACAGATAAGAGGATTGGAAAGCAGTGTTTTTCTCATTATCCTCTATTCTGTCTGCCTCTCAGAACTCCATTTTGCACAAGCTCAGATAAGGAGACGGAAGCAAAAAAAAAAAAAAAAAAAGAAAAAAAAAAGTGGCGGCAAGTGTGAGTCCGATTATAATTAAACTTGAGGAGAGACCCTGCTATGTCGTTTATTTCGCTATGAAGTATTTCAAACAAAAACATAAAAGCCAGAGAAGTACAGGGGTGCACATCTGAACAGCCACGTGGTGTATAATCTCGAAGGGACTGAATTACCCGTGTCTTTGTCGGCGCTCAGACTCCCTCTACTCGTAGGTGAGGTGAAGCCGCAGGCAAACTCGTCCCTGGATGCCTGTAACACAGCAGGGTAGGTAACCTGGTCATTTAACCAAACGTGCCCACTGGGCTGAGACAGCGGAACGGACAGGGGGAGATGGGACCCTAATTTGAGACAAAGCTCGCTGTGAAAGTGGAAATCAGGCAGCACTACTGGTATTTGGGGGACGTGTCTTTAAAAACGGGGGCACTAGCATCGTGTCGCAAGCGTGACCTCTGGCTGAGTCCTCGAACTCTAGATGGCTGGGAAAAGCGACAACTGATTGTAGTGTACTCCGGTTCAGTTCTCCTTGGAACCAGGGGGCATTTCTAGCAGGGTGGGCGTGACCGGAAGTCCTAGGGGCGCTGGCGCTACAGAAGAAAAGCAGAGATAAGTAAAATATTTCCAGACGTCACCGTCCCATGCTGTGGACGCGGCCTAAGCACAAGTAACTGTGTTTGTGGAGAAAGAGCTGCCCGGAACGCTCATTTCCGCAATCAGCTGGCTCTGGGCATCAGAGCCATCAGGGAGGCTTAGAGCAGCTTTCTCAAGGGCCCCAGGCAGGCTTGACAAATCGACTAGGACTTTTGATCATTTGATCTTTGATCCTTTGATCAGAGTCGTTTCCAAAGCTGTAAAGGACACAGTATCACCTGCCACTGAAAAAAAAAAAAAACCACATGGCTACTGAAAGCATGACGGTGATCTTGGGCCATAGGAACATGGAGTGGGGGGCAGGGCAGGACTTAATAGTCCCACTGGGCAGGCTATAAAGTGTACACTTCTGAGTACTACAATTTCTTTATTTACTTAAAGTTTATTTCTTTCTGAGAGAGAGGGAGAGAGAGAGAGAGAGCGCGCACGCACGGGGGGGGGTGGGCAGAGAGAGAGGGAGGGAGAATCCCAAGTAGGCTCTGCATAATCAGTAAGCAGCCTGATGCGGGACTCGATCCCATGAACCTCGAGATCACGACCTGAGCCGAAATCAGGAGTTGGGCGCTCGACTGACCGAGTCCCCCAGGCGCATTTTAATAGGATGACTGGTAGAATGGAGCATATCCAGAAGTATGAAACCAAACTGTAAAGGGTTTTAGAATGACAAACGATGAAGCGGAGACACCCGGCCTGGAGAGAAATGTAGAAGGCCCTCGGGTGAGGGGAATCGTGAGCAGGCAGGAGTGAGCGTGCCATACATAACTCTAAGAATGCAAAACTCGGGCAAGTCAGTTAAGAGAACCTTGTACATCTCATGTGAGAAGGGCCGTTTTAATTATTACAATGGTAAAATGTTCTTTTGCCAAAATTGGAGACTGACCACCCTCCAAAGTTCCTTTGAATGCTGAGATTCTAAAGAGAGAGAAAAAGCACAGACCAATTGGGCTGAGCAAACAGCGACTCACAGAGAAGAAATGCAGGAAGGCTGTCCCGGGAAGGGAGAAGCAAAGAAATACAGTTGGAACCCTGGTGCCTACCATTTTGGAAATGAAGAATCTTTTCGTTCCGTTTTCAAGTTGAATACATACATGAAGGCAAAGGGCAAGTCTTAAAAACCAACACTGGGTACAAGGGGTTCTTGGCATTCTCTGGGACCCTGTTACTCAAAGTGCGGTCCTTGAACTAGACGCAGCCAAAGAGGGTGTTAGACATACACAGTCTCAAACGCCACGCCAGGTCTACTGAATTAGAGTCTGTTCTAGAATCTGAATTAGAATTTGTTATAACAAATCCCCCGGGGTAATCGTATGCACGTTCAAGTTTCAGGAGCACTGCTCTCGAACAAAGTACGCGTAGCCGTGTAAAAATGGAATGAAAAGGAATGACGGAGCTAGAGACCACAGGGCACGGGACCCCAGTTCTAGGGACCCCAATTCTAGACACATTCGAGAGAAAACGGGAGAAAACGCCACTGGCAACAACAGTGCTACTTACAGAATTGGGCACAGCCGCACAAGGATACAAAGTATCTCGACCTGCTAAGCGCTGGATGTTTTCCAATAGCAGTCCGACAAATGGGAGGTACAATTGTGCTATTTTGGCTTGTTGGTTCTGGAAAGGAATGATCAAAAGCTTAGTAGGTAGACACTATGCATATGTCCCAAATAAAGTTGGCCCCATCTATCAGTTTCAAGGCTCAAAGTGGGCTAAGAGCCTCGACAAATGAAGTGAAGCAGGACTCTGTTTACACTTACAGCCTCAAAACTACCACAGAACTTTCTTGGTATTTGGATTCACACACACGATACAGTCAATAAGCAGAAGAAGTGAAAAACAGAGAGTTACTCTCTTCCTTAAAGAACCGGTTTTTTGTTTTGATCAAAGCAATGAAGATAATGTGCCTGGGTGGCTCAGTCTGTTAAGCGTCTGACTTTGGCTCAGGTCATGATCTCCTAGTTCACAAGTTCAACCCCCCCCCCGCCACCCCCTGTCCCACCCCGTCGGGCTCTGTGCTGACAAGTCAGAGCCTGGAGCCTGCTTTGGATTTTGTGTCTCCCTCTCTCTGCCCTTCCCCAACTCACATTCTGTCTCTGTCTGTCTCTCTCCCAAAAATAAACATTAAGAAAATATATATAATGTGATCTTGGCCCCCTGAGTCAATTGTAAGACTTAAGAGATTAATGTATTTGTAAATAAATTTATTTATCCATGGGCCACTAGTAGTCTTAATGTGGTACCTCTTATAAGAATATATATTTCTTATAAATGTTTACTTATTTTTGACAGAGACAGCACACGGGTTTGAGCAGGGGCGGGACAGAGAGAGAGAGGGAGACAGAGGATCCAAAGTGGGCTCTTTGCTGAGAACGGAGAGCCCAATGTAGGGCTCGAACTCACAAACCATGAGATCATGACCTGAGCCAAAGTTGGACACTTAACCGACTGAGCCACCCAGGCACCCCTGACTGTGGATTTTAGACATATGTGAATTCCAGGTCTCCTGCTACTCATTACTAGACTGTGATCAAGTCACTGAACCACAGTTTTCTCTCTGGTAAAATGGGGATAATAATGGTATTAATTTGTGAGGTATTTAATACAGTGACATGTAGCAAAGTCCTCAATAAAATTCAGCTGCTACTATTAATTTTTTTAATGTTTATTTATTTTTGAGAGAGAGAGAGAAACAGAGTACAAACAGGGAAAAGGCATAGAGAGAGGGAAACACAGAATCCGAAGCAGGCTCTAGGCTCCGAGCTATCAGCACAGAGACTGATGTGGGGCTCGAACCCACAAACCCTGAGATTATAACCTGAGCTGAAGTTGGACGCTTAACTGACTGAGCCACCCAGGCGCCCTCAGCTGACATAGCAAGACAAAAAACAACCTAAGAATCTATTACTAGAAGATGTTTTAAAATAAGGTGCTATCCAGGGGTGCCTGGCTGGCTCCGCTGGTGGAAAGCACGACTCCTGATCTCCGCATTGGGAGTTGAAGGCCCACGTTGAGTGTGGAGGGTACTTAAAAAATAAATTAAAAATGGTATATCCATCCATATGGTGGAATAATATGCAGATTTTTAAATAATAATCTTTAGGATGTATTATTAAGTAAAAAAGAAAAATGCATAATGGCTTCCAATTATATAAATACACACCTATATACATATACACCTGTGCGTGCACAAAGTAGACGTATGTAGATGAAACTGACAATGGTAGCTACGGATGGAGAGATGAACTGGGGAATAAGGAATGGACAGAAGCATTATTATTATTATTATTATTATTCTAACCATGTACATCGATCACTTAAAAAAAGGTGGGGGGCAAGGGAGGGGGAGGGAGGGCGGAAAAACAATCTGCCCACTGCCCAGCTAGACACTGCAGCCCTCTTGGGTGTCAACATCATTTGCAGTGGGTTCGGGAACAGACAGACGTCAATCATTGGACACTTTTGTTCTGAGGGGGTCTCAGAGTAATTGTAACGAGCTGGGAGAGCTCCCAAAGCCGTTTATGAGTGGCACACACACACCAGGGACCAGTGACATCTTGAAAATTTCATGAGAGGACAAGGCCGAGGAGTAGCGACACGGCAGGGGGTGGGGGGAGGGGGCGGGCGGGACTAGGGGATCTCGAAGCAGCCTCCTCGTTGGAAGCATTTTCCCCCCTCGATTGTGCATTTATTTGGGCTCACTCTGGGAGACCCAGTAAAAATTATGGGAGCCTGGGGGCGCCTGGGTGGCTCATTCGGTTGAGCATCTGACTCTTGATTTCGGCTCAGGTCACATCTCGAGGCTCGTGAGATTGAGCCCGGTGTCAGGCTCTGTGCTGCCAGAGCAGAGCCTGCTTGGGATTCTCTCTACCCCCTCTCTCTCTGTCACTCTCTCTCTCTCTTAAAACACACACACACACACACACACACACACACACACACACACACACACACACACACACACACTTAAAAAAATTGTGGGAGCCTAACGTTTCCCTCTCTATCTTTACCTTGGCGTCATCACTAACGGTAAATCTGCTTTACTTGAATGTATTTGACAAATATGTTTGTTTACTCAGGCCCCCTGTGAATTCTTTGGACCGAACAGAGAAAGGAATTGAAGCTTTGGTTTACCTGGCCCAGGAAGCAAAGTTCTACTGGAGAGAATCTCACGGTCTTTTAATGGCTACTTAAAAAGCCTCTGAACACAGAGAAGAGGGCCTTAGAAGTTTCTAAAAGGTTAATGAGCTTAACATTTCAATCTTCCTCATACTCCAAAGCCTCAAATACTCAAGTAGGCATAGTGCTGAACTTACAGGTAGCAATAGTTACATGCGTATGTGTGTACATATACTGTTCTCAGAATTTTAAAAAGGAAATAATGTCCAAATAGGTGACAGAAAATATTTAAAATCCCACGTCTAGGTAAGACACTAGTGAAATCCCATTTCCCTTCAGTTTCATCTGAAGAAGAAGGGGTAAAAAGTACCACTTCCTGCTTCATTTTGTACTTTTCCCACGAATCCTTTGAAATCTTGGCTAAAGACCTTCTCTTCCACACCATGCAAAGCCCTCTTCTCTACTGCTAGGCATACGCGGCAGTGGTAACTGGCATGTTTACAGGGTTAACAAAGTCTGGGTGAAATGGCTAACTTTTGAGAGATCTTTCCGTTTAGACGTATTATACCAGCGAACTTGCGTGAAGACAACATCAACATCCACAAAAAAGAAAATGGCACATAAAGGAGCAAAGTACTCTAAGTGGGAATATGCTACTAGAGTTATAACATGACAAAAACCAATGTAAATGGTGGTGACAAATCACATCTGAAAGCCAAGTTTAAATCTACTTTAAGATAGAATCACCTGAAGAAAATAAGAAAAATCTGTAAGTAAAAAAACAAAAACCTTTGTAATTAAAGAAATATAAGTGGATGTAGCTGGCAGGCATTTCGTTATTTTTTTTTAAGGTTATTTATTTTTGAGGGAAGGAGCGAGCGAGCGAGCGAGCGAGTGAGCACATGCGCATGTGGAGGAGGGGCAGAGAGGAAAGAGAATCCCAAGCAGGCTCTGTGCTGATGGCGCAGATATGGGGCTGGAGCTCATGAACTGTGAGATAGTGACCCAAGCCGAGATCAACAGTCGGGACGCTGAACTGAATGGGCCACCCAGGCGCCCCAGGCATTTTCTGTTTACTAAGGACAAACAAGAACACTGTTAGAAAGAAGAATTAAGCCCTAACTCCAAGTCAGCTTTCCAAAGTGATTATAACAATACATGATTTCCTAATTGGTATTTGTCTTCAAATGTGAAAACAAAGGAACAAATTACTTTTCTATTTACAACAATGGTTTTTAAATTTTTATCTGTTTAATTTTATTTAATTTCTAGATAGTTGACACACACTGCAATACCGGTTTCAGGGGTCAAATTCGGTGTTTTACCACTTCCATATGACACCCAGCACTCATCCCAACAAGTGCCTTCTTTAATGCCTGTCACCCGTCCAGCCCATCCCCCACCCACTTCCTTGCGTCAACCCTGTTTGCTCTCTATGGTTAAGAGCCCCTTGTGGTTTATTCCCCTCTTTTCTCTTCCCCCTCTTCCCCTATGCCCATCTGTTTTGATCTTAAATTCCACATATGAGTAAAACCACAGGATATCTTTCTCTCATTGACTTATTTCGCTTCACATAATACACTCTAGCTCCATCATCAAAAATGGCAAAGGAATTATCAATTATGAAACGGTACGACGTTCCCTTGAGGCATCTGATTCCAGGTACATAAGTTAGGTCACTCTAAATCCATACAGTTTGCAATCTACTTAAAAAAATTTTTTTTTAATGTTTGTTTATTTTTGAGAGCGGGAGAGAGCATGAGAGGGAGAGACCGAATCCGAAGCAGGCTCCAGGCTCTGAGCTGTCAGCACAGAGCCCGACGCGGGGCTCGAACCCACCAAGCATGAGATCATGACCTGAGCCGAAGTCGGACGCTTAACTGACTGAGCCACCCAGGCGCCCCTGCAATCTATCTTTTTAAGCCCATAGGGTTTAACAGTAATAAGATCTGAAAGTATTTGTTAAAGGTGCAGCAAGCAGCAGCTATAGTGATGGCCTTCACACAGAGACAAGGTGTAATGTATAGAAGGTTTAGAGCCACACCCACATTTTTTCAGTAAGAAGGAAATCTCTATTGTCCATATTTCATATTTGACATAGTTAATATGTCTTACTATTGATCACTTAATCCGTAATATAACTGACTTGAGCATATATATTAAGATCTATATTTGAAAGAACACACATGGCCATAACCATGTATGATTTTTTAAAAAATCATTACTTATATAACAATCATGAGCAGTTAATATTCTTTAAACACGATTTGAGAGACCAGTGTTTTTCTTCAATAGTTAACTGAACAGTACTTTATTTTATTCTTATTTATTTATTTTTTACAGTAAGCTCCACGCCCCTCTGGGTGGCTCAGTTGGTTAGGCATCCAACCTCAGCTCAGGTCATGATTTCACCATTTGTGAGTTTGAGCCCCGCGTCTGCCTCTGTGCTGACAGTTTTTTTTGTTTTTCTTGTTTTTTTGTTTTTTACAAAGTAGGCTCCACACCCCAACGTGGAGATTGAACTCAAAAGCCTGAGATCAAGAGTCACATGCTTTACTGACTGAGCCAGCCAGGTGCTTCCTACCGAACAGTATTTTTATTTATTTATTTTTTAATGTTTTTTATTTATTTCTGAGAGAGAGAGAGAGAGACAGTCAGATGTTTAACCGACTGAGCCACTCAGGCGCCCCTGAATAGTATTTTTAAAACTGAACCATTTGAGGGGTGCCTGGCTGGCTCAGTTGGTTAAGCATCTGCTTTCGGTTCAGATCATGATCTCACGGTTTGTGGGTTCGAGCCCCATGTCGGGCTCTGTGCTGACAGCTCAGAGCCTAGAGCCTGCTTCGGATTCTGGTGTCTACCTCTCTTTCTCTGCCCCTCCCCTGCTTGCGCTCCATCTCTCTCTCTCAAAAATAAATAAATATTAAAAGAATTTAAAACCTAACCACTTGTGGGGCGCCTGGGTGGCTTAGTCGGTTAGCGTCCGACTTTCGCTTGGGTCATGATCTCGCGGTTCGTGGGTTCAAGCCCCACGTCGGGCTCTGTGCTGACTGCCAGCTCAGAGCCTGGAGCCTGTTTCAGTCTGTGACTCCCTCTCTCTCTGACCCTCCCCTGCTTACGTTCTCTCTCTCTCTCTCTCCTAGAAATAAAATAAAAATATTAAAAAAATAAATAAATAAAACCTAACCACTTGATACTGAGACAAATCTTATTTACAAAAGTTCATCAATGCTCATAGTACATTCCTTACTGAAAACTTCATCTTTAATGTAATATCTCAGCAGAAATCAACTAATGCAATACTGATTACGTGGACATCCTTACCTTGTGCTGGTATCTAGTGTCAAATGCATGTTTTATCAACAGATTCTTTACGACAGAGATAGCTGTGTATCTGATCTCGTAATTGTCTTGCAGAGCAATGGAAGTTTCCCTCAGAAGTAAACCAACCAAGAAGTGATGCTTGCAATATTCATCTGATAAACTGTATTCAAGATTTGAATCTGCAGTACAATGAAATTTAAAGCCCATTTACAATAATAATAATAATTTTTTAACAAGTACTTTAACATTAAAACACCGTATGTATTACTTAGTACCATGTGGCCATGCTCGCAAGAGCTATACTTTGGCTATGAACAAATGTGAACAATTCTTCTGTCATATGGAGCATGCACAATTTTTACAAGACAGGTGCACGCATAATTAGGGTAGGTGATAGCCTTAATGATCACTTCAGTGGGTAAGAGCGCCTCTAGATTTCTTTTTCCTACATTCTTTTTAACTCTTTAGGAATCTTTAGAACCCAGAATGAAAGAATACTCTATCTGGCAATGTCTTTTAACACATTTCTTTCGGTCTGAAGAGATTCAGCCACAACTACAAACTGGACTGAGTCCGCACCACAATACTTGAATTACTGATCCGTTTGTACTTGTAAAACAGTAGGAAAAAGAAGACGAAGACATTTGGATCGTTGTAATGCTATTAACCGTCGACCATTCTGGTGAAGGTTACGTACTGGCCTGGGTGTGCATACAATCAAGTACAGAGCTTTGATTTCATAAAATCACTTCCAACTAGGTCTTTCACTCCCTTTTAGGCCTCAGTCTATTTTAAGGCCCTGCTGCCAATATTCTGGTCGGCACTTGTCTTAAAACTACCCACAAAGGATTGTGATCAAGTTTAGTAGTTTCTACAGATTTTTACAATCTGTATTTCCTCTCCTCTACCCTTGAATTCAATGAGGCCATAAGGCTGAAGGATATGTTTCTTTTCTTTGGCCTCCTCTTCAGCAGTTAATATAATGCTATGTACTCAGTTAGGACATAAGAAGTGCTGTGAGCAGTCAGATTCAATCGTAAATCCTGACGATCTGTCCACCCCTTCTTTTCTCGGACTTCCTCATAGCTACCAATAAACTGCAGGGAAGTATTTGAGCCATAGAGGCTCAGAATCTAATACGGGAGTAGTTGAGCGGGGTGCTTGGTTTCCTAAATGCGTTTTCTTCATTTTCACTGGCTGGAATTCAGTGACTAAAACCACTGCTCAGCAGCTCTTCCCCTGGAGACCAAGGCAGCTGATTTTCCTCTTGCCATTGGTCACCCTCTTTTGTGAACACCACCCCCCCAACTTTCTGTGCACGAGGGCCAGAAACGACTGACCCAGAGGGCTTTCTGTGGGGAGATTTTGCCACGGCGGGTTAAGTTTTTCACTTTAGTGCTTTGAATAACTTCAATCAGGTAGTTTCATCCACACCTTCAAAACCGTCACCAACAGGGTCCTTAGACAGGGTCAGGAGAGGCGGGAGGGAAGCCTGGGACACAGGGCATTTGCTCAAAGAACAGATATAACCCTCCAGTCCCCGTGCTGGCTTGAGCAAGAACTTGTTTTCAAGCAATCAGTGTTCAGGCTCATTTTAAGAAGAACCAAATATACCGCCTCATACACCACCTCCTGGGTTTTCTAGGTACATTAGCCATACTGTGTGCGGCCGGGGAGAACGTGAATAAGCGAACAAAGAAGGTGAATAAGCGAACAAAACTCCCCCCGCCCTCCCCCCATCCATCTTAAGCCATTCATCAAATCAATGGTTTTTCCAAGACAGTTAACTACTTTAGAGTGAACCGAGTTAAACCTACCTACTGAAGTCAAACGGTCCACCGCAAATGAAAAAAAATCTAATTAATATATGAAAAGAAAAGGGACAAATAAAAAACATAGTAACATAAGAATAGTGCTACACAACAAATCATTCAATAAAACTAGCAACGGAGATAACATTTAATATATACACATTCCTATTCCACTCTGCCTTTATACGCTCCTCGCAGTGGAAAAGCATTCACATGGGTTGTTGTTGTTTTTTTTTGTTTTTTTTTTTTCTGAATTCGGTCTCAGTTAAGAGTCCGAACACCGCTATGGAAAGCAATTCGACTAGCATCGGACATCGTTGTTTAAGCAGCGATCTATGTACTACGCCTACAGTTCCCACGCTATGCATACTCTATCACTGATGCTACGAAGAAACTGCAGATACTGTTAATAAACGTACCTTCACATAGCTAACAATTCTGAGGTTACCTTTAAATTCACGGGTTTACCTAGAAAATATCACACTACACTAGCGCTAGTCCCCCCTCCCCAAAAAACAGAAAGAAAAGAAAAACACGTTCTCAAGGGATGAAAAATGCAAATACATACCTTGAACTCGCTGGAGTTTAGGTTTTGCAAATGCCATTGGCAGATTCAGAGGAATGTAATGCTCATGGTTGCAAATTGTTTGCAAAAATTCAAACTTGTATTCAGCCAGAACCTAAAGGGAAAGAAATTATACGTGAACCCCTATTTAGCGTGCACTTACTATTTTAATAACAAAACACAGAGCATTCGTTTCCAGAACAGACCGACGTAGGAAAGTGTTAACACAGCTGGCCCAAGACTGCTTTCCTTTAGGGAAGGGAAAAAAAAAAAAAAAAAACAGCCTGCTCGCGAGGCTGGTTGCGGGCTGGCATTTGGGAAACTGGGTTTTGAATAGCTCCCTGCACGATAAGGTGGTGCCCTCTGCCAGCCTGCTCTGACGAGCTGCGTAAACAGTGTGATTTATTGCTTTCTTTTCCTTCCCAGACTCTGGAATGTGGACCGGTCTCCAATATATGACCAGCCTCCCAAGAAAAAAAAATCTCAACTCCAAGTCTCAAACGGGCTTCCACGAACAGAAATGCGGCAAGCCTGTGACTGCATTTTCAAGGCTGGAGAGAGAGTGTGCTCCGTGTGACCTTCGCGGGGTGGGGGTGGGGGGCGCTCTGGGAAGCCTGCGTGAGAACTGTCAAGGACTCCACTTGACGGGTTGTGGCCTTACTGTCCCAGCTATGTAGCGTTACTGTGTCATCAGAATGCATGTCAGCCGTGACTAAGATGGCCCTATGTATACGTTGAGCCCCGTGAGTCTTTCCACTGAGGCTGCGGGTGGTCCTGGATCTCCCAAAACAACACCCGACATCCCCTGCTTTGAGGTACAGACGTCTGCCAAGTACAAACACAGAGACGGCAGTTCCAAATCCTCCAGAAAATAAATGTCATTCTTGGACTTGAGCTCTAGTGTCTGACAGCCGCTAGCGTCAAGTCCTTATAACTCACCTTAGGATCTTTGGGGCCGAATCCAGATATATAGTCGTTTATCAAATTGAAAACAAATCCTCGATCCATCAGTGTCAAACAGCGCTATAGAAACGAAAACAAAAGGAACAGTGAGATGATCCCAGAAGTCTGTCAACTACAGCTTTTTAAAGTTTTAAAATTTGTTCCCCGTTGAGGGCATGACATTTTCACTTTTAACAGAAAATAGAGGAATAGCGTTCAGAATTTTACTTTAGGTGACCTGAAAGGAGATAATAAAAGGCAGTGATTTATTGTTGGAATTGGGTCCCAACTGTACAATTTTCATGTAGATACACACACACACACACACATTTTCATATATATCTATACATATGCACACATACATAAATTTATGCACATGTATTTATAAACATACATATATATGTATATACACAAATATGTACGCATCTATACAGGCACATATATATGCAATCTACTGAGCTACAGAGTCTCATTTTGGTCAGTCCAAAAAGCTCTAGGTGAAGTGTATGGTGGTCAGTTAGCTGCTAAAAGTGGGATTTGGCTATGTAAACATTTCAGACCCCAAGAGAAGGTTCTTGCTGTGTTCTATGAGGTCTTGGCCTATTAAAACATCCTTCCTCTATGGAGAAAGAGGAACCCCTTTGCGCTGCTGGCGGGAATGCAAACTGGTGCGGCCATTCTGGAAACAGTGTGGAGGCTCCTCAAAAAATTAAAAACAGAACTACCCTACGACCCAGCGACTGCACCACTAGGTATCTATCCAAGGGATACAGGTGTGCTGTTTCGAAGGGGCACATGCACCCCAATGTGTGTAGCGGCGCTACTGACCATAGCCAAAGTATGGAAAGAGCCCAAATGTCCATCAACTTACACTGGGTAAAGAAGGTGTGATATACATACATACATATATATATATATATGTATACACACACACACACACACACATCATGTATATATATGTATATATGGGATATTACTCAGCTATAAGAACGAATGAAATCTTGCCATTTGCAATGACATGAGCAGAACTAGAATGTATCATGCTAAGCGAAAGAAGTCAGGCAGAGAAACACAAACATCATATAATTTCACTCATGTGGAATTTAAGAAACGAAACAGATGAACACAGGGTAAGGGAAGCAAAAAGAAGATAAAAACAGAGAGGGAGGCAAACCAAAAGAGGCTCTTAAATACAGAGACCTGGCTGAGGGTTGTTGGAGGGGAGGTGGGTGGGGGGATGGGCTGGATGGGGGATGCGCATTACGGGGGGCACTTGGTGGGATGAGCACTGGGTGTCATATATAAGTGATAAATCACTAAATACTATTCCTGAAATCATTATCACACTCTATGTTAACTACCTTGGATGTGAAAACAACATCCTTCCTCTGCGACAGCCCTAATGGCTGCCTGCACTTGCCTTCGGTCATACTCCTAGTTAAGGCCTGCAATCTCTCCATCCACCTATGTGCTTCCAGATTCACCTCGAAGTCCAAGCCCCAATCATGTCACCTTCCTCCCCAAAAGCTTTCAATAGTTCCCTGCTGCCTTTAGTATGATTATAAACCCCTTCGCCGGGCATTCGAGGACGCTCACAAGGACATCCCAACCTCCTTCTCCCATGTGACCGCCCAGTACAGTCCGTCTGCTTATTATCCAAGATGCGCTACGTATTCCCACCCCCGGCTCTTTGCTCAGGCTGGCACCACTTCTACCGAATCCTACCCGTTCCTCCATGTTCGGATGAAATCCCATCCTCCTTAGCCTCCCCCGCCCACAAGTCCCTTGAAACATTTATATTCTCCACTAGCATGTATTTTACTTAGTACTTCCCTATGTTTTTTACTGACACAAGACAATAGGAAGACTCCCTTTTTCTTTATGTTCTCCCTAGTGCTTTGACTCTTCCTGTGAAACAGAAGGAGCTCAGAACGTGATTAACCAGCTGTCTGCATCTCATTTCTCACGGTGTTTGAGACGGTGTTCTAGAGAAATACAAAGGTGAAGATGACACGGTCTTTCCCCCCGTCCTATGGTAAAGACAGTAAGACAAACAAATAACTAAAATACAGCACAGTAAGAAATACCACAGAAGTATGTAAAGGACAGGTGAACAACAGAAGGGGCGATCAGCATGCCACAGGAAGGTTAGGGAAACACTGAGCCTGAGAGATGAATGAACAAGGCAGATGAGGGGAAGGGAATGAGGTTCTAGGTGGCTTACCCTGACTCTGGCCTCCTCACTTCTTCCATCATTCCAGCAGCGAACCTATCCTCAAAAATCTTTGGTCTTTCTCCATTGCATACAGATCAAAACCGGTATTTCTTAGCCTGACATTCAATGCCTTCCATCACGGGGCAACCGATGCGCTTTCTAGCCCTACGTGCACACATCCTAAACTCTATGCAGCACAATGAGGCTCTTGATCCTTGCTAAACAATTCCTGAGCATACAGCTCTCCTCCACTGTGCTCATGGGTCCTCCTCTGCATGCAACACCTTCAACTCTTCTAGAAGAACTTCTCTTCCAGGCTCTGGTCATAGTTGGTGGTCATAATCCCTCCCGTTCTGGTCTTCCTACTCTAGTTCGTTTCTATTTTCCAAGCAACAGTCATCACGTTTTTTCTTGAATACGTAGCAGAAATGTGATTTCAGGGGCGTCTAGGTGGCTCAGTTGGTTAGCATCCGACTTTTGATCTCGGCTCAGGTCATGATCTCACAGTTTGTGAGTTCGAGTCCCGCATCAGGGGTTCACGCTTGTGAATGGGGGAACTTGCTTAAGATTCTCTCAGGGTGCCTGGGGGGGGCTCAGTCGCTTAAGCGTCCGACTGCGACTCAGGTCATGACCTCATGGTTCATGGGTTCAAGCCCTGTGTTGGGCTCTGTGCTGACAGCTCAGAGCCCGGAGCCTGCTTCAGACTCCGTGTCTCCCCCTCTCTCTGCCCCCACCAAATAAATATTTTTTAAAAAGATTCTTTCTCTCTCTCTCTCCCTCTGCCATTCTCTCTCTCTAAAATAAAAAAATAACAAATGATAAAACAAAATGAAAAATGTGATTTCAGAGACAGGCTCCCATCTCTGAATCTTCAGAAGACAGGCAAATGATGACTCAAATGAAATAAATACTGCTATGAAATCAACTGTGTTCTCTTTATTCCCTTTACATAGTAACTTTCAAGTTTAAACTCCATGGGAGAAACTGAGAGTTTACGCTTCAAACAGTGTCCTCCATAGCTTACTTTAAAAAGACAGGTGGGAGCGCCTGGATGGCTCAGTGGGTTAAGCGCCCGACTCTTGATTTCGGCTCAGGTCGTGATCTCAAGGTTCGTGAGATCGAGCCCTGTGTTGGGCTCTGCACAGACAGTATGGAGCCTGCTTGGGATTCTCTCTCTCCCTCTCTTTCTCTGCCCCTTCCCTGACTTGTGCTGTCTCTCTTTCCCTCTCTCAAAATAAATAAACATTTAAAGAAAGGAAGACAAGGGTATGTTAGACGCGAAAACTGCTTGGATTCTTGACCGTGAGGGTCTTCACATGAGGCTGAGCTATGATGAAGGGCTGGGAGACGAGGGGTGGTAGAAAGGAGCAAGTAAATAGCAGGTGCATTTACGAACCCGTGTTCCTTCTCTGCAGCAAGCCAACTATCGTTGTCACCCTCTTGACAGAACAACTACATTCTAGCACTGCTCTTTATGTGCCGGTAACAGACTAGAACAACAATAAACGCGTAGTCCTTCGTGAACAGAGGAGCTTTCGGTATCTCTCAAACAAAACCATCTCACTGACCAAAACAGACAATTTTCCTTCACACGGATTAACAACACGTAGACGGTGGTTACATCAGTAAGCGGGGTGCTTTCGCTCCCGCATTGCGAACACAAAAGCCGACAGGGGTCAGAGAAGTGATTTAAATGCATAAAGAGTCAGGGGTGTACTAAGGAGTGGTGGGGACCGTGGCAACCAAGAAGGTAGACGCCCCATCTAAAGGCTCTCAAATTAATAGATTTGAAAAACCATTCCGTGAAACAAGCAAAACATGCCTTCTGGCTAAGCCGCCCCTGTAGGGGGCCTCTGATATAATTAATTAGGCATTTCAGTGTAGGGGCGAGGGGGGAATCAAATGGGGCTGTTTTACTCAACTGATGGATGAATTCAGTCAAAATCTTCTCCCGCATCTTGCAAAGACCTAGCTGGGTATCAAGAAAGGGGGTAGTTTCTCTCTTTGGCTTTCAAGACCATATTGGTGAAGAATAGCTTCTGAGCATGTGGTGGCTGCCTTTAACTCACCTTCAGGAAGCTAGCCAAACTGTAATTGACATTTCTGGATTCATCGGGAATCTCGGCATAGCGAATCGTCACGTGGGGAATTATGGCGAGAAGCAATGAATGTAAGACGTGGTGATATGCCTCAGGAAATCTCTGGCCTCTGGGAAGCTGAAATTAAACAGACGAAGCGAAAAGTCACAGCTGCAAAAGGTCAACATCAATTGCTATTTTCATTTTCAAACATATTCTAGATGTAAATGTGGCTTTTCTTAACTGGAGTGTAACTTTCCTCCCCAACTTAAAGATGGTACCAGTAGTTCAGATCATTAGAGGAACTCTTAGGAACTGACTGAAAGCGTCCACAAACCAACTTTGGGGGAGCCTGAGGGGCTCAGTCGATTAAGTGTCCGACTTCAGCTCAGGTCATGATCTCACGGGCCATGACTTCAAGCCCCGCATTGTCAGCTATGCTGACAGCTCGAAGCCTGGAGCCTGCTTTCGATTCTGTGTCTTCCCCTCTTTCTGCTCCTCCCCTGCTCATGCTCTTTCTTACTCGCAAAAATGAATAAATGTTAAAGAAACGTTTTTTTTAATTACTTAAAAAGCCCAAAATCATGTTCCTGAGATGTACCCACATCCTAGATTTTCATTCCAGTTTTTTTTTTCTCTGACACACAAAGAATATATTCATGCTTGTCAATTTCAGTAAACCCATGCTTGTGAATTTTAGACATTCTGCGAAAAGTCTGAGAAAAATGGTAAATTGCAGGTGAATATTTTGATTTCACAAACCTTAACTCGATGGTTGCTAGAACTAAGAACATTTCTTTGTACTTTAAGGAGAATGTAAAAATACAACTAACGGTCTATGCCACATTCCAGAAACACATCTATTACAGAAGATGTTTTGAACTTTATACATGCCTCAGCCCTTTCTAAGAGAAAGGTGATTTCTGATCTGGAACGTGGTCTCCAAATGACTGTTTCGACATACACATTTTTAAGCTACAAGATAAAAGGGAAACTTCAAAGAAAATGCATTTTACGTGGCAAATAACGAAAATAGGAAAGAACGTATATGAACAAGCCTCTGAGGACTTTGAAAAGGTATGAACTGTCAGACCTCAGATTTATGAAATACGTCCAATGCTTTTTGGTTTTTTTTTTTTTTTTTTTTTTTTTTAGGCAAAATTGACAAAGCCAAGGGCTAAAAGCCCTTCAGTATTAGACAATCTGTGCATCACTGCTGCCTGTGAATAACACCCTTCTTTGCCTATGCTAAATATTAGCCTTGGGGCACCTAGGCAGCTAAGGCAGTTAGGTGCCTGACTCTTGGTTTCAGCTCAGGTCATGATCTTGTGGTTCATGGGATCGAGCCCCGTGTCAGGCCCTGCACTGACAGCATGCAGCCTGCTTGGGACTCTCTCTCTGTCTCTGTCTCTCTCTCTCTCTCTCTCCATTGTCTCTCTGTCTCTGTCTCTCTCTCCTTGCTTGTGCTCTCTCTCTCTCAAAATAAATAAATATTTTCAAACAGATTATTCTTAGCCCACTTACCTTAATTTTATTCTCTTCCAACAAGTATGTGGCCATAGACTTTGCGATAATTTCAAAAAAAAACCACGAGTACTAAAATAAACAAATACATAGAATCAATTTCTAATAGTTACCCACATCCTGAAGCTTAGCAAAGTTTGAAAGATCAGCACGGACCTCACCTCTGAGCTTTAACAATGTTTTAAAGTGATCACAAGCAATTCACTATCGAAGTTGCACAACACACCTTCCCATTGTGTTGCCTACAAGGGAATATCGCCAGCTGGTGAGGTGCCAAGGGCATGTGGTCGGAATGTTTGCTGGTGTGGGGAGGGGCATCTTATCACTGACATTGTTTGGATGTGCTTACTCGTGGTGCTGAGAGGAAACCGACTTTTAGCTTGTTTTATGATTGCTCTTAAAGTCTCTACGGATGGGGCGCCTGGTGGCTCAGTCAGTTAAGCGTCTGACTTCAGCTCAGGTCATGATCTTGTGGTTTGTGGGTTCGAACCCCGCGTCGGGCTCTGTGCCAACAGCTTGGAGCCTGGAGCCTGCTTCAGATTCTGTGTCTCCCTCTCTCTGCCCCTCCCCCGACTTGCGCACATACACGCGCTCTCTCTCAAAAATAAATAAACAGTAAAAAAAATCTCTACAGACAATAAATCTTACTAGCATCTGCACCCAGCAGAGGCCCCAACCTTGCCCTTGGTACAACACTGGAGCCCAAGGAGCACAGGTGTTCGCGTAAGTCTATTGGAAGGGTAGAGAGAAGCTTCAGGCGGATATATCCTAAGAGGCCCGGAACTGAAATTCTACCATTAACAGAAATAGTAAATATGACCAAAATAAGAGCCACCACCTGTGTGCCCATATGTCCGGAAACGAAGTGTTAAGTGTTCTACCTGTGTTTTAGAAATAAGGAGTTGGACCCTCAAAGCTAGTCAACAACAGGGTCCTGGTCACAGAACTGTTATGTGGTGGATTCTAACCCGGGTCTTTTTTCACACGATTCTTTCTAGTACACATTCGAATGAGGACAGGGTGGGTAGGAAAGGTGAAGAGAAAGAAGAAGTTTCTGTGGCGAGCGAGAGGGAAGAGGATCCAGGAGCAGGGGGTAAAGAAAGGGAGGGTCGGGGGGTGCCTGGGTGGCTCAGTTGGTTGAGCGTCCAACTTCAGCTCGGGTCATGATCTCAGGGTTCGTGAGTTCGAGCCCCACATTGGACTCTGTGCTGATAGTGTGGAGCCGGCTTGGGATTCTCTGTCACTCTCTCTGCCCCTCCCCTGCTCTCTCTCTCTCTCAAAAATAAACATTTAAAAAAAGGGGGTGAGGGGAGGGTCACATGAGCAAATGACGAAAAGACTAGAACCAAAACGGGAAGGTGGCAAGCAGGGACGTCTGCAGCGGCTTTTGTTCCCTGCTGTGTCCTGTCTCCTTACCTTTAGCAGTTTGTTTATGGACAGAAAGTCGGCAGACTGTTTCAGCACTGCGATCATCGTCGTGGCCAGGGTTTCATGTACCAACTGCGCCTGAGGGGCGTTCGGTTTTTCGGGTCGGAAGCTATACTACAAACAAAGGCAGACGCAGCCCTAAGTCAAAAATCCTCGCATAAAATAAACTGCTCCCAGAGAAAGCTGACTCCACACACCTTGATGAAAGATCGTAAATAACTATCCAAGCCTTCTTCGTGACACTTTGAGACGATGTGTAAGAGGACCCTGCAAACACAGTCACAGAGATCGGCACGTCAGGCCACAATGAATTAGCACAGATGGAGTATCCAACCCCCCAGACACCCCACCTCGAACCCCCGTCTGAAGAGCTCAAAGCCAGCAGATTACATAAGACATCCTAAGATGGTCCGAGAAAGATTTCGGCATCTAACTCGCTCAGGGCCTTGCACAACATTTCCTGGGTCAAAACACAAGTGTTGGAGTTTGGCAACCCAGAGGCCTCGCCTCTGTTCTGCACACGTTTCAAGTATGGTCATGGCTACGATGCAGGAAGAGACCTCGGGTGATGTAAGTACTGAAATCCGCCCCCGGTGAGTCAAAGGAAAGGAAGAGAAAGAGAAAAATGGAAAGCGTGGCAACAGATGGGGGCAAAGGAACAGAGACCGGACACGTATAATGACAGGGCCCAGGATGAGAAGTAAACATAGAATTCATGTATGAGACCCACGGCGATTCTCGAACTTTATCGTGCATCAGAATCCCTAGAGGGCACACTGCCTGGCCCCTCGCGCAGTTTCTGAGTTTTTAGCTCTCGGGTGAAGTTCAATGATGAGCGATTTTGTCTGTCTGTGTTTTGTTTTCCCCTCACTTCCCAGGTGATACTGACAGTGCGGGAGCCAAACTGGACAACCACTGGACTAGAACAACGCTTCGGGAATTTTCCAGCAAACTCTCCCCGAGAGCAGAGCAGAGCAAATGGCAGCTTAAGTCCCGCTGGGATGGATCATGGCAATGGCAGAAGCAGCAAAGCCAAAAACATCCAGCACTGAGCTCTCGGGTTTTTTTTTGGGGGGTCCTATTTTAATTTCAACCGGTGCAATTTCCAATCGACACTACCAGAGATCCTTGTTTGTTTCTATATAAAAAAAAATGATACTCTCTTATCCTTTTGAGCAAAAATTCAGGGTTCGGGGCGACAAAAATTCAGGGTTCGGGGCGACTCTGTCCAACAGGAGAGACACCGGCCACTTGCAACTATTTAATTAAAATGAACTACAGTTAAAAATGCAGTTCCTCGGGGTGCCTGGGTGGCTTAGTCGGTTAAGCGTCCGACTTTCGCTTAGGTCGTGATCTCGCGATTTGTGGGTTCGAGCCCCGCATCGGGCTCTGTGCTGACAGCTCAGAGCCTGGAGCCTGTTTCAGATTCTGTGACTCCCTCGCTCTCTGCCCCTCCCCCACTCACACTCTGTCTCTCAGTCTCTTGAAAATAAATAAGCATTAAAAATTTTTTTTTAAAAATTAAAAAGCCAATCAGTTCCTCAGTTACACTAGCCACATTTCAAGTGGTGGGTAGCTAAACGTGGCTAATGGCTACCATATTGGACAGAACAGGTGTAGAACAATCCTATGATTGGAGAAAGTTCCATCGGACAACACTGGTCTAGGGCAACGGTTCTCAAACTCTCTTGCATTATGGAATCACCTGGAAAACTTTAAAAAAACATGCCGATGCCGAGTTCCACCCCTAGATGGTCTGGACTCACTGGTATGAATGTGGTCTGGGCACACACATCTTGAAAAGCTCCCTGGGTGATTCTAACATGCAGTAAAGTCTTAGAACCCCTGGTTGAGGAAAACACATTCAGTTTCTCCTATGGTTTCTGGTACCATCTATCCCTGGGGATACAAGGTTCCCCAGTCTGAGAAGCATGAAACAAGAGAAAATGGATATTAGAGTTCTGACTTTTGGGTTCTCTGTTTGGAAGACACATTTGTATTTAAAATGCCGACACACAAAAAGAAACGAAAGTTGCTTCTTCGTACTGTAACGCCGAAACTCACATGGTGCAGTTGACAGGAACGTCATCTTCGTGGGTCATGTTTGTGAGGACTCGGAAGAGTTGCATCAGAATTACAGGCAGAAACTGTATCATGACTTGGATCTCCATGGCATGCAAACACTAAAATAAGTCGTTGTTAGTTACGAGAACAAACAGAAGTAGGATCTAACTTGTAAATGGGCGACGACAAAAAATGAAGTAATGAGAGACGTACTCACTAGAGTATAAGCTCACTTAAACGTGGGCTTCGTAAGACAGGACACTTTGGTTAATTCCTTTACCCACATCTCTATTTTGACACTCAGATTTGGTTAGTTTATTTCCTATTAAACACTTTGCTTCCTGAAGATAAAAACGTATAACTGAGATAAATGGCTTTTGGAAATAAAGACTCTGCTGAGAAGGGGGATTCGATAAGCGTGCACTTCTCTATATAATCGGCTCTCCACTGGCCCCATCTATGAAACTGACTACATTCAGACATCCTCCTGGTATATTTCTTCCAAGTTCTAACACCCTGTCTCCAGCGGTAGGTGCATTAAATGGCAAAAAGAAGCAATGTGCTCGTACAGACGTAGAAACGACGCAAGCAATGGAATCGGTAAAACTTCTTTCTCCTTCCTTCCCTTCTCTGCACGTTCCTTCATTCACGCAGGTGTTCACTCAGTCACTTAACCAACCAGCCAACCAAAAGGCAAAAACGAGTGTCACTGGGCACCTTCGACATCCACGCAGGGTTTCGTGCTACAGGAAATACGGAGGTGGAGGAGACAAGTCTCTGTAGCTAAGGAACTCACTCTTTCTCTTTCCTAGGCCCCTTGCGTTTGCTCCATCCCTTCATCGTCACCGTCACCATCCCTTCTCAGGACACGATCATCCATACGTGAGGCATCACAGCAGTGACCTCTTAGATCTCTGGGCTGATGCTCTTCCATCACTCGCACAGGCCAAGAGATCAAGGTCAAGAAAGCCACGGCCTAGCTTTCCAGGCTTTCCTTCCTTTTGTTCTCTCTCTTCCAGCCTTACTGCCATCGCCTCCTTAACCTATAGCCAAAACAGGCTAATCATTTCCTAGCAGGCCTCTACAGGGCTCTCTTTACTCCCCACACACCCACCTCTCATTTCCAAATTCATCGCTCTCCGACTGGGTTACAGCAGATCACCTCCTGTCTGTGACACCTCCCCATTACCCAGGCCAGCACCTGGCAACCAGGGGCCACTCTGCCCCGCAACGGGACATCCTGGCATGTCTGGAGACATTTGGGGTTGTCACAACTGGGGGGTATCTAGCGGGCAAGAGGCCACCGATGCTGCTAAATGCCCACCAGTGCACGGACGGCCACGTACAACAAGGAACCGGTCCAAGGTGTCGATACTGCCAAGGCTGAGAAACCCTGACCTGGGGTTCAAGATTACTTAAAGACCTCACCGGTGTTTTTAGCCTCAACACTCATCACTCTTCACAAGGCCAAACTGGTACCGTGCCTGCTCTGTGAGTAGATCACAGGCATTCCGGCCTTGGTGCGCTTTTGTTCAGCTTTTAGCCACCTCCCAGCCACCTTTCCAAGTTCAAACCCATAGCTCGGTGAAGCCGCTCATTCCACGCATTCAACAAAAGCATTCGGAATGAACTTCCAAGTGGCAAGCACATCGAAAACAACCCTGGCTCCCACCATGAAGCAGGTCATGGTCTTTGGGGGGTAAAGACCGGGAACAAAATCTGCAAGACGAACGGCAGCGTGTACTAACAGCGGTCTACTCAAAACGCACAAAGGAAGAAACAATGGAGTCTGCAAATGGGAAGGGGATGTCCAATAAGGCTTCAGAGAGGAGGAGAATTAAAGGGCAAGTGTGATCACATCAGGTAGAAAAGAGAGGGGCATTCAATGCAAAACTAATCTAGTATTGCTCCTCGGTCATTTATTCTCAATGCAACAAACAGCACTGGAATGTTCTTTCCCCCCTTGTCACACACAAACAAAACAAGCCACCAAGAACAAAAGGCTGCCAGGGGCCCCCCCATACCTACACGTACCCCACCGATCTCTCCAAGCTCCTCCCATGCCACCTGCCCCTCCCCCAGCTGCTCCCTGTGGTCCAGCTACGCCGTCTTTTCTTCTGTCCTTCAAACAAGCCATCGCGAGGTGTTTACACCTGCTGCGATATCAGTTCTCCTTTGCCACGGCTTTATCACCTAGGCTTGTCTTGCTCTCCAGTTCTTTTCAGCTTGAGGCATCAGCTCCTCAGACAGCCCTCCCTTCTACTCCGGCTTCAGCTACCTCATCAAAAACTCTCAACACTCTCTCCCCTTCAGGGCAAACAGTCCATACAGGAGTTCGGCTCCTTCTGTAATCATGTGGCATTTCACTCACTGCCACTAGAGGGCGAGCAAAGGTCACCTTAATAGCAAAATTTCCACACCCTTAAAAACACAAATACACAAATATGTATTTCTTTTTCCCCATTTTAAGAATACCAGTAGATGACAATGATGCTCTGCTCCATTCCATTCTGCTAAAACTTTTATAAAACTTCCCCGCCGGAAGAAAAGCCAAAGATCTTAAAAGACTCAACATTCGTACGTAGAGCTGGCTTCCTAGACATTGCCCGAGGAAAGGATTTGAAAGTTGGATGACAATCATACTTCTTATTGATAATTAAGAATAATAACCACCACAGGGGCGCCTGGGTGGCTCAGTCGGTTGAGCATCTGACTCTTGATTTTGGCTCAGGTCATGATCAGGTCATGGGATCAAGCCCCACGTTGGGCTCCGTGCTGAGCTCTCCCTCTGTCCCTCTCCCCTGCTCAGGCACTCTCAGTCTCTACAATTTTTTTTAACTTTTTTTAATGAATAGTAGCCACCGTTTATCAACCATCTCCCTGCTTCTACCCTTCCAACAGTATCTTCTCAATATGGTAGGCAGAATGGTACTTTGAAAACCCAAATCATGGGGGCACCTGGGTGGCTCAGTCGGTTAAACATCCGTCTTCAGCCTAGGTCATGATCTCACTGTTCCCGAGTTTGAGCCCCACGTCGGGCTCTGTGCCGACAGCTCAGAACCTGGAGCCTGCTTCGGATTCTGTGTCTCCCTCTCTCTCTGCCCCTCCCCACTTGTGCTCTGCCTCTCTCAAAAATAAACATTAAAAAAAAAAAACCCAAATCGTGCCATGTCACTCCTCTGTTCGAAGCCCCACAAGGCTTCGCATCTATTTAAGGTATAATTCAAACTCGTCATCACAGCTTAGGAGGTCACACCCACATAGCTCCTCAGCTACCTTTCCGATACAATGTCCTCACACTCCGTGTGCCAGTCACACACTCTGGAAGTCCTGCTGTGCCCTGAACACGCCAAGCAAGCTGCTCAGAAGCTTTGCAGCTGCTGTTCCCAGCTCTCCGCCCAAAGTCCACACAGCTGGGGCCCTCATTTCCTTTAGGTCTCTGTCAAATGTCACTTTGCCAGAGATCTTCTCTGACACTTTATCTAGAAGAGGGACTCTCCCCCGCTTATCACTCTATGTTTGGGTCTTCTTTGTGGCAATTACTACCACCTGAATGAATATACGACATATATAGCTACGTAAGATAGTCATTTACTTGTTTGCTGCCCATCTGAGCCCACAAGAAAGTAAGCTCCTCGACAAGAGAGATATCGTTTGCTTTCTTCCCTTATATTCCAGACACGAGAATGCTGTCTGACCCCGAGAAGGCACTCAAGAAATAAGTGTACGCTGAAGGGTTCCTATATGGTACATGCCCTATCTCACTTAAGCCCCACGACCACCCTACAAGTTGGCATCACAGGTTTGCCTGTGTGACAGATGAAGAAACCAAGGCTTCGAGTAGTTCCATAACTCGGCCAAGGTCAATCACGGGGCTAATGGGGGACAGAGCCGGGACACAAGCTCGGTGAAATGATTCCAGAACCCATACATGTTATCTCTTGTCATACTCTCTCTCTGAAAGAAACAAACATTTTTGGGGGCGCCTGTGTGGCTCAGTCGGTTAAGCGTTCGACTTCGGCTCAGGTCATGATCTCGCAGTTCGTGGGTTCGAGTCGTGTCAGACACTGTGCTGACAGCTCAGAGCCTGGAGCCTGCTTCCGATTCTGTCTCCCTCTCTCTCTGCCTCTCCCCTGCTCATGCTCTGTCTCTCTCTCTCTCAAAATTAAACATTAAAATTTTTCAAAAAAGAGATGTTTCTACTTCCTGAGAACATCATTAAGTAATAATATATATCCAAAGGGAAATCCTGTAGAGATTTCACTTAAAATAAAAATTCCTGGAGTGTCGGGGTGACTCCATCAGTTGAGCGTCCGACTCTTTCATTTCAGCTCAGGTCACGATCTCACGGTTCATGGGTTCGAACCCTGCCTCGGGCTCTGCGCTGATGGTGCGGAGCCTGCTTGGGATTCTGTCTCACTCTGTCTCTGCCCCTCTCCTGCACTCTCACTATCTCTCTCTCTCTCTCTCTCTCTCCGAATAAATATTTTAAAAATTCAAAATAAATAAATAAAATAAAAACGCCTCAGACTTTCCATGGCTGACCTACAAAAGGAGTACACCTTTCACAGAAAGGTTTCGGTGGAAACCGAAAGAAGAGTCGCTCCCAGCGAGGTCCCGTGATGTGCAGTTCAGCCCGTGTTAGGTAATAAACAGAGCCTTGGGTTCTCAATGCATTTAAATAAAATACGCGGTTTCTTAACGCTCTCGCCCATGCAACATGCAGAAACTGGGTTTTTCGCTCCTCAGTTGACCCTGTTGATAATCTTTCACCCAGAGACCCAGGAATCGTCCGTTTTATTCCCAGCAAAAGGGACGCACTCCATGTGCCCTGACTACTTTCCCCACCGTGGCTGCCCCCGTTACTGGGAAGTCAGCAGGGAGAGAAAAGACCTGAGAAAACCAACTGATGGCACCGAAGTAAACATTTTCATGAGACTTTCAAAAAACATGTCGACAGAGTCTGGCTGTTACCAGTTTCTTCCTAACGTGGCAAGTTGGCTGTCTGCTCCCAAATTGGCAACTGAGAGAGAAGCACGTTGGAGGACGTCCTCTCTTGGGGACACACAGCCCCAACGATTTTAGGGTCTTCGTCTCATTCCCCTCGCCCCTCATCAAACCGTGGCAACAAGAAAGCCACGGGAAACAAACCTTTCGCGGAAAGCTGTTCATTTACCTTTAAATATTTAATGAGCTCCCCCGGAGCTTCTACGGAGCCCGACTGAATCAGCTGGCAGTGATGGAAGAATTTGTGCACATGCAGATCCTGGAAAACAGATGGTCACAGCCATATGAAATGTGATTCATTACCCCTCAAACACAGGCGCCCTGGCGCTCCCTCCTCCCTCATCTGCATCTCGCAAGCCGATTCATCCGGGTCTTCTCACGCCCAGGTTCGGCAGCTGCAGTGCCCAACACATGTGCCCATGTCCCGTGGTCCCCTTGGCCATCACGCAAAGCAGCAGAAACCAGGCCGAGTGAGCGTGTACCTAGACATACCGGGCAGGCCACAACCATCGTGCGACTGGCCAAGTGTTCCTTTAATTCCCTTTCTGATGAGTATCGTCCGGCAGGCTGGACTGCCTCTACATTTTAGGCAGGCTTCCCACCCAGCGTGAAGCCCTACGCGGACCGTGAACTCACAACCCTGAGATCCAGACGTGAGCGGAGATCAAGAGTCAGACCCTTGACTGACTGAGCCACCCAGGCGCCCCGGTCTGCTGCTAGATTTTTATGAAATGAGGAGGAATAGAGGTCCGGACTGACAGGTAGAGAAAAGGCAGCAGCAGGGAGTCACCAGATAACAGTCTCGGGCACTCAATGCCCAACTGACCACGGCTCTTGGTCGGCAGGCATCCAGTCATCCTCTCCGGAATCTAGACATTATGTACGGACTTTGGGGACAGCAGGTACTAGATCAGGAACCAGACAAATCAGATGTGCCTTTCGACCTGTCTCTTCTGTGTGACTTTGGGTAAGTCATCTAACCCGATGGCGTTTCAGTGTCTTCCTCTAGAAAATGGTGAGGTGGGCAAGGGGAAACCGAGAAGGACCTTACAGGTCACACCAAAGAACGTGGACTTATTTCATCTTCTCTATCCGTGAATTTCCCAACTGTGCTTAAGCCCTCCAGCAGATATTCGACTGAAATTTCATGGATGCCAAGGGTAAATAAACTACTAGTCATCCATGATCCACTCACGGACTTCAAATTTCTGTGTTCAACTCTGGTCTATCTATGAGAAAAACCTCAAATTCCAACAGAGGCGCATCCTACCAAGTTTCACGACTCCTGAGACCTGACGAGGCCATCAAAAACGAGTGCCTGAGAACTTGTCACAGCCAAGAGGAGCCTAAGGAGACGTGACAACCAAATGTAATATGCTACCCGGGAGAGAATCCAAAGGTAAAAAACGAAGGAAATCTGAATAAATAAATACATGCTTTAGTCAACGGTTATGTATCACTACTGGTTCGTTGATTAGAACATACGTGCCAGGTTATTTTTTTTTAATATTTATTTATTTTGGGGAGAGCACAGCGGGAGAGGGGCAGTCTGGAGGGTCTGAGCTGTCGGCGCAGAGCCCGACACGGGGCTCGAACTCACGAACCGCGAGATCATGACCTGAGCTGAGGTCGGACGCTCAACCCACGCAGCCACCCTGGTGACCCTGCACTATACAATTAATGTAAGAGGTTAATAACAGGGGGAACTAGGCACAGGGTGTATGGGAATTGTCAGTATGATCCCTACTATTTTTTTTGTAAAGCCCAAACTGTTTCAAAAA
This sequence comes from Proteles cristata cristata, assembly GCA_017311185.1. NCBI lineage: Eukaryota > Metazoa > Chordata > Mammalia > Carnivora > Hyaenidae > Proteles > Proteles cristata. The sequence goes on along the minus strand of JAESUZ010002791.1, from coordinate 47,343 downwards.
CTAAAATGTATTTTTTAAACAAAGGGGTAACAGCCTCCACCTTCCTTTCGAGTTTTATAAGGCTGGAATCCATTAATGGGATTTGGGGATTTGGAAGGGATTCTACAACTTGAGCTACTACAATTAAGAATGATGTTGTTGCTAATGAGAAAGTCTTTGAGGCCACAACTCCTCTGAGGCTGCAGGAATCAAATACAGTCTATTTTAAAAACGAAACGGGTTCAGGAGCCCCTGGCTGGCTCAGTCAGAAGAACGTGTGACTCTTGACCTCAGGGTGCTGAGTTCAAGCCCCACGCTGGGTGTAGAGATTACTAAAAACAAAAACAAACAAAACAACAAACAAACAAAAACCAGCCAACCAAAAAAAAAATAGATTCAAGTATCAAAATTGATCAAATACACATGATGCAACTTACTTGAGTATAGATGGTAGACTCTAAGTGGCTTTTAATCTTCAACAAAGGCTTTGCACCATCTACCCACTTAATATCCACATTCGATTGCTGTGAACAGAAAGCGCAGACAGGAGTTTCTGGAACATGGGAATGGATAGGCAAGGGACATATAGCGCCTTTACGCATTTCAACATTTTCTCCCCCAGAAACAAATGTGTTAGTTTCACACACAGGGAATCACTGGAGAAAATAATCTGCCTTCCGAGGAAATGGATCCTAAGCCATTGTGAATTTCCAACGTTTTGCAGGCTGATGCTTTTATAAATTACAATAACAATGAACTAGTAACTAAAGGAATTGTTTGAGGTGATGCACAAAACCCAAGCCCTCAATTTTTAAAACTTCTTAGACTCAACAGACACGAGGTAACCTGAGCCAAACTGCTATCAAAGTTCTACACAGATTTTCCTGACTTTTTCTTGTGGACCAGTCAGTCCTCAGAGCACACTTTGTGAAGCTATCCATTAGAATACAGCATTCTACTTTTCATGTTTTTGAGAGAGAGAAAGAGAGAGAGAGACAGACAGACAGCATGAGCCAGTGAGTGAGCGCAGGGAGGGGCAGAGGGAGGGGAAAGGGACGGAAGGAGAGAGAGAAAGCGAGGAGAGGAGACAGAGACAGAGAATCTTGAGGAGGCTCCATGTTCAGGGCAAAGCCCAACGCCGGGCTCGATTCCGCGACCCCAGAATCACGACCTGAGCTGACATCAAGAGTCAGAGGCTCAACCGTCCTGGCCACCCAGGCACCCCCAGCATTCTACTCTTTAAACACGATATTGTGATTACTTCCACAAAGATGGTTATTCTCCTACCCTTCTTGATTCTGCATCATTCACGTTCAAGTAGCCTGGAGGAAGGTTGGCTGAAACTGGCAGCTGTTGCTCAAAGGTAATGATTCTACCGTCCTTCAGCAAAGGTACCCAGGCAAAGCCAACTGCCAAGACAATGATCGAGCATGAGAAATGATGCCGCAAACGCAATTAGCTCCACAAATCTCTGACTGCCGGGGAGCTGGGCAGGGTGGCGACGTTTCCGGGGCTGAGGGGTGGGGTCCGTATGTGGGAGCCCAGGTGTTGGGCATCCAAGTACTCGGGAAGGAACAATGCATTTGGATGGCTTCCTAATCCCAGCCTGGCCACTAATCACTCATCGACTCAATTTCCTGGATTATAAATTGGGAACAGCACATAAGTTTTCCATCTCATAGTTACTGAGAGACCAAAGAAAGGTACTACGCTTTAAAATTTTACAAGTGCATCAGGACCGTTTTCTTTACTCTTTGGGGGATATTTGCGGTAGACTTTTTTTTTTTTTTTTTAAAGATTCTGATCTCTCTGGTCCATTCTTAGCAAAAGTACAGAGGCTCGTGTCTGGGACAATCTCAGACCACCATCAGCATGTTCCAGAGTTTCTGACAGCAATGCAACCATAGGGGACTATGGAAAATCAAGATCGCAAGCCAAGGCTACGGTCCATATTCATACAAGGCAGTATTCAGTTGGGCAGTTTTCCTGAGTGCAGAAGGAAGAAGATGCAGTAGCCGCATGTAGCCAGGGCACAGTGTTTACAACTTGAATCCACGGAGAGATTTCCCCCAGTCTCTATTCTTAACAGTTCTACTCAAAAAAGCCTCTTGGATTTCTATTCAAGAACTCATCGTGTTCTAGCTAAAAGAGCCAGCGCCTTCTGTGTTCCTCAGGTTGAAGTGTCAGTATTTCCATTATAGAGATTACACTCTGGGCTCCAAGTGTTTATAACTCAGCTGTAAAAAAGCTTGCTCTGAATGGAGTTCTGGCGTACGAGAGAGGGTGCTGGCTGGAGAGCACTTTTTTAAGCCGCTGCCTTCTGATTCTTTAAAATTCTTTGCTTGAGTGTGTGAGTATATGTGTGTGTGTGCGTGTGCGCGTGTTTATACTGTGAACGCAGAAGTCAACACAAATCTGGTTAGACTGTTTTCATTCACGTGTTTCACTTGGCAAATGCTTTAATTCTTAGAAGAAGACAAATATGTTGCTTTCGCTAAGTAGACTAAATGGCTTTCTCAGACTCTGAAACACGCCCGAAGGGATTGTTACTACTACGGCTTCAGACACGGTTTACCCAGAGCTCTTTTTTTATAAAGAGCACAGGAAAGTAACACGAGCACAAGAACCATTCCAAAGGACTCTGTCAAAGTAGTTAAGTGAAAACTGGACAGGTGACAAAAGGCTTCCAGTCCAGAAAACAGGAAGCTCTCTTTCATGTTCGGGGGGGAATTTGTCCCTGTAGAACTTTTTACTGAGATAGAATTCAGACACCGTGCGATTCCCGTTTATTATTATTTTTTAATATAATTTACTGTCGAGTTGACTCACATACGGCATATACAGTGTGCTCTTGGTTTCGGGAGTAAATTCCTGTGGTTCATCGTTTACGTACACCCCCCCAGTGCTCATCCCAACAAGTGCCCTCCTCAATGCCCATCCCCCTCTCCCCGCCCCCTCATCGAGTCACCTGCCTGAAGTGCACAATTCAGTGGCTTTTAGTATATTTCACAAAGCTGGGCATCCACTGCTACTAATTCCCCAACTCTTTCATCACACCGGAAAGAAACTCCACACCTCTCAGAAGCCACTCCCTATTTTCCCTTCTCCCTAGGTCCCTGGCGACCGCTAATCTACCTTCTGTCCCTATGGAATTGCTTAGGCAACACCTTCTGCATGGTGATTTCATCAAAAGCGCGACCAAGGGTGTCTCTCAGTCAAAACTCAGAGAGCACTTGGAAGCTGAAAAGGTACAAAGTCAAGCACGCACCATCTGGCTCAAAGGCGTGGAGCCACTTAACGACGGGCAGTAACATGTGACGAGTGACCCACAAAATGACCATGTCCTGTGGTCTTGTGTTCCGCCAGATTTGTTCTCAACCACTGAGGTCCCTGCCCTGAACAAACCGCGATTTCTATGGGGATAGAGAACAGGACCACACTCTCCCTAAGGGATACTTCCTGATATCTTCAGTCCGGCTGCCTGGTGGGCATCACTCAGGTGTCTCGCCAGCTCCTCAAACCCCACATCCCCCCAAAACCTATATTCCCCACCCGTGATCCTGCTACTTGGAAATTCCTTCCATCCAGTTTTGAAACTTCAGTGCTAACTCTGAATGCTCTCTCTAGTGGCCAACCATTTACCAGACCCGGCATTTCTTCTCCAGCAATACCTTTTTCGCCATCTCCCTGCTACTGCCGTAGTGTGGGCCCCTTCCCTACTAGACCTCTGAGGTACCCCTCGCTGGCGTTTCTTCCTTCTTTCCTGCTCCAACTCCCTCCGCCATTATCCGCTGCCCAGTGGGCTTCCTGCAGAACAGCTCTTACCGGTGTTTGCCACCCTTCAAGAGTTCCAGACTGGTGACAGAATGCAATCAGATGCACAGCCTGGCATTCAAGGCCTTCCATGATCTGACGCCTCCTTATCAACCCGACATCCTGTGATTCGCCTCCCAGCACGCTATGCTTGGGTGGTATTGAACTATGTGCGGTTCCCTTGGCCACCCCCCTCAATACTCCACGTCGCTTCGTACAGGCTGCTCCTTTATCCTGGGATGCTCGACCTTCCTGCCATCACTGCATTCTCAATCTCAACCCCGCCCCTTGCAGGCCTCACCCAAACTCCCTCTCCTCCCGGAAGCCTTCGCAGATTCCAGGCCCCTCGTCCCTCCACCAGCTGAAGTACTAACTCGCTATTCTCTGCGATCACACAGCACCACTTTCTCAGTTAACTACTACTTTTGATCTTGTATTGTAGTTGTCCAAAACTACACTTCACCGGCTAGGCCCTATGCCCACCTGAGATCTATGTCGGATTCTCCGCAGGACCTACGATCATGTCTTGCACATAATAAGCACACAGACGTCGTTGGTGAATGAATGAATGAATGAATGAATGCATGCATTTAAGGCTGATCCAGGCTATCCTGGATCTCAATCCCAGAGCATGCTGACGTTTATACAGTGGGGATGGCACCCACCACGTTTACAAGGCCTCTACGGCCTCCTAAAGAAGCATCCTACGGCTTTACCTCCAGCCTTGCAGAATGGGGCCAGGACTGGGGTTTCATGACTTGAGTTTATTCCAGATCATGGCTTCTGTTCTGTTCTCACTAGAACCACGTGGCCCCCAAGCTCCCCTCAGGCTCAAAAATGTCCCCAGCTCTGGGCTCACTTCTCCCTCCCTCAAGGAGCCAAACTGGAATGTTCTGGTTGCTGGGCCATTCTACATAAAAGAAAGAACACAAATACCGCCTATCACAATATGCGTCCCTGCGTGAGAGGCATGATTCTGTGTTGTGTGTATTGCTGTATGTGACTTCCAGTCCAAGCACACAGGCAAGCACTTTGACGTGTCATGTGGTAGAAATGACGGTCACATGAACATGTAATTCGTCTTATACCGATGAACTTTCTAACTCCGAAATGTGCTTTATTTTTAAGAAGGATTCACAGCCTGAGGAAAAGAGGCCTGCTGCATTCTAGACAATTCCATCTCAAATAGTCGCAGAAAGAGACTTTAAAAGGGTACACGCACCTGGAGTTTCAACCGTGTCCTGCTTTTTGGTCGTTCCCTTTGTGTTAATTTCACAACTTACATGATAAAATGTGAAAAGCAAATGATGTTTTTGATGCAGGTGAATAGGAAGCTCGATTTTAATCTGCAATGACAGCAAAATTACACACAGCATTTTGTTTCGGTTTTCACGGTCAGGCTGGACTGTCAGACCTTCAGTTTGGTTTCTTCGTTACTTTCCCAATGACATGTTTTTCTAAATGGCAAGCCCAGTCGTCATATAATAGATACCATTTAAACATGCTTTCAAGGCTTTTCCAGTCAGTTTCAACATGGAAACAGTATTCTCCTGGGCTGGGAAGGCTGACTTACTACTTTTGCTGGATAGGCCGGTGGATTCTTCTGGACTCAACTCTGCAGCAGGATTTTCAGAACACTGGATCAAAACCACAGCCTCACAGCCCAGGGATAGCATGTAACACAAACTGAGTCAGTGAATACGATCTACCCAAAATGCGTGCTGGATTTGAAAGGCTTCTTTTCTCTAAAGTGTTGCCTTCCTTTCTGCGAAAAAGTAAGCTTTGCAAATAAACGTGCAAAAAGTCACCATGGTATTATGGTATCCACCAATTACAGTTCACATAAATATCCTTTGAAGGAAAACATGAAGTTGACTTAAAGAAATAACAATTGTAGGGACACCTCAGTGGCTCAGTCGGCTGAGCGTCTGACTCTTGCTTTCGGCTCAGGTCATGGTCGCACGGATTCGTGGGTTTGAGCCCCGCATCTGGCTCTGCGCTGACAGGACAGAGCCTATTTGGGATTCTCTGTCTCCCTCTCTCTCTCTCTCTGCCCCTCCCCCACTCACAGTGTGTCTCTCTCTATACATAAATAAATAAATAAATTTTATTTTTATTTTTTAATGTTTATTCATTTTTGAGAGACAGAGATAGAGTGCGAGTAGTGAGGGGGAGAGAGAGGGAGACACGGAATCTGAAGCAGCCTCCAGACTCTGAGATGTCAGCACAGAGCCCGACACGGGGCTCATACTCATGAACCATGAGATCATGACCTGAGTCGAAGTCGGAGGCTTAACCAACTAAGCCACCCAGGCGCCCCTATAAATAAATTTTTTAGAAAAAGAAATAACCATGGTTACCCTTGACACATGAATTTAATCCTAAAAATGAATACTTTTCTCTTAAGATTTATTTTATTTTTAGAGAGAGAGAGCACGAGTGAGGGAGAAGGGCAGAGAGGGAGAGAGGGAGAAAGCATCTTAAGCAGGCTCCATGCTCAGCGTAGGACCTGATCCCTTGACCTTGGGATCATGACCTGAGCCAGAATTAAGAGTCGGACGCTCAACCGACTGAGCCACCCAGGCGCCCCTACAAATGAAGGCTTTAATACAAACCCCCAGCCTCAAGTGATTTTCTAATCAGGACGCAGCCAGATACCTGCGATGCCTCCCGGAGGTATGTAAGCGACAAATTGCGGGTTTAACTGATTTGACATACATGCATTTACCTCCTGGTCAAGACAGACTGAATGACTGAAAAGCCTGTTTCTTTCTGGCATCCTAAAAATGACGTGGGTTACTTCTACCTGACCAAGTTTTCTGCTCCGACTGGCGCTGATTACAGAGGCGGCCAAATTCAAAGAGCTGGGCCGAATGATCACTCACACAAGGCGTGGTTTTGGCATTAGAACTGATTTCTCTTGTAGGTGGATCTCACCACAGCCCATTCACAGTGTCCACGCCGTCCGAGTATCTAATGGTCTGCTGCACATAAACGTGGGCATCCTCTCTCCATGGGTGGCTAACCCACAAAGGTGCCGCTGTTCCCCCTCGGCCCCTACTCCCTACAAGGCTAAGGCGTGAGGCTTCAGGCTGGGGGGCGAGGCCTCCACGGAAGAGCAGGTGGACCCGGGCAAATTGTAACAGCAGTTGAGGGGTGAGTTTCAGACAAAGAGCCCCGAGGAGCAGAAACAGCAACGCTCCCCGCCTGGGATGCGTACTCGGGTTCTTGGAGACACGTGGGAGTCAAACCCAGTCTGCAGATTTGGATCAGCCTGGGACATGCCGACTAGGAGAGGCTGTGACCGAGACACTAAGAGTGACTCTGAGAAGTACACAGAGATGTAGAGATGGAGGAGGAAAGGGAGGCAGAGACTGGGCCAGAGAGGTAGACTGGGGAGGGGAGCACGGAGCCTGGGAGACGGTACCAGACCCCTTTGTCTACACTGCACTGAGGCATTAGAGCAGCCAGAAGGATTCCGGTGGCCGTCACGTGCTGCCGTGTCTCCCAAAGCCTTTCTCATACAGAGAGGCTGCACCCGCAGCCCCACGCAAAACCACAGGAAGAAAAATCTAGAATGGCTTTAAGAGAAATCTGTTCTGAATTTCTCATTTTATTTTTTTAAGTTTGTTTATTTATTTTGAGAGAGAGAGAGAAGAGGGGCAGAGAGAGGGAGAGACAGAATCCCAAGCAGGCTCTGCACCGTCAGCACAGAGGCCAATGCAGGGCTCGAATTCACAAGCTGTGAGCTCATGACCTGAGCTGAGATGAAGAGTCGGACACTTAACCGACTGAGCCACCCAGGTGCCCCAGAATTTCTTATTGTAAAGCAGAGGAAATGGAGACTCAGAAAGGGTTAGGGACTTGTTCAAGGTCATCGAGCCAGCTGTCGTCAAAGCTACGGCTAGAATCCTAGTCTTGCGTTTGGGTCCTACATTGTTACCTTGCGCCAGAGCCCCTCCAATTCGTCGGCAAATCTTCTCCTGTCAGCAGGGGGCCCCAAGCAGGCAGCGGCCCCACATCTTGGTGTGCCACTTTCTATTTCCGTGGGACAAGGGACTCCAAGGGCAGATAAAATGATGGAAAGGAAGAAGAAAAAAAAAAAAAGAAGAGCCACCACTGTGTTTTATAAACATCCGGGAAAAAATGCATTCTTACCTCATCATAGAACTCTGGATTTTGGTTGTGATGCGAGACAACAGCATAAGCATTTGTGGTAAAGACAGACCCTGCAGGTTTCCCATAAATACACTGCAAAAGAAGGAAACTGGGTCACCGATCTCAGTGAGAAGGTCTTTACACATAATGCAATGGAACCATATCCCGGCAGAGGCATCTGTGGGCACAAGGCCATGGCCAAGCCCACTCAGCTCTCACCATGACTTTGTAAACTCCGGATCGTTTACCCGCACTCCAGCCATCAGCCTCAGATACCGCCTAACTTGGCTGCATGGATACTTCTGGGTTTCCAGCCATCAAAGAAACACACTTCCAAGTTCATCGACAGCAAGGAGTCAAACATGGCTAATCATTTGGAAAGGAAACACCCGGAAATCGGATCTGGAAAGCTTCCGTCTCTGACGCTATTTGCATCTCTTAACTAAAGAGGCTCCCCCAGCCCCAGTTAGCAATATTTCCTGAACGTTCCTTGTGTGGTGGGCAAGGTGAGGGATTAACACACACAGACACAGACACACACCAGCAGACACATGCGTAGCCTAAAGGAATTAAAACTGGAACGTCCGTGAGGCTACAGACAAGCTCACTGTTCTCTCACTTTATGAGCCACCTTTGAAAAGTCAACGGCTTTCTGTTATGCCAATAAAATAAATGCAAGGCTTTCTATGGTTCTTCGAAAAGATCCAATTTCATTGCTGGTGGGAGTTTTGCACTTCCATAGTGCCTAACAAGCTCAAGGGTAAATACAAAGAGTCAGCATGGCTTGCTTCACCCTATCACTTTCAGAGCCAGCCTCTAGGCCAGCTACGAAATGAAATGAAGACTCCATGTGAATAGATCGCCAGTTCTCCTCTAAACATGCTTCTTTCTGAAGGCAATTTGCAGGAACCGCCGAGAAGTAACGTAAGAATCTTGAAATATACAAAAGGATATTGCATGGGGGATAAAACAAATAGTTCTCATCTGCAGTGAAGGGAGAATCAGAGACCATGCACCTAATTTGAGCCAGCTAATTCCTAACTTAGGTTTCTTGGTCGGGGATGGGAGAGCAAAAAACAAAAAATCAAAAAACAAAAAAAAAACCGCAAAAAAAAAAAAAAAACCCCACAAAAAGCAAAAAACAAAAACAAAACACACCTCTTTTCAAAGGTAGGGGTTAATACACATTCAACGACTTAGTCAGGGGCTCCCAGCCTCCTTCCCCAGGAGGTTTGGGTGGAAGACTTAACCATCCATCTGTCTGATTTAGGCTCAAGCTAGAGAGGTGGAGAATCAGATAAACAATTCATGAAGGCTTGATGTTCTCGGACTTCTCTCTCAGGCCTCTGATTAACGTGCTAATGAGTGAAAACGTAAAGGCGCGCTGTGAAGTGATAGGTATTTAAAGACTGTTCTAGCAGCTAATCCAGAGATTCTGCTCTTCCTACATCGCTAATACAAGTTTGGAGGCACCATTTGGCCCGTCACAGAGGAGGAGTCCCATCTCAGATCAAAGCAGTCATGCTGTGCTTCTGTTTGCTCAAAGCCTATTCAGGTTTCAAGGAGAAAGGAGTTTACTGTCCCCTGATGATATCATTATAAACTGACAGGTCATAGGAGAAAATGACCTTGTGATTGCACATCAGAGCCATGTGAAATCAAAGCGGAGCAAAGGCAAAAATCGGCTGTATGAAGCTTACCCCATTTTTTTAAAGCTACACATGCTCCTATCTCATTCCCTTATTTTTTTTAATTTTTGAATCCTGGCAGTTAAGGTGTGAGGGCAGAAAAGGCAATAGTATGTGTGTCACTTTAGTACATTTTCTTTATGGCACTTAAACAAATTAAGCTTAGCCTGGGACACCACCAAGTACCACGGTCTTTAGCTTTCCTAAAAGTGCACGCTTATTAAGATCATGAACAAACCTTTAGAGCGCGGGCATCGCTTTCATCTGAATCCCGGAATTCCACACAGACCGCGATGTTCCTCGCCTAAAAAGGATGAACCATTCGAAATGAGTCTTGGTACTGGCGAACTGTAAATAATATCTTGTACTCCACAATGTATAGTTCATGCCGCTTTACCTTGGCAAATGTCTTCTGGCTATCATATTTTAATTGCAAGGGGTAGACGTACAGATGGTTTTTGTAAATTGTAAACGGATAACAATATTTTGTCATTTCTGGAACAAACTCTTCGACCTCCACGGTAATATTTTGACAATTCTTTTCAAAAGGCTTCAGGGGCACATATGAAGAAGTAATACAATCTACATCAGAAGAAAAGAAAACAGGCGAAGAGAAAACAAGTGAGCAGTGACGAACACATTCCCGCGTTGATAAAAGGACATGCAGACTGTGTTCGCAAAGAGTGATTTAACAGAATTCTGAGCGACTGACGAAAGTCCTGCAACCACTTTAAGAACCCAGAAGGACAAGACAGCAAAGGCTGAGTCTGATTTCAGTGGAACAATCCCAACCAGACGTGGAGTGCTAGTTCCTTCTCAATGTGGAGTGATTTGCCAAATATAACACATCATAATTTTGACAAATTTAAACTCTGCAAAGAAATCCATTACATTTTTCCTCCTGTGGCTGCAATTTAGCTCTCACTGCAAATTTTTATTGGGATCAGGGAACTAACAGTAAATGTATGCCTCCAATTAGCTCATGAGTAGTCACTCTGAAAAACTTGGTGCAGGTGCAATTTTCACCCAAGAAATAATGGAGGCCTTTGGAAACAACAGATGGTAGGATGTGTTACCCACGATAAGTTCAAGACTCCCAAAGGTGAAAAACACAAATGCTCAGAAAAGGGCGGCAGCCCGGGTGACTGAAGTTGCCATTGCAGGGCACCCGGGTGGCTCAATTGGTTAGGTAGGCGTCCAGTTTCAGCTCAGGTCGTGATCCCGTGGTTCGTGAGTTCAAGCCCCACGTTGGGCTCTGTGCTGACAGCTCAGAGCCCAGAGCCGAGCCCACTTCGGATTCTGTGTCTCCCCCTCTCTCTGCCCTCTCTTTATTTCTGAGAGAGAGAGACAGCATGAGCAGGGGAGGGCAGAGAGAGGGAGATACAGAATGTGAAACAGGCTCCAGGCTCTGAGCTGTCAGCACAGAGCCTGACACCGGGCTCGAACCCACGAGCTGTGAGATCACGACCTGAGCCGAAGTCGGACGCTTAACCGACTGAGCCACCCAGGCGCCCCAAAAATAAATAAACATTTAAAAAAATGTGAAGTAGCCATCGGAATAGAGGGGATTCATATACCTGACAACACGGTATTTTCTGTTGTGTGTGGTTTCCTCCAATTATTACCGTGATACTTACAACAGACTCTCTGCAGATACAGAAGAAAGGCACACAAGAAACAACTGACCGCTCTACTATCCCAAGATAACTACTGTTAGTATTTTGGTGTATTTTCTTCCAGTCTCCTTTCCATACATGTTCTATACAATAATACAAAATATAACAGTCCAAAAAATCCTACTAGTGCTGTATACACAGGACTTCATCCTGGGATATTTTTGGCATTTTACATACTGTTTTACCCTGTGCACTCTTCATTTCTTTATTTTTTTATTTATTTCTAGGAGAGAGAGAGACAGCGTGAACAGGGGAGGGTCAGAGAGAGAGGGAGTCACAGACTGAAAGAGGCTCCAGGCTCTGAGCTGGCAGTCAGCACAGAGCCCGACGCGGGGCTCGAACCCACGAACTGCAAGATCATGACCTAAGCGAAAGTCGGACGCTTAACCGACTAAGCCACCCAGGCACCCGTGGACTCCCTTCTCCTTCACTGCCCCTCCCCCACTTGCACTCTCTGTGAAAAATGAACGATAATAAGTAAAAACAAAAACAAAAACCTGAGTACAGTCTGCCAGAGACCGTCTCACTTTATGTCTGGTTTCCACCCTCTCTGTGAAATTCACTCTGTCTGATTCCATCTCATTCCTCTGTTTCACATTAGTCCTCATCAAAGTACTTGTCAAATACATATTTGTCCTTGTCAAAATATCTTGTGTTATCTTGGTTTTAGCTGTGGCTTATTGGGTTCTGATGGTCTTTCTTTTTTTTTTTTTTTAATGTTTTATTTATTTCTAGAGAGAGAGAGAGAGACAGAGTGAGCAGGGGAGGGTCAGAGAGAGAGGGAGTCACAGACTGAAACAGGCTCCAGGCTCTGAGCTGGCAGTCAGCACAGAGCCCGACGCGGGGCTCGAACCCACGAACTGCGAGATCATGACCTAAGCAAAAGTCGGGCGCTTAACCGACTAAGCACCCCCCTGTGCGCTCTTTAGAAACATCATTTCTCAGGCCTAAGGGTTCCCGGTATAGATGGGCCATAAGTGCCTTAACCACACTGATAGCCTTGGACCCTTCAGGTTGTTTCCAATTTCCCTCCAATATAAACAACACGGAAAAGAACACCTTCGGGCGCGATCTCCTGTACCTTTCAAATGATTTCTTTAGGAAAACATAACCCACTATACTCTTAGATGGATTTTCCTTCCCCAATGATGATCCTTGAACGACTTCTCATTGCCCTTAGAACAAAAGCCAACTTTTGTTGGGGGCTGCCGTGGTCCCTACAATTCCCTGCGTCACTTCTATTTCGTTCCCATCTTCACTGATCTCACACACCACACTACGACCGCACTGCCCTCCCTTCTGCTCATAAGAACCAAGCCAACTTCCACCTCACAGTCCGAATGTAACGCCCTCGGTGGGGTACGTACAGTCCCCACCTCCAGACGCTGACTCCTTCTCACTCTTCAGTTCCGGAGCCAAAGGAGGGCCCCGTTGGCCACCCGTTTTAAAGCAGTCCACCCCAATCACAGATTCAAATCACTCGTTTTCTTATTGTCAGTCACTCCTTCCAGACTTTAATCCCCTTAAGTGCAAAGCACCTTGTAGGTATGCAATAAACTTTTACTCAAATAAATGCTTATTCACGGGCGCCTGAGTGGCTCAGTCAGTTGAGCGTCCGACTTTGGTCAGGTCATGATCGCGCAGTTTGTGGGTTCGAGCCCCGCGTCGGGCTCTGTGCTGACGGCTCAGCCTGGAGCCTGTTTCGGATCCTGTATCTCCCTCTCTCGCTGCCCCTCCCCCACCCGCACTCTGTCTGTCTCTCTCAAAAATAAATAAATATTTTTAAAAATAAAATAAATGCTTATTCAGTGAATGAACGGGTAGATAGCATCTCAGAATCAAAATGCCTTAGTTACTGGTGTCTGTAAATGGCGACTGACACACTGTATTCTTATTCACCACAGGCGACGGTGCCTGGCTAAAACCGAGCCGGCATTAGACTGTTTCCCGTTAAACATTTTCATACATTTGACAAAGGAGCAGAAGCATCTTGCTATTTTAATTTGCTTTAGCGGCATTATTGCTAAGATCTGAACGGTTTTCAAGTTCTTACTGGCCGCTCCATTTTATTTCTTGCAAAGTGCCTTTTCCGTCTTCTGTCCATATCTCTCCTGAGATCTGCAATTGCCAGCTTTAGAGAGGAAAAGAAACGCTCCTCCTATTGGATCCCTTAGTTGATGAGACTTACCCAAGGCAAAAAGCAGTGGAAACTGACTAGGGAATACTCACAACATGATATATTTCATGCAAAACCACGTCTGGCACAACCAACTTCATACTGTTCTGAATTTGTAACTATCCACTCTATGTACTGGATCGACTAGCGCGCCCCAACTTCACAGCCACCTGAACCTCAGAATGTGACTTAACTTGGAAATAGGGTCTCTGCAGAGATAAGTGGTTGAGATGTGGGCAGAGCGAATTAGGGCAGGCCCTCAATCCCATGACGGGTGATTCTTCCTTAGAGCATTCAGGGGGAACGCAGCCTTGCTGATGCCTTGATTTTTGACTCCTAGCCTTCAGAATCCGGAGAGAATAAATCGGTCACCTTAAACCACCCAGTTTGTAGTAGTTTCTTACAAAGAGCCCTATGAACTTCATACACCCCATAAACTTCGAGAGATACATATAAAAGACAAAGAACCTGAGATTCGAGCACAGCCCTCTACAGTTTATTTGTAACATGGAAACTCTTACTTGATAAATCCACAGGAACACATTCCACTGTGACGTTTAGCTGCCCGGGAATAATCTGCAGTTTGGTCTTCTCTGGCCTAGGTGTAAAATAGGAATATTTTATACTTAAAATGTATGCTTGCTGAACGCACCGGGTGCCCTATATGCAAATTTCCAAAGGCAAAAATGCTCCAAAGCGGTCAGTTTCTCCCATATAGGACTCACATTTACCATTTTAAGAAATTATAAGCCACCTGTTGTACTGACTGACCACAGTTGCAGACTTACTTCTTATACTCAGAGAGCAGCTTGAGAATGTCTTCGTTCGAAAGCTTGCTGCCGTCCTGCTTATACAAAGGAGAAAATCTCCCATCCAGATCCAGAGAACCTTGAGTATCTTTGAAAATGGGTCTAAAACAGCAGAAGAAGTTTTTGTTAGTGTTTTTTAAATTCTGAAGCACTGATTCCGTTAAGACAAACCCAGCGCTGGTAGGTGTATACAACACTAAGCCTACTTTGGAAACTCGCCTGGCCATGTCTCATGAAGCCAAGCACACACACCCCCCGCTCTGATCCTGGCGCCCCACTACTCTGGGCCTATTTCCACGTGGTACGTAAATGTTCACAGCAGATGTATTTGTTATAGCCCCAAAAGGAAACGGCCCATTCCACAAGCGAATGGATACACACAGCGGTGCATTCATACCATGGGACACTACTCAAAACGAAGGGCTGTTACCTAACACAATACACATGAAGCTCAAAACCAGACTGGGCCCCCCAAGAAACCAAACGCAAGAGTACATTTTGGACGATGCCGTATGCGTGGAAGTCTCGAATAGAAAAACGTCCTCTGTAGTGATAACCACCAGGTTACTGGCCGGCTGACTGATGGGAGTGGGGTGGTGGACTGGACAGGGGCCTCAGCAACCTTTCCGAAGGGACGGACATGTTTGAGATCCTGGTTGGAGCGGTTGTTACAGGGCTGTAAACAGCTGTGAAAATTCATCGGGTCGGATATATGAAATGCGTGTGTTGGAATCAAAGGTAAAGCATCTCTCCAAGTTGGTGACCAATGAGTTCGATCTCAAATCGGGGTGCCTCGGCTGGGCATCTGACTCGAGTTCAGTGGAGGTCACGATCTCCCGGTTCGTGAGTTCAAGCCCGTCATCAGGCTCTGTGCAGACAGCTCAGAGCCTGGAGCCTGCTACGGATTCTGGGTCTCTCTCCCTCTCCGCCCCTCCCTCACTCGTGTTCTCTCTGTCTCAAAAATAAAAACATTTAAAAAATTTTTTTTTAAAAATAATAAAAAGAAAAGTAACGTACAAGCAACCAGCCTGACGAAAGCAGCTTTAACCAGACACATAATTCCATTTGGCAGAGCGTCTGAAGATGAGGTTCTAGGCATTAACCACGGTTCCTACTTCTAAGCATGCCGCCTTTATTTTCAGTAAACGGGGCTGTACCATAGATCATTAAAATATCCCAGGCAAGCCTTTAGAGAGAGTTTTTGCTGCTGGGGCTACCCAAAACAACTCTGGGAGGGAAAAAGAGGGCCATTCCTCATCACAACTGGGGATCAGAGCTTCTGTGGAGACTTTTAAATGAATTTTACTGACAAACTGGCCTCCAACAGCTACTAGAGCCCGTACAGTGGGCTGGAGTGGGCTGAGGTCACGGGCCGTGGGGGCTGAGCCCAGCTCTGCTATATGTTGTGTGAAGCTGGGCAGGGATAGGTTTGTCAATTTTTTTAATCCTTATTCGTTTTTGAGAGAGAGCGTGAGCGGGGGAAAAGCAGAGAGAGAGAGATGGAGACACAGAATCTGAAGCAGGCTCCAGGCTCCGAGCTGTCCGCACAGAGCCCCACGCGGGGCTCGAACTCAGGAACCACGAGATCATGACCTGAGCCGAAGTCAGACACTTAGCCGACTGAGCCCCTCAGGCGCCCCAGGATTTTTCTTTTTCTTTTTTTTTTCAGTGCTATGCCTGAATTTCCTCATCTCCAGGGTAGGAACCATAGTCCTCACCTCTTAGGAAGGTGCGCGTTAAGCACTTAGACCACTGCCTCGTACGGGGTTAACACCTAACTGTAAATAATAACAAGAGCAGCGACTGACTTCTCCACGAAGGACGTGCAGATTTACAAGCCATACTTCACCTGCTACAATGCCTAAACAGCCCAACCACCTCTCCTCTTTGCCATTCACCTAACCCTAGCATTTTTTTTTCAACCAGTCTGAAGAACAAGGACACTGTGCCTCCTCATCTGCCAACACACCAAACATTTTGAAACCTGTCCCAAAATGAAGCGATCCTAGCAACAGAAGAGTTAATTAACTTAGACTCTCCTACCTTTCTGCTACTTCACAACACCCGCTGAACATGATTGAATTATTCAGAACATGGTGCCCTTCCCTTCCCCCCGAAATTCCAGGGAGTTGTACAGGCTGTACCACAGACAAGCCAGTGAACTTGTATTTCCAAGCGGGGGAATAAGCAAGAGACGCATCTGAAGTCATCCATGTGCGTAGCCAGTGGGGACGATGTGCGGGGAGAACAAACGTAACATCCTGTACACAGAAGGTACAGGGAACAAGCTTCTAGATACACGCCCCGGGGGCACCTGAGTGGCTCAGTCAGTTAAGCATCTGACATCAACTCACTCAGGTCACGATCTCGTGGTTCGTGGGTTCGAGCCCCGCGTCGGGCTCTGTGCTGATAGCCAGCTCGGAGCCTGGAGCCTGCTTCGGATTCTGTGTCTCCCTCTCTCTCTGACCCTCCGTGCTCATGCTCTTTCTCTCTTTCAGAAATACATTTAAAAAAATTCTTTTTTAAACTTTAGATACATGACCCGCAAAGGGCTAGAAAAGTCTATTAATTAATTACATACTTGTAATTAATTGCACGTGACAACCACATTCCCTTGCCTTCTGATTTTGACATTTTCCAGAAATATCCTAGGACAGCTTTTCGAAGCCTAAAGCTAGCCAACTGTGAAAGAGTGGCCACACTGTACATAATTCCCTGCACGTGCTGGTTTTCTGGGGCACATAATTCCCTTAGTTTAGCAAATAAGCTCTGCTTTGACGTGCAATAACATTAAGTGGGGTCACTCAGCCCAGTAACCCCAGCCAAAGAAAATTTCCCTGAGGCACGATGCACGAAGAAACCGAAAGGGCCCTGAATGCAGGACGCATTTAAAAGAAAGGATTCTTATTTCGCGTTAGGGATTTCGTGTTTGCACCCTCCTGCCCCAAGTTCCCACGGCAGAAACCAAAAGCCCGGGGTGATGGGCTTTAGGAGGACGGGACCTGCGGCAAGGGTCAGAAGGGTGGAGCCCTGGCGAATGGGATCAGCAGCCTTAGAAAAGTCCAGAGAGCGCAGAGAGCGAGCTCATTTCCTTTCCACTACAGCAAAATGAAGAAGTCAGCTGTTCACAACTCATAAGAGGCTTCTCACCACAACCCGGCCGTGCCGGCCCCCTAATCTCAGATCCCAGCCTCCCGCACCGTGAGAGAGACGGGTTTTGTTGCTGCAGCCTACTGTGGGTCCCCAGGAATTTGTTACAGCAGCTTCTGATGGACCAAGACCCACCGCGAGCGTCCCGAGATAGAACCAGCTTGGCAGAGGCCGACTGCTAAATGCTGCCAGCAAGGACCATAACCGTGAACTTTACATAGGAGAGTGAACAGAAAGGTCAGGATTATATGTGCACAAACCTGGCAGCCCAAGCAAAGGGCATTCTGTACTGTCCAAGGCGGCTACACACTTGCTTTGCTGTCTTGTGCACCTTCTGGGCCGTCTAAGGTCAGAAACAAGAAGACATGCTCATATTTGTTCAAACTACCAGGGGCTCACCACAAAAAAGGCTCCCCCCACCCCACCCACCCCCCGCCGCTTACTGGAGTAAAACATCAAAGTCTAGCCAAAGAGATAAAGAAGGAGCTATGACTAAAACCCAAACCTGCGTTGTAACGCTACCCACCCTCCAAGACCCACGTTTTCTTAAAAGGTTTACGTTTTCTCATTAACGGAGAACTTCATCGAGATACCGGAAGTGGGACAGAAACAGATGAAGGCACGTTTTGTACCAAAGACCTGTCCCGGGACATTCTGAGCAGGTCTAATGTGTATTTCCTTTCATACATGAGCAGCCAGAGATTCATTATTCCTGGGAGAAGTTGGTTCTGAATACAGTTGACCTTTCTACTCCCAAGATAAAAGCCCAGTGATGAAGAAGAGTCAATGCAATTAATTTAGTTAGGCATAGGCACTAGGAGATCACAAAAGATTAACGGCCCATAGAGTCTCAACAGGCTGTGAAATGCTGACTGGATCCTTATCCCTGGGGATGCAGAATGGTATCTGTATCGGGGAGATGTCCCCCCCACGCACACACACGAATTAGCACAGCTAACGAGCTGTGCTAAGAACGCTTCCCCCCTCTGGGCCTCAGCTTTCTCATTTATAAAACAAGGGAAAGGACCACATCGCTGATTGCCGAAGTGCAGATTTCGTGATCCAGAAACCTGGATGATTCCACGGCTTGCTGACTTTTAATGCCACCAGCCGAAGACAGCCAACACTAAAAACAATCGCTACCATTTAAATATGCCAACATTTCACGAGAAGACTCATAGGCCTGATGTTTCAAATGTAGGCAGAACAAAAATCTCAGAATAAAGGGCAGCCCCTCGAATTGAATACGTTTCGCTTCCTACATTTGAACTGTTTCTCCTATCTTTCTTTTGTTATCAAGAGACAGGGGGAAATTTCAGCGCAGATCGGCATTTGGGAACTGTGGGCCTGGACTTCCCAGCTCTGACATTCTAGGGCTGTATGTGAGGGCTGGAAATAAAGAACGACTATCGCCAAGGATACGGTGTCAACGAACAGATGTCGCCTCAAAGCCTTTAGCTCTTATTTTGATAAGCAGCCAGAAATCAGACTGTCACGTAAACAGAACATAAATGAAAAGGGAAAAGAGTCATGGTCAAGGTTAGCACGGGTACTCACATAGCATACGGTGTTTTCAGAATACGCCGCATACTGAGAGAATAAGGTTTTCGCGAGGGTTTTAAGAACAGTGTTAAAAATACCAGTAAAAGGCAAATTTTACATGAAGCTGAAATATTCGCAAACGATCTTTATAAATACCTTTGCTGGGTCTGAATTTTTGATGTAGGGTTCCGCGCAGTGCGTGATGTTTCCCTGGAGTACCTTTTCAATTCTCGCAACCAGAAAAATTTCAGGATGTGGATTTGTCACCGAGAAAATTCCCTGGGAGAAAAATTACTTCCATTAGATGTTTTTATGTAACTTCACACATCTAGTTGCATGACTAACGGTTCCTCATGTGTTTAGCATCGAATATGGACAGCCAACACAGGGTCGTGTCCAGGACGCTGCAAATAGACAGCATTACCTCTCATACACTTTCTAAAACTCCCAATGCTTCTTTCAAAACAGATTTTCTATTTTTTTAATTTTTTAATGTTTATTAATTTATTTTGAGAGAAAGAGAGGGCGTGAACGAGGGAGAGGCAGAGAAAGAGGGAGAGAGAATCCCAAGCAGCCTCTGCACTGTCAGCACAGGGCCCGATGTAGGGCTCGAACTCACAAACCGCGAGATCATGACCCGAAATGAGATCAAGAATCAGATGCTCAGGGCGCCTGGGTGGCTCAGTCTGTTAAGCATCCAACTTCAGCTCAGGTCATGACCTAGTGGGTCACAAGTTTGAGCCCCGCGTTGGGCTCTGTGCTGACTGCTCAGAGCCTAGAGCCCGCTTCGGCTTCTGTCCCCTTCTCTCTGCCCTTCCCCCGCTCGCACGGTCTCTTTCACTCAAAAATAAACATGAAAAAAAATTAAAAACACAGTGGGACACTTAACAGACTGTGCCACCCAGGGACCCCCAGATTTTCTATTTTGTCACTGACTTCACATCTATTAGTCCCCAAGAGGTAGCTGTCACCATTGCTGCTTAGCCTCTTGTGTATGGCTGTGTCTGCAAGGTGCATTCTTAGGCCTAATTAATACAGCATGTATTCGTTTAGCTTGGTTGGCATGTGTTAAAATAGCGTGCGGTTCTCAAGCGGAATGGGATAAGCATTTTCAAAACTAGCTGTGCATCACGCCAGAGCAATTCACTCACAATTAATACTAATTGCCGCTGAGAGGAAGAAAATAAAATACTTCACTGAAGTTGAAGAGCTCCAGCTTTCAATGTGGGGACTGAGGATCCAAAATTTTTTTCTTTCCTGCATGTTCCATTTAAGGATGTGGATGTAGATGCACCCAACGTTATATATGTTGTTTTTTTTTTTTTTAATTTTTCAATGTTTACTTATTTTTGTGTGAGAGAGAGAGCATGAGCAGGGGAGGGGCAGAGAGAGAGAGGGAGACACAGAATCTGAAGCAGGCCCCAGGCTCCGAGCTGTCAGTACAGAGCCCAACGCGGGGCTCAAACCCACGATCTGAGAGATAATGACCTGAGCTGAAGTCGGACCCTCAACTGACTGAGCCACCCAGGCGCCCCGTAACGTTTTCTATGAATACGTGTGAAAGAACCACCTGATCCACTCTCCAGCTCAGCTCCTTCCAAATACATTATCTTCCAAATAGCCTGTTAGTTGGTTATGTCTGTTGTTCCAAGGAGCACTGCACAAATGAATTCAAATGGAAAAAGCCATCACTGGGACTACACCAAGTTTCATTTTGCTCTTTGGTATATTACCCGCTGTGTTAAGATCATGCGTTCCAGTTTTCAAAACATCTCAGACACATTATCTCATCTGCTCCGGAGAGAACACTCTATGGCATACAGGGAAGAGCAGAAAACTCTGTGTCAAGACCCTGAGTAATTCCCCCCAAGTCCAACGGCTCCTAAGGATCCCTGAGAACAGCAGATTCACCTCTGAATTCCCAAGCTGCAAGCAGGGAAGGAAGCAGTTAAAAACTGCTTGGGAGTCAAATTTCCTGGGTTGAAATTCTGGCTCTACCATGTATAGGTTTAGGCAAGTCACATCCTGTGCCCATGCCTCAGGTTCTCATCTGCGAGATGGGGATGGGGATGGCAATAAGCTATTCCAAAGATTCCCTGTACGGCCTCCATGTACCACACGTTACGGATCCAGTTACTACTAGAGTGGCCCAAAGCACTGCAAGGTCACAGAACTTGATTTCTTTTTTCTTTTAATTTTATTTTGAAAGAGAGAGCACAAACAGGGGAGGGGCAGAGAGAGAGAGAGAGAGAGAGCGCGCAAGCGTGTGCGCATCCCAAGCAGGCTCTGCACAGTCAGCACAGGGACCGAAGCGGAGCTCGAACACGCAAACCGTGAGATCATGCCCTGAGCCAAAACAAGAGTCGGACGCTTAACTGGCTGAGCCACCCGGGCGCCCCCTGAGCTCTGATACTCCCAGGAACACGCTGCTCAGGTGTGGTGAGACACCTGGCATCCGCTGACCCTGCCGAAGGTGTGCCGAGCAATACACTTTGAGTGCAGTCTCACACTTCGCGGCTGTCACCTAGCTGTCCCGGATGGGTTTTGTGCATTCTCTACATTCATCTTCAGAAAAGCCCTTGAATGCAGGCACTACAATATACCCATTGGACAGATGGAAAAGCCAAGGCTTACAGAAGTTTATGCAGTGAGTGAGCGAAGGGGTCTGCAGCCCTGGCTGGCAGGCCATAAACACAGCCCAGGCTGCACTGCCTCAGCCCCGGAGGCCAAACATCCAACACGTCACACAATGAGGTGGGATTAGAACAGCAAGCCTGATTATTGTGACGGCTAATGTTCACTGAGCACCTACTATCTCTTTTCCGGGGACACTGAGCATCTCCCCACACGGGTGCCAGCAATGAGTATAAGACTTTGCAGAACTCTGACAGCAGCTAAGAGCACAGTGCTCCCACTTGGTTATCCACGGTCACCATTATGGCCACCGTCTGATACCGGGCAAGCGCGGCGGGCTTTGAAACCGGCTAGACCCCGTTTCAGGTCCTGTTCTTCATCTTCTAAGTCCTGGGATCCCAGGCAAGCTACTCCTGGATGGCTCTGTGCCTCAGTCTGCTCATCTGTAAAACGGGTATGGTCACAGTACCCACCTACTTTGCTGGGGTGTCGTGAAAATAAGGGACTTTGTAAAGGAGCATGAGAAACACAATGGCGCCAAGACGTGCTTAAGTTGCTATGTCAGCTGAAGAACCGACGAGCTGGGCTTTAGGCTCCGATCTGCTCACACCCAGTCTCTGTCTGACACAGCACTACTTCCTAGTCCTAAACAGGAAGAAGTTGAAGAACAAGAAAAAAAAAAATTCTCCAAAATGAAAGATTTAACTAACTGGAGTCAATGACCACCTCCTGGTATCATCAGCAGATCTGAAAAGGGTGCAGGACGATAAAACCATTGAGGGCCACTTCCTATCGCTGTCCCCTTCCCACCTCTCATGTATTCCTGAAGTCTGGTTAAGCCCCACCTCTTCCGTGCCCCCCCCCAATGTTAACTCCCAAGCCCTGAGCCCTCCTCGAGTTCCAAATGGGGCTGCTACCACTGCATTTTAGACCGCGGTGTAGAACGCCAGACACTATCAATTGGGGTCTTTTAGCCAGACCTGGTTTCCAATCCTGCCTTCACCACTATTTGGCCATGTAATGGTGGCCTGCTGACTTCACCTCCCGATCTGCCCTTCCCTCACCTCACAAGACTATGAGGATTACATGAGACCCCGGTGGAAAATTCTGGCATACCAGAGATATTGAAGAAAGAAAAAAAAAAAACTGTTGATTTTCTTCCTGACCTAGATTACAGGTGGGATGACGCCCATGACCACAACTTAAACTCCATGCCTTGAACATACAAGGTGAGTATGGGGCAGTAGTACGGTAAATACACCATTGGCTTCAAAGGACTTCTTGGATACGGTGTAGGAAAGGTTACACATAATTCCGTAGCAGACTCTTAAATACTTTTGTAGTATACCTGCTCAATCTCTTTTTGTTAATGTTGGTTTATTTGTGAGAGACAGAGAGAGAAAGAGCAAACAGGGGAGGGGCAAAGAGAGAGGGGGACAGAGGATCCGAAGCGGGCCCTGCTTGGACAGCAGCGAGCCCGACACGGGGCTTGAACTCACGAACCTCGAGATCAGAACCTGAGCCGAAGTCGAACGCTCAGTCAACTGAGCCAATGTAGGCGCCCCTTGCTCAATCTCTTTTAGCAGCATATGCTGCAGTGGTGAGTGTTCACATATGTGACAACTATCATCTGAGTAACAAACAAAGAGGCAACAGAGGGAAAGACCGAACAGGGAAGTAAATGTATGTGTAAAGTCTTCCTCCACCATTTAGCAACCTGTACCGGTGAGCAGAGCCCTGAACGCAGGAACCCCTGATGCTTCGAGTGTATTCTAAGGAGGTAACTCAGCAAGTGAGCTAACGCGTGCACATGCATGCTGAATGCAGTGTTATTTATGAACCCCCCAAATTACAAATATCCTGGTTCGCAAAGTCGGTGGGATACCAAATTAGCCTTTAACAGTGAGAGTGACCCAGGGGGCACCTGGCTGGCTCGGTTGGTTGAGCCTCCGATTCTTGATTGCAGCTGTCATGATCTCCTGGTTTGTGACTTTGAGCCCCACGTCGGGCTCTGTGCTGACAGCATGGAGGCTGCTTGGGATTCTTTCCCTCTCCCCCTGCCTCTCGGCCCTTCTCCAACTCGAAAACTCGTTCTCTCTCTCTCTCTCAAAAATAAATAAACACTAAAAAAAAAAATAAAAAAGAGGGGCATCTGAGTGGCTCAGTCGGTTAAACGTCCAATCTCAGCTCAGGTCATGATCTCACGGTTCGTGGGTTTGAGCCCCCAGTCGGGCCCTGTGCTGACAGCTCAGAGCCTGGAGCCTGCTTCGGATCCTGTGTGCCTCCCTCTCTCTCTGCCCCTCCCCCACCCAGGCGCTATCTTTCCTTCTCTCAAAAATGAATAAATAAACATAAAAAAATAAAAAAAAGAAATTCGGGGCGCCTGGGTGGCTCAGTCGGTTAAGCATCCAACTTAAGCTCAGGTCATGATCTCATGGTTTGGAAGTTCGAGCCCCGCGTCAGGCTCTGTGCTGACACCTCGGAGCCTGGAGCCTGTCTCCGATTCTGTGTGTCTCCTTCTCTCTCTGCACCTCCCCCCACTGGCACTCTGTCTCTCTCAAAAATAAATAAACGTCAAAAAGAAAAAAAAAGAAATTTAAACTCTATGCCACATTTCAGTTTCCTCCGAGTTACAAAAGTCAAGAAGGAAGACCATCAATTCTGCTCTGTGTAACCTTATCTCCTGGCCTCCAGTGTGGTCAGAGGTCAAAATGCCAGGGATGCATCAGGCTCGTTGTGAAGGGGCTTCTTTGCACCACACAGGACAGAAGGGCACAGCATTGTGTATGTGACATAAACAGCTCCTTCCCGTTGCTTTGCAACCAGAACTCCTTGGATAAAGAGCCTTTATGCTCCATTAAAACTACCTATTCATGCGGGGTCGGCATGAACCCCGCCAGCTCACAAACGAGGCTCCTAAATCCCAGACAACACAGGAGACTGGCTCGGGGGCGTTCACCGCCAAGCCACCAACGGGAATGATTTCTGGAGGAATCTGATCGTCCGTGTGGGGACCTTTTGACACGGGGCTGCAGCCAGCCAGGGATTTGAGGGGCACTGACCTGACGGCACCTCAACCAGGGGTGTAGCCAAATAGACGCAGGGACCCTCGATGCTGTTCTCGAAGCTTCCAAAAACAGAACCTCCAATCTGTGACCATCACAAAACTTGCCCTGACGGTGGTTGACGTTTCATTCAGACGGGGCCCCTCCCTTCCGTGCCTAATGTCCTTTTCCTCAGGGGGGTCCGCTCAGAACTCCGTTCTCTGCTCAGTAGTCAGGCTGCAGCCACAGGGCTCTCCTCTGCTCTGTAAAGCTCCGTACACAGTTCCTAAGCTTCTGCAAAGGGGTGACCTCTGCTTGGGTCCTAAGGAAGAATCTAATGGGGGGCACGAAACTGGCTCAGTCAGAAGAGCACATGACTCTTTACCTCGAGGTTGTGAGTTCGAGCCTCACACTGGGTGTAGAAATTACTTAAAAAAAATTTTTTTTTTAATCTGAGGAAGGGGCTCCTGGGTGGCTCAGTCGGTTGAGCATCTGACTTCGGCTTAGGTCATGATCTTACAGTATTTGAGTTCGAGCGCCGCATCGGGCTTGGTGCTATCAGCGCAGAGCCTGCTTCAGATCCTCTGTCCCCGCCCCCTCTCTGCTCCTTCCCTGCTCACAATCTCAATCTCTCTCTCTCTCTCTCCAAAATTAAAAAACAGGGGCACCTGGGTGGCTCAGTCAGTTAAGCAGCCAACTTCAGCTCAGGTCATGATCTCACGGTTTGTGAGTTCGAGCCCCGCGTCAGGCTCTGGGCTGACAGCTAAGAGCCTGGAACCTGCTTCGGATTCTGTGTCTCCCTTTCTCTCTGTCCCTCCCTTGCTCGTGCTCTGTCTCTCTCTCTCTCAAAAATAGATAAACATTTAAAAAATGTAAAAAACAACAACAAAAGAGACACCCATGAAAACATCCATCTGAACGGACAGAACAACCTAAGAGGGTTTCTGTTTCTTATTCTCAAGCCTGGAAGATCTCCCTACCTGCTTTATGTAGCGTAACTGGGATTCAGCAATTCCATGAATCAAAGACTCCGGTAAAGAGCCTCTCTGGGGTCCATCAGCGGCCAGCTGAGCGGAAGCACCCCACAGCATTTCACGAACAGATGGAGGATTCAGGTCTATGTGGAAGTCAGCTGAAATCTTACAGTTGTTCTTTATGTCAAATAAAGCGAGATTGATAAAAAAGGGTTCAACCTGGAACGAAAATGAGGGCATTTTGAAGCCAAGACTCTTCGGCGGGGTGCAGGATGGAAGCAAATGACAAGATGATGTTTTTATTCCTCGAGGTTCTGGGAGGAGCTTTCTTTTCGGGTGTCACAGTTAGCTACCAAGGCATTCGGACTCATTTGCATAGAAGAAAGAGTATTCTGAAATAACAGGCTATCAAATGTTAACTTTGGTCAGGCATAAATAATTTTACAAGTTACGTATTCTTTCAACGCGTCAAAATCCGAAGGCGCCTTTAAAGAACATCAATTGTTCTCTGAATAAAATGTAATTCTCCGTAGGTTTCCTGACATTACTGGAAAAGAATGCCAATATTGTAGAATAGACCTAAACCTTCCCTTTTGTTATGTTACTCGATTATACATCTAATAAGAGCTAATATCCATCAACATCAAATTATCTGACAAAAGCTTTGCCCCGTCAGCAGTTTGGGAAGGCGCGATTCCTCCCTACAGATGGCATTTGAGAGCCGGTCACAAAGAGAAATTTCGTGCCAAGCGGCATAAAGATTAACCCTTTATATGCAGAACGTCTGCTAGTGCATTTCAGCCACTTGGGAAGGGACGAAATCCTCATCGTGGATACGTTTCAAAGACAAAGCCGGAACCAAAAAAATAAAGACGAGCAGAAAATGCCGTCTCTTTGGTGATGTAAACATTTATAGTTCCAAGTATTTCTGGGAGACTCAAATGATCCGTGACGGCTAATAGTAAGAATTTCCCGTGAAGAACAAAATGAATTCACACTAGGGGAACGAGTGAGGCCAGCGGACTGCACGGGGACGCGCCGTGATGAGCAGCCGATAGAGGATTTTCCAGGTTCTGGGGACACGTCCCTCGTGAAGGTCAAGAGCCTACTCTACCTGCTATTTTGAATAGGTCGACGATGTTGGGGAATTTTCACCCCGTGAACTCGTTCTAGTGATAAAACAAGAAGAGCATTTCCTCAGCGCCCTGCCGTTACGGGACGCAGAAGGGCAAGTCGTACGTACATTTGTGGCCGGTCCTCTTGCATGGTCTCCAACTTGACCCAAGATATTGAAAGTTAAATCATGGCAATTTACCAGGAAACGTTTATTGCACTTTTCCTCAAATGGCTTTACATCTGGTTCGATTCCTGAAAAGTCCAACCTCTACAAAACAGAGGAGAAGAAGTCGTTTTGTTAAAAATAGGATTCATAGGAATACAGGTCTTGAAGTGAAAACCACAGAATCCTACGGTTCTCTATCCACACTTCGTTTGAACTTTTTATTTTATTTTTTTCATTCAGTAAGCCTTTGTAGAGCTCTTACACTAAGGTTCAAACGCCGACAGAGAAATCCTAGAAGCAAATGACGAGACTCTGATCTTAGGCACTGGAAAAGTCACAGGTCTGTACTATGGCCGACAAAGCCCTACAGGACAGGAGTCCCTACCTCCCTCGACTCCCTCGACCCTACCCCCACACTCTGTTCCAGCCACACTGGCCTCCTTGGTTATCTCTCCAACACACCAAGTACACTGCCACCTCAGGGCCTTTGCACTTGCTGTTCTGTCAGTTGGATGCATGCCTTACTCCCTAACTGCATTCATGCCTCCCGCCAACTGGCCCTTCCAGAGACCTTCCTTAACTCCCTATAGAGAACTGCACACCCTGACGTCTACATACTCCCTTTCCTTAAGTTTTCTAACATGACTTTTTTTTGTATGTCCTTAGCTGCTGTGGGCCTTCCCCGCAAAACATATGTTCCAGGATGACAGAGATTTTTGGATTTTTTGTCTTTTACGAGGTATGCGGGTGGCAAACCTGTCATGAATGGCCATGAGAAGCATCCAAATAGCACGGTGGCCCCTAACTTAGACGGATTCGGTAGACCGTGCTGTTATGAACTCAGCTGCAGAATAAAACTGAATAGCAGGGGTGGGGGAGGGTGCGTAGAGAGGATGAGCTCAGTGTGGGATGTGCTCCGTTGGAGGGGAGGTTACCAAGCAGGAACTAGACCCTGGGAACCACGTACATTTCAACGATGAGCAGAGGGAGAGGCGTCAGCTTCGAAAAGTGACAAACAATGAGCTCAGCTTCTAACAGAGCTGGGGGCTGCCCCCTGGCTGCCAGCGACGTTTGTTAATTATAGGTATTTCCCCAGAAAAATGATTTTAAGTTTTAAAAGCAGATACTGGGAGTCAAGGAATTCCTCTCGGCAAGGGACGAATCGGTCCCTCAAAGAGACGCCTAGAATCCTCTTCAGCTCCCGCAGCGCAGGCGATGGGAGCCCATCCGTTCATTGGGAATATCCGAACAGATTGCACGTGGCATTCACAAATCGGAGGGGACGTATGGATTGGGGGGGGGGGCTCACTATACCAAAGGATCAGAGAGCCGGCCGGCGGGAGAGGACTCGGTGAATCGGAGTAGAATATACGGCCAGTGTAGACAGCTCAAGCCAAGAAACACAAGACTTTTTCTCAGCTGCCTGAGTAATTCAAGCCACAACAGGTATTGTGCCGGAAGAGTCTTGGATAATTACAGCCGTTCCGACCTAGCCTGCCTCACGGACAAAACGTCCTCCTTAAAGGGGCCTAAGTAGGATATTCACACCTGAAAGCACCAGCCCCCTCCGCCGCCCGCCCCCGAGTCCATTTATCTACAAACCGAGCGCAAACGTGTGGGACTAGACAGCTCCCTCTTGAACACTTATCTGTGAAGCCAGCAGAGGCCAGCCATTGCCATGGAGATCAATTCTAATTTCCGCCCATTTATCTGCTCTCCCTTCTCTCTCACGGACCTAGTGGAATGTGAGGAGGAAAACCGGACTAGAGCACCCCAGCCCCCAAATCCCTTCCCTTCTGAGGCCTCCAAGTACAGTGGCCGGGACCCAGGGCCTTCCCCGGGTTTTCCAAGTTCCGGCCACCCGCTTCGGTCAGCCAGTGTGTCTTTATGCGCTGGGGTCAGTGGTGGAAAATCTCTCTCGAAACATTGTGCTGTGGTCAAAAGAGAAGGCTGATCGCAGAGCAGCGCACCCCGCCCGGAAAAGGTACGCAACACAGAGAACAGATTGCTCTGCGAGGACACTGCCTTCCCTAATCGACATTCAATTCAACGGTTTTGTGCTTCAAGGTGTCAGCGCCACGGTGAATTCTTCACTGACGACCATGGCTCCCTGATAACGGCTTTCAGGCTTGAGCGCGGTTGCAGGGCCACGAAAACACGACAGCACAAATTTTTTAAAGATACTGGATTGAGTTTCAACCACAGTCAATCGGCTTCTTTGTACACAAGGAAAGAGCCTGACATGTCCAATTAGAGCCCAGTCATGAGGCAGGGGGGAGTCGGGGAGGGCAGCTCTATGAAAGGCTCAGACTTGTTTGGAACCAGCAACTTTCTGAATGAGTATCTTAGAACCAACTCGAAAGGCCCTACTGTGCCTTTTTTTTTTTTTTTTTAAAGCACATAACTTACACAAGCCATGTAATATTGCTATGGAAAAAAGTTGGAGAGGGACACCTGGGTGGCTCTGTCGGTTAAGCATCCAATGCTCGGTTTCAGCACAGGTCGTGATCTCACGGTTTCGTGAGTTCAAGCCCCGCATCGGGCTCTGTGCTGACAGTTCAGAGCCTGGAGCCTGCTTCAGATTCTGTGTCTGTCTGTCTGTCTGTCTGTCTCTCTCTCTCTCTCTCTCTGCCGCAGCCCAACTTGTGCTCTCTTTCAAATATAAACAAACATTTATAAACAGATAGATAGATAGATAGATAAAAACAAACTTAGGAAAAAAAGAAAGAAAAAAGGAGCTAAAACATTTTTTTTAAATTTCCCCCCCAAATAATTTTATTTTTTCTTGTGGCATTTTTACTTAAGGAAAAATGTCTGCCTCATTTATAGGCTATACATTTTTCCCATTTGAAACTTAAAAAAAAAAAGTTAAATCGTTCAAAGCACAAACAATAAAATCAGTCTTCCCCAAATTATATTTTTATGATCCATTTTCACTAAGAAAAAAATAAATTCTTATATAAAGCAAACTTTCAGGCTTCAAAAAAAATCTCCAAATTATCTCATGTAGAAAAAAGTGGAAAAAGAATCTGTCTTTCCCCCAAATAATTTAATTTTCTCGTGAAATATGTTAGGAAAAATATTTGTAGGGGCGCCTGGGTGGCTCGGTCGGTTAACGTCAGACTCTTGGTTTTAGCTCAGGTCATGATCCCAGTCCTGAGATCGAGCCCCACAACGGGCTCTGCGCTGAACCTGGAGCCTGCTTGGGATTCTCTCTCTCATTCTCTCTCTCTCTGTCTCTCCCCCCTCTGCTCCACACTCTGTCACAATAAACACATTTTTAAAAAAGAAAAATATTTCTAATACTTGCATACTGTTGAATTTTTCCATTTAAATAAATCAGCGTTTCAATGAGAAAATATGGACTTAAATATGAACTGCAGATCTTAGTACAAAAAGGTGCCTCACTCTCATGAAAGAGGTTAAAATACACAAATGCACATAAACGGCCACAACCCCACAGTAGCTTTCCCTTGAAGTGGGATTAAAACAAGCATGAACATCCGGAGCAGAAAATCAATCACACTGGTGTCCCTTCTACCGCAGATACCTGCTGCCTCTAGATCACACTTGAATTTAACGGGTTTATAGAGCATAGGAACCATCTTTAAGGGTTCTTTTATTTATCGCTTTTGAGGAGTGAGATGAACTAAAAAGAATATAGGGAAGGAGAAAAAAGAAAACGTGTACTCAGTCTCAGGCTATTTGCATATGTGACAGTCCTCTTGAGGAAGTTAGCTGTTCAGCTACCTGTTCAAAGCGAGCATAACAAATCGGAAACAACAGGTACGGCCCGGCGGTACAAAACACCAGCGGTTTCAACATTTCACAGATGTTGTTTACCTGAATAAGCGATCATTCTATGATTATTTAAGGAAATGGGTGACTGATACCTGGACTTCCGAATCAAAGGAAAACAGATTCTGTCTTCCGTCCCCTCTGCTGAGTTTATTTAGCTGCTCGGTTTCTCTGCCATACTGAAATTAAAAATACACACACCAAACATTACTTTGTTTCCTTCAAAACAGTATTCGATAACATTCAAATATCGAGTCTGGGTGGGGCGCCTGGCTGGCTCAGTTGGGAGAGCAGGCAATTCCGGATCTCAGGGTCGTGAGTTCAAGCCCCATGGTGGGTGTAGAGATTACTTTAAAAAAAAAAAAAAAAATACTTGGTCTGTGAAACTACCCTTTGACAGATCTTCGAAAATATACTATTCCCCAGTTCCACGTAACTTAAAACATATTAAAAAAAAAAAGAAAGTGCTGGGTGAGAGTCACCATCGCTACAACCCATGATAAGCTATAGATCGAGTTCTTATACCTTCTATGTGCCTCTCATAACATCCAGAATCTTGATCAACCCACTGTAGTACAAAAAAAGGAATATCAGATATTTGAATGCAAAAGAAAAACAAATGACAAAACACTATCTTCCCCACAACCACGGTGCCAGCCATGGGGTAGGACACACAAAATTTGATTCCATCACTTATAGCCTGGAATGTCAAAGACTCAGAAAGGACACATTAAGCTCTGCAAAACCGTAGAAAACCTAAATCAGCGTGTTCCTCAGTTTTGGAAAATATACGTGAAGTTTAAGAGAAGGGAATTTTTTTTCTTCTAAGAGACGCATACATTTTAAGCAGAAAAAAAAGAACTATGCTGGTGTCATTTAGTAGTCCAGGAAGGGGAATCGAGTAAAACTATCAATGGGTTTAATAAGGATTTAAATGAATGAATGGGGTATATAAGCTTCTGCTCTACTATAGTTTAGAGTCCATAGAGTAAAATATGTAATCTACTGTGATAGGTATGATAATCAGCTCTACGCTTTCTAAATCAGTTCATTTCAAACTTCAAAGAGTGCAGTAATTAACGCAAATGACGTCTGGTCACCAAAATCTTTCTCTGATGAAATTATTCATATACGTATATGTATGTATTTACATATAGACAGAGTACGTGATTTTCACATGAAACTAACATATGCAGACCATTAGATTGAATATCGCGTTCAATCTGCATCAACAGCCCCTTGAATGAAGAAAATTTATTTTATGAATGGCATTAATAAAGTCACAAAAATGTAAAAGTGTAAAAGTACCTTCTGTCATCTAGGGGGGAATAAATGTTCCACACTGGTCGTAGGCCCTCATAACTCTGACTGTAGGAATGTAACTTTTCTCTTATAATCTCTACCTCTTTCACTAATTGCTGTGGGTTTTAACTCCGAAATGACATTGCCAAATGGAATCCAGCATTACAGCTAAGAGCTAATCCTGCATTGTCTCAGTTGAAGGCGAGTTGCCAGAAGAACGATGTACCTTCATCAGTTCCGGATGCATGCTCCTTTCCAAGCTGGCCATGATGTTCTCGGCTTTTCCTTGGCTGCTAGTTTCATCTTCTGCAAAAATTCATTAAAAGCAGATGTTCTAAACCATGCAGACCATTACTAATCACCTAAGAAGAATATCCTAACTATCTCTCCCAACCCGTCTCTCCTACTAGATTTACTGCAAAGGATTTTGATTATGAAAGCATAGGGAAAACTTTAATGGGCTTTTGACAATCTGCCATGAATTCCCTATCCGTTTTAGTCTGGTTATATTTCATGTGTCAGAGCCCATGCAGCTTCAACGCTTCGAAAAAAAAATAAAAAAAAGGAAATCTATCAACCTCCACAGTCACTTTTAATGAGGAAGTAGGGCAACCTTCAAGATTAAGAGTTCTATATTCACCCTACACAAAGGACATTCCCACGGAGTAAAGATAAGAGTTCTACCTCGATAATGAATCATTTAGAAATTCTGACCTTGTGTGGTTTCTACTGTCTCCTTTTTCTCTTGCACTAAACTGTCGGTATTGATCTGAATAATCTTTTTCAAAGTTAGCAACCATTCCTCCATTTCCTGTTCAGTTTCAGCAGCCAGATAATGGCTATACTTATCTAACATCTTGAGTTCGAACGCATGACGCCGCATTTTGGGGCACTAGAGGAAAAAAAGAAAAGGAAAAAGCATAGGTTCGGTTCATTTAGTTACCCTTTCAACATTAGATGTTGTTAGCATATTTAGGTTTACCTCTGCTCAGCACTATGTACGTCAATCCCATCATGAAAGAATTGCTTCTTGCAACAAGAAATAGAAACTCCCAGATGATGAATGACCATGTCGAATGTGCCCTTTCTATTCCCCTCTATGCTGGGCACAGTGGTTTATGCACAAAGCTGGCATAAGATATTATTTGTTTGCTTGATTTTTTTTTTAACGTTTATTTATTTTGAGGGAGAGAAAGAGACAGAGTGCGAGCAGGGGAGAGGCAGAGAGAGAGGGAGACACAGAATCCGAGGCAGGCTCCAGGCTCTGAGCTGTCAGCACAGAGCCCAACGCAGGGCTCGAACCCACGAACTGTGAGATCATGACCGGAGCCGAAGTCGGAGGCTTAACCAACGGAGCCACCCAGGCGCCCCATAAGATATTACTTATTGACTATTATCATTTAAGGCCTTTTTTTCCCATCTTTCCCATCTAGAGAACTGAACTACCACCATCAATAAGCAAATGTGTTTAACTCTTCCTACGCTGCTTACAGTTTCTTGGATATTTACAGATTTTCAAAATCAGCCCTTGAAAACAAGCTCAAATGTGGTTCGACATAAACCTGGCACTTGCTTTACAGCGCACCATAAAACGAGGTATCGATACCTAGTTCACATTACCGTGCATAACATGAAATGCACCACAATCACATAAAAGAAGATGACAGTTGATTCACATTAAATTGTGGCCCTCAGCAAAAGTTAAGGGAATGACCTACACCAAATACTAGCACAGAAGGAAAATAAAAGCCTCCTCCACCCCCCCAACATGAGGACACATGCTTTCACATTACCACCTTCTCTGTCATGACAAAAGAAATGACCCACTCTCCCCCCATACCTCAGCATTAATTTCAAGAAAGGTTCATGAACCAATAATTTTCCACTACGTGCTCATCATTCAAGAAGGAACCCAGAAAATTCCTCCTCCTCATCTTCAAAGGATGGTAAAGGATGAAATTAAATGGTTGTAGCAAGTCATAAAGATTTATAGATTTGAAAATATTTGGGAGGGGGAATCATAAATGCAAGGAGAAAGCAGAGGCTGGGAACACTGTAAAGGAAAGTCATTCTGGACTGGAGCTAATTGAGAAAATCTGAGAATCGCGTACCTTCTTTCTTCCAGTAAGATGAGAAAGCTGTAGCTTCCTATATATAGGTATCTTTTATTCACATAGATCTTTATATATTTTTTTAATGTTTATTTTGAGAGAAAGGGTGGGAACATGTGCGTGCATGCACGCGCACGCATGCACACACATGCAAGCTGGGGAAGGGCGGGGGGGGGAGGGAGGGAGAGAGAGAGAGAGAGAGAGAGAGAGAGAGAGAGAGAGGGAATCTCAAGCAGTCTCTGTGCTATCAGCACAGCACCCGACATGGGGCTCAAACTCACGAACCAGGAGATCCTGACCTGAGCCAAAATCAAGAACAGATGCTTAACCGACTGAGCCACCCAGGCGCCCCGGATCTTTAGATTTTTGTTTTTCAAGTGTTTTTTATTGGATCCAAATGACAATCTCATTTGATTCATGTACGATGAGGACACTGAGCCAGCCTCTCTTGCCTCTTCCTCAGCCAAGTCAACCACACCACCTTGGCTCTGTACTAATGACTCCATCTCTTGACCAACCCGCTTCCTGCTTAGACCATCTGCCTGCCCTGGCCCCCAATGCATCTCGGTCCATGCCCCCTCAGTAATTCAAATGAGCAAATGTATGTGTAGCCTCTACTCAGTTCGTGCACAACCCTGCTGATTGTTACAGGTGACACAGACGTGAATAAGACATGGTCCCTCTGATCGCCAAAGGAACACACAGAATTAACCACAAATGTGCAGATGGTTCAGCTCTAGGACAGAGGTGGCGCAGAGGCGAGGGGGAGCTTCATGCCACTTGGTGGGCAGGAGAGTGAGGAAAGAAACAGAGAACGTTTTATGGTCGAAATGCCACTTGAGCGGAGTCTCGAGAGATAGGTAAGGTTCAAACAGGCACCGAAAGGGAAAGTGTATGCCAGGCAGGGAAACAAATGGAGGAAAGACAAACACACGTGAAACCCTGTGGAGGCGGTAGAACATGAACTGTAGTGGGTGCAGAGGGCATGAGGTTAGAAGGCGGGGTGAGGCCAAATCACCGTGACCTGTAAGGTCACAGTAAGAGCTCTAGCTCCCCCGCTGCAAGAGAATAAATCAAGAGCCAGAAGGTTTTAAGTAGCCAAGTGAAGGGCCCCATCTAGGTCTTAGGAAGACGGGCTGCTGCCAGATAACAAATCAGAAGGCAGGAAGGCAAGACTCCAGGCAAGAGGAGACGAAAGAGAGAACCAGAGGAAGGGAATGAGGTCAAGAAGCGCGTTGGAGCCAGACTCCAACTGAATATTGGCACAGAGCGAGAACAGGGCACTGACGAAGATTCTGAGGTTCCTAATATAAATGTTTGGGTGGATGGAGATCCCAGTGACCAGGACAGAAAAATGCTGAGGTTCTTAACAGATAACCCTTTTCAAGAAAGAGAAGAAGGGGCGCCTGGCTGGCTCGGTCGATTAAGCTGACCCGACTTCGGCTCAGGTCATGGTCTCACAGCTTGTGAGTTCGAGCCCCGCGTCAATCCTGAGCCTGCTTCTGATCCTCTGTCTGCCTCTCTCTGTCCCTCCCTGGTGAGTGAGCGCACGTGTGTGTAAGCATGCATGGGCTGGCGCTCTCTCTCTCTCTCAAAACATAAACATTAAAACACAGAAGAAGGCAGAGAAGAAAAGATAATACCTATAGCCTCACCTGAACAACGTCAATGCAGGCATCCAGGTAGATGCAACCTTTAGATTCTTTAGAATTTTTCTCATCTTTATAGGAATTGAGAATATATGAACCATCCGGAAGTTGAGTCAAGTAAAAATACCTTCTCTTGAACACCTATCGGGGAAAAACAGCAATGATACGGTTGTTACATATGCAGTGCATCCGAACAGCTTATTTGAACCAAAAATCCTGAAGGGCTTGCCACAGCCATTACAACCGGACAATCTTCAGACAACTCTGAGAAGCTTTTAGGAATTATAGTTACCTTCACTTTTTTAAGATGAAAAACTTCAAGCCAAGTGATTTCCTCTCAGTTACTCTAGAGACGACCTTTTTTTGTTTTTTAATTTTTAAATACATTTTAACACTTCATTATTTTTTAAGACTGTTAAGACACCTCTACACACGACACCGGCTCGAACCAATAACCTCCAGATCAAGAGTCGCACGCTCTTCTGAGTCAGCCAGGCACCCCTGTTTTAACGCTTTAAAGTTTATAAAGCACTGGGGCACCTGGGTGGCTCAGTTAAGCGCCCAACTCTGGATTTCAGCTCAGGTGGTGATCTCGCGGTTTGTGAGTTTGAGCGGTCTGGCTGATAGTGTGGAGTCCTCGTGGGAGTCTGTCTCCCTCCCTCTCTGCCCATCCCCCGCTTGCTCGCTATCTCTCTCTCAAAATAACTGAAAACAAACTTTTTAAAAAACCAAGTTCATAAAGCATTTTTGTATCTGACTCACTGTCCGTTTCACCGGAGCATCCTTTCCCCCGTTTAATTGCAAAACCACGAGTGAGTTCTCATAATTCCGTTCACATCACCACAAATCCAAGTACAAATATAAAAATAGTTTAGAAGTCTGAAGAAGATTAAAGACTGCTGTACAGCGAAAAAAAATAAATAAAAATACAAAATGTAGACACCTACGCGTGGCCCCCATCATATATTTTCATCTCACCTGCACACCTCAGTGCACTCACCTATGATCTTCCACGTCCCCACTTCTGGAAGCCCAGCTTAGAATGTACTCGCAGGGAAACGGGTTGCCTCCCGCTTGTCTCCCGAGTGCCCTGAATGCCGAGATCTGAGTCAATAAGCCCAATGGGACTGTGATTTGGAATGAGGCATTCACAGCAGTTAAGGAGGAACCTTTCGCTAACAACTCACAGCGAAGCCCACAGGAATGGGGAGAAGGAAGGAGGTAGGCAGTCGGATTTGTTCTTGCTGGCCCTCTAGGCTCCTTTACAAAGTCTCAGACCCGATCGAAGAGGTTAAAGGGGGGATCTGCAGCTCTCTGATGAGCCTATGCATCTTTTAATAAGGCAGAGACTGCAGACTGTGTCAAGCATCTGTTCTGGTAAAATCCCCCAGGATGCGGGATCTCAAATCACTCCAGGGTGGGAATGGGTGGGAATGGACACAGGCTCTTGGCAATTATTGAGGAAGCGCTTCCCTAGGCTTCTCGTCTTACAGAAGTTGGCTTTGAGATTTAAGCTTGCCACTTTCAATCACCCATCTGATTATCCAGTACAGTCTCAAGACTATTTTAAGAACTTTAATTATGGAAAGAGTATGATTTGGCAAGCTCAGGCTCGAAAATGACTTATTTTCTGGCAAAGTCTCTGAAATATCAACAATTTATTTTTCCATAGCATGAATAAGCAAAATACATACACTTTAAGGGGCATTTCTTTTTAGGAAAACCAGCGAAGAGAAATAATATGCTTGTCATTATTTTCGACTTGTTTCGATACCACCGATTTTAGAACGAATGACAGAGAAGTATACCAGTGCGAGGAACACCCTAACAGGTTAGACTGGTAAATGCTATGGCCTCTATTTCAGGGAGTGGCCATGTGGGTCCGTAGGAGATCAAGGGAAAGCAGTCCAAACAAAATGTCACCTTGTTTTGCAACACCAATCAAGCAAATATTACTACGAAGGTACAGAAGATGTGTGTGCGTGACCTCACAATATGTGAATACACATTTCTTATATTTGATTCACCTACATTTTTTACAGGAGCTATAGCTGAAGAAATCTAGATTCATATATAAGGAAAATGTTAATCCCAGTGGTGATTTTATACACACACAAATACACACACACAGGTGACTCTTGAACAACGCGGTTTTGAACGGTAGGGGTCCGCTCACATGTGGATTTTCTAAGAAAATACATTACCATACTGTAAATGTATTTTCCCTTCCTATGCCTTTCTTAATAACATTTTCTTTTTTCTAGCTTACTTTATTGTAAGAATACAGTATATAATACATACAACATACAAAATATGTGTTAATTGACTGGCTATGTTATCCTTAAGACTTCGGGTCAATGAGTTATCAGTAGTTAAGTTTTGGGAGAGCCAAACTTATATAGGGATTTTCAACTGCGCAGGGTGTCGGCGCCCCTAACCCACCCCCAACCTACCCCCCCATTGTTCAAAAGTCTACTGTATATGTTTTCATGAGAATGGTTCACATCTTTTATTTATTTATTTATTTATTTATTTACAAATAGTTTATTGTCAAGTTGGTTTCCATATAACACCCAGTGCCCATCCTCCCTCCCCGCACACACACACCCATCAGTCCTCAGTTTAAATGATGGGACCAGGGGTGTTCGGCAGCTTAGTTGGTTGAGCATCTGACTCTTGATTTTGGCTCAGGTCATGATCCCAGGGTTGTGGGATCAAGCCCCACCAGCTCAGGCTCCACACTGAGCATGGAGTCTGCTTAGGATTCTCTCTCCCTCTCCCTATCCCCCTCTCCCCTGCTTGTGCTCTCTTGAAAATAAAAATAGGGGTGCCTGGGTGGCTCCGTCCATTAAGCTCCGACTTTGGCTCAGGTCATGATCTCACAGCTCGTGGGTTCGAGCCCCATGTTGGGCTCTGTGCTGACAGCTCAGAGCCTGGAGCCTGCTTCGGATTCTGCGTCTCCCTCTCTCTCTGCGCCTCTGCCACTCAGGCTCTGTCTGCCTGTCTCTCTCTCTCTTTCTTTCTCTCTAAAAAATAAACTTTAAAAATATTTTTAATAAAAATAATTTTTTAAATAATAAATAGGTAAATAAATAAATAAATAGATGCTGAGACCAGACAACCTAAAATGGCATACCGTGCCCAAATGAACAAAACACCCCTTTTTCAAAGCTATCACAGTAATGGTGTACGGCAAAAAATTAAAATGCATTTCCCAGGCAAAAACTACAACCAGATTAGAATCTGCCTTGTGATTCAAAGCTAAAGCTCAAGTAGAATCCACTTGCAGAGTTCACAGCCAGCAGCAAAGAAAGAGGCAAGGGAAGGGAAAATACAGAGCAAAACATTTGTGGTACAGAGTCAAATTATAGTCCGTGCAGTTTTTTTCACGTACAGCTGCCTCACCCGGTAAAGATGTTTTGTGGCCGCCGCGCCACTTCCAATATTAGCAAGGCACATCATGACAATAGCGAGGGAAAGGGATCTGAAATTACAGTCAATCACTTCCTGTAACAGTGCAGTTAGGCCTAAATGGGGTGCTGAGGTAGGTAGCTCGTGAATCCGGGGAAGAAAGCAGATGCCCGCAAGACCTCCGATCTTGATTCTCGGCCAGGACTCCCACTCGCTGGCACTCACCCCGCTTCTGTTTCGTCACTTGTAAAATGGGATCAGGCAGGGGGATCTGTATGATCCTTTTTGTTCCATGATCTACAAATAACTGTAGTGACATTGAACAAATAACACAGCAGCCTTCCTAGGCTAGGGGCCACCCACTCCAAGCAATTTCTTGCAGGCTTGAAATGCA
The DNA here is from genome assembly GCA_017311185.1 of Proteles cristata cristata. Taxonomy (NCBI): domain Eukaryota; kingdom Metazoa; phylum Chordata; class Mammalia; order Carnivora; family Hyaenidae; genus Proteles; species Proteles cristata. The sequence continues at coordinate 7,753 of JAESUZ010002791.1, read as the reverse complement.
ATTTGTACAGTAAGGAATTTTAAGTCATTTCTACAGAAATCAGGCTCTACAACAACAGATCTGTAAAATCCGTAAGACCTCTCCTCATCGTAAGAGTCTAGGTTAGATGCTGGGTTTCAATTTCTGGGAAGCTGTTAAAATAAGGATTATATACATGGGTGGCTCAGTCGGTTAAGTGTTTGGCTCTTGGTGTCGGCTCAGGTCATGATCTCATGGTTCACAGGATTGAGCCTCGGGTCGGGCTCTAGTGCTAACAGCTCAGAGCCTGCGTGAGATTCTCCCTCCCTCTCTCTGCCCCTCCCCTGGCTTGCGCTCTCTCTGTCTCTCAAAATAAATATGAAAAAAAAGTTTTAACTAAAATTAATAAAATAAAATAAGGACTATATTGAACAGTGGTGATTACTCTCTCATACCTCTCACGCTAAAGCCCTCAAGTCCTTTGTAACCGACAGCTAATTCTTTTAATGTCACTGGAGATAACAAGCTAATTATCCACACTTTACTTAACAGCAAACTGAGCCACCAAGAGCTCACTCAAGTTCACAGAGGCAAGTCAAGGACAGAACTAGAATCAGGGGCGCCTGGGTGGTTCCACCGGTTAAGCGTCCGACTTAGGCTCAAGGTATCATCCCCCAGTTCACGGGTTGGAGCCCCGCGTCGGGCTCTGTGTGGACTGCTTGGTCCTGGAGCCTGCTTTGGATTCTGTCTCCCTCTCTCTCTGTCCCTCCCCTAAACACACACACACACACACACACACACACACACACACACACACACATACACACTCTCTCTCTCAAAAATAAACCGAATCAGAAGCCTAGGAGGATGACAAAGACAGTCTTGCCCAAACCCTCCAACGGCTTCCCATCGAAGACCCCAAGACCTCGCCGTACGATGACGTGCACAATCTGGCCTCAGATGCCCTCTTGGACTTTATTTGTGATTATGCTTCTCAAGCTACACCAGCTTACCTGCTGTTCCTCAAACACCCCGAGCAAGTGCCTTTGGGTGTCTACACTTTCTGATTCCTTGGCCTGGAATCTTCTTCCTGCAGCCTATCTGCACAGTCCACTCTCTTACTTCCAAGAGGCCTTCTATGACCACCTGCCCCCATGATGGCACATCATTGTATCTTTTCCCATCACTGATCACTACCCAAATATATCTTAATCATCTCTTTATTTGCTGCCTGGCACTTTTAGTCAGCTAAGGCCCACGGCCCGTCCGTTGCTACATCCCCAGCATCTACAACGGCACCCGTGACCTCAATACAAGTTTGCAGAAGAAACGATGAACGAATGAATAATTCACTCCCCACTATGGCTTCTCCAGTGGCTTCAGCCAACAGAATGGTATTTCTCTGTAACGTCCATATTCTTCCTCCTCCTCGCCTTTCTTGTTTTTCCTAGATGGTGGACGCAGCCGGAAATTCCCCCACCTTATTCAGGAGAAGCGTGGATCTTGACGAGTGGCCCACTCAGACCACCCAGAAGAATAACACAGAGAGGAGGCCAAAGGAGGTAATTCTTGGGGATCGAGTCTTGCCAAGTCTCCTTAAAAACCTTGAGCTGTCTGGATGACAACCTTTTAAACATTTACCACATGACCCTTTCTGGAGCCAGAACAAAGGCTTTCTGGCACTCAGTTGAATCAAAGATGGAGGGCAGAAAGTTTGAGCACGAAGCATCCTCAAGTTAGGAGAGGCTTTTATCATGTCATACAACAAATCTCAAGAGGACTCACCTCTGTGCATTACCTGGAGGGTAATTAGTTACCGCTACATTACATGAACCAGGAGCCCTAAGAAAGAATGCTCTCAGTGATTTAGCAAAGTAGGTGGGCCGGGAGCGAGGCAGCAATGGGGCAGGCGAAGCTCGCTCGACTAATGTCTCAGAACAGAAAACAAGGGGCAGCGAGGAAGAGGGGAAGGCAGGAGAACAAAAGACGTCCTGGGCCTCAGAGCTGTTCCAAGCAAAGACGAAAGAAACCCCCAGGACTTCTCAGAAAACCAAGTCGCAGTTCGTTATACCAGAACGTCAGGAGGGTACTCTCGCTGAAGAACCGCTACCAGTCTGTTGGCAACCTAAGGTATCACTCATCTCTCTTCACCGTATCATCTTAGAATCCTACCAGCTTTTAATAGAGGTCTGCCCTCTGGGAAACTGGTTACAAATCAAAGAGCTTTTTTCTCTTAACAGCTCCACCATATCTGGGCACCAGAGATTTTTTTTAACTAGTGAGCTGGAAGCGAAGTCTAGTGGGAAAGGCCTACGAATCCGACCCTCTCACTGCAGACAGGTTACTTGATGAGCTTCATTTCAGTGGGTCATGGTCCTGCTCCAATTCTCAGTGACCCTCGAGTACCCACATGACCGATCCCACATTCAAGGTGTTCCCACAATCCTACTAATAATCTAACATATTATTATTTAGTAACCACTGACATCCGTGGAGTGGTTACTACCTTGTGGTCTCTGGCTATGCGCTTTCCTCATATCATATGGCATTTAGTCGCCCTAATGACCTCGGATGAGGATTACTATTATCATCTCACATTACAGAGGGGAAACTGAGGCATGGGGTGACACCGATGGATCAAACGAAATTTATCCTCCCGTGACTCCCCAACTCCCCCTAACGCACCCACCCTGGACACACTGCCTCCAACACTCACCTCCTGATTTTCTTCCTTTGAGGCCCTACCCACTTAGAGAACCCTTCTCTGACTTCAGATCACAGTGAGCTAGACTCATAGGACACTAGGTCTCTGTACCACCTTTAAACAGTCATGTGGGGCTCGAACTTACCACCCCACAATGAAGAGTCACACACCCTACGGACTCGGCCAGCCAGGCGCCCCTATGCCATTTTCACTGTGCGTCTCATCTCCCCGAACAGGTTTTAAGTTCTGCGTGTGAAGCTTTTCTCTACCCTTTGCAATACGGACACCTCGAGGGGCGCCTGGGCGGCTCTGTCGGTTAAGCGTCCAACGTCGGCTCAGGTCATGATCTTGGGGTTTGTGGGTTCAAGCCCCGCGTTGGGCTCTGTGCTGACAGCTCAGAGCCTGGCGCCTGCTTGGGATTCTGTGTCTCCCCATCTCCCTGCCCCTCCCCTGCTCGCTCGCTTGCTCTCTCTCTCTCAAAACTAAATAAAAATTTTTAAAAATTTTTAAAAATCAGTAAGAAATCCCTTATCCATAAAATGACTACGATCTGTGCGTTAGCTGGGAGAGGCAGCCTCGTAGACTTGAGACTATAACGCACCCACCTATAAAAAATAAAAATTTCTCTTCCTTTGGTTCCAATAAACACAGTGCCCTTGGCCTCCCAGCCATCCTTTCAATATTGCATGTGCTTTCATAGTCAAAATTCTCTCGGTTTGTTGTTCTCCCAACAGAGAAGAGAAAAACCCTCCTGTAACAGTCAAAGAATAAGGGAGGACTTTTTGACTCTGGATGTTTAACAAATGGCGCTCTTATGTGCAAAGGAGAAAAGGGGGAGGGGCAGCAGAAGGGAGTCATACATCATGCAGTTGAACTTACAACCCCGGTAACATACCAAGACACTTCAACATTTAATTGCTAAGAATGGGGAGGAGGAACAAGAGGAATGTGACCAAATTGAGCCAAAAAGAGGCATAAAGGTAGGTGGGTGTCCCACGGGCCGGCCAAGAATCTGCAGCAGACTTTTTTTTTTTTTTTTTAAATCAAACACCACCCTCAAGATCAAACTCTTCCCTATTCCATCGATCATTAAATCCCCTAGGAAACACAGCTCTAAATACCAGGGGAAGGTCAAATCCGACATCACGGCTATCTAGTCCACATTAAACTTCCTTCGCCGATATGGAAAGGAGCTGGAAAAGGCAGATGTTTCCAGCAGCTACTCGAGAGAGAATGCAAATAAACAGGTTTCTGTCAAGATAGGCATTTCTGTCTAAGAGGTCATTTATTCTCGGTGTTATCTTAAACTATTCTCCACAACTTCTCCAGGCATTGAAGAGCAGCAGTTGGGGGTGTTCTCATTAACTGGAAAGTACAAATTGAGGACATTAATCACCGATGACAAGGCTTGTCTCGTTTTCACACGAACGCCAGGAGCAAAGCAGATCATAAGCTCTGAGTAAAACAGTCACTGCGTACAGAAAACGAACCCTGAGAACTGCGCCTTGTGCCCTAATGCACATCGCGACCAGCTTTCCCGTGGCCTGGGGTCCTCACGACTCATCTCCCGGCCAACAACGGGGAGGCTCGGCAAGCACTTCGGGGAACATCAGGACAACGGCAAGGAAAGGATGCAGACGCGATCCGCAGCACCGGCCCGAGCCGGGGGAAAGGCGTGCAAATTTTCATTCCATAAACAGGGAGTCTCTCGGTGTGCGCGTATTCCTTCACCAGCCCCTTTTCCACAGAGCCCATCACCAGCGACTTGAATGTTCTGGCAAAAGTGTCTGGCGGCTAGCTAGGGAGGACCAACTTTCCGAGGCAGCCTACGTATGAATGACTTTGGCTACGTTATTCATGGCACATTACAGATCACGTGGTTGCATTCTCAAAAGACCTTAGAAAGTAGGAGTCTTTTTTAATGTTTACTTATTTTTGAGAGAGAGAATATGAGCAAGGGAGGGGCAGAGGGAGCGGGGACAGAGGATCTGAAGCGGGCTCAGCTGACAGCACAGAGCCCGACGCGTGGCTTGAACTCACAAACTGTGACTTTGTCGTGGGCCTGACCCATCTTCCCATTTGCTTAGGAGACTCATTAGTATTCCTTCCCTCCAAAGGCCAACGTAATAAAGACACATACAGCAGAGATCTTCCCCTCAGGATGGCTTGGCCCCTCGCCTCAGTTCTTCCGTCTCGACCTTTGCCAACTCTCCAGGAGCTGAGTCAGCTGCTCACCCCACCTTTAGATTTAGACTCTCTCCTATGGCTGAGCCAGCCTCAGCCTGCAGCAGGGAGAACGTGTCTGATCCGCCACCTAAGGGTGCGGGCCCGAGGCCCCCAGGGCACCGCCGCTCACAGGCCTGGACTTCCACTTTGGCCCTCACTCCACATTCCAGTCTGGCCACTACAAACCGGCCACCTACACCCCAAACCGCCCTCCCCCACCCCATGCCCCTTCTCCATACGCCCTCTGTTTCCATAGAGACAGGACGGTGAACACTCGCGTTTCAACCAGCTTCCATGATGCTGAACTAAGGAGGAGCGAAAACACGATTCTCCTAGGGAAAATAAAATACCTGGGCAAAACCCCTCAGACACCTTTAACGGAGTCCCTAACCCTTCCCCTCTGCCCATCCTAGCTGTGACTGATCCTGGAATACAATACCACTGCTGTCCTGTAGGAAGTAAAACCGGGGACTACACGATGCACACTTCAGCTCCCAGAAATCCAAGATGGAGGGCCGGCATCCATAATGGAGACTAGCTGGGATCAATGAAATCCATGACCTGGCACAATTCCCAAACCCCATCATGGCCGATCTCAAATTATTCCCTATTCAGGTTTGTGTGTGTGTAAGTGAGTGTGTGTGTGTGTGTGTGTGTGTGTTTAAGAGCTGTGTAACATATATGATCACTTCGGTTTCTTCTCCTTTTCCTTTCTTTATCTACTGTGTGGTAGAAGTTTTAAAAAGAAGTGCTTTTATGCTACGTGAATTATAGCGCGCGCGCGCACACACACACACACACACACACACACACACACAGTGGCCAAAACGTGAGCAGCTGGGGATGAAAGGAGGCAACACAAAAAGCCTAGCTCAGCAGCAACAGACCAACAATTAGCTGGAGACGAGCAGCAGCTGTCCCCTTCAGCCAGGCCATGTGGTCACCAAGTTGCCTCAGACCCACCACCCACTTCATGAATTTATGGTCCCTGCCCGGCCCCTGTGAGGGGTGGACTCTGCAACCTCAGGGATAGATAACACATACGCTAAACCATCAATCTTTGAGCACTTGCTGGAATTCCTTTTCTCCTGTCCTTGCAACAAATCACCACAAACTCACTGGCTTCCAATAAGAATGTATTCTCTCACAGTTCTGGAGATCAGAAGTCCGACATGGGTCTCACTGAGCTACATCGAAGGGTGTAGCAGAGCTGTGTTCCTTTCTAGAATCTCTAAGGGAGAATCCATTCCCTTGCCTTTTCCAGCTTCCAGAAGCTGCCTGCATTTCCTGGCCAGTGGCTCCTCCCGCCATCTTCAAAGCCCGCAAAAAAGCATCTCTCTCTGACCCTGCTTCCCTTTCCCTGTCCCTCTTCTGCCTCCTTCTTCCACTTCTGAGGACCCTCGTGATTGCACTGGGCCCACCTGGAGAACCGCGGCCATGCTCCCTACATGCTGATTAGCAATCCTAACCGCCCTTTGCCATGTAAGGAAACATTTACAACTTCTGGGGATTAGGAGGTGGCCATCTTTGGGGGGGCCATTATTCTTCCTGCCACCTCAACCAATCAGTGTTTCACAAATTATGGACGAAAATTAAAAGCATGTACTTTTTACAGGCAACTGTCATTTGACGTTATAGTCCATGGGCCTCAGAAAAGCTGTAGGTAAAATAAATCATAATTTAAAAGCATTAGAGTAATTCGCTATTGAAAAGAATCCTGTGGCGAACTGTTTTGTAAAGATATTAATTCCCCAGGGGCGCCTGGGTGGCTTAGTCGGTTAAGCGTCCGACTTTCACTTAGGTCATGATCTCATGGTTCGTGGGTTCGAGCCCCGCGTCGCGCTCTGTGCTAACTGCCAGTTCAGAGCCTGGAGCCTGTTTCAGTCTGTGACTCCCTCTCTCTCTGACCCTCCCCTGCTCATGCTGTCTCTCTCTCTCTCTCCTAGAAATAAATAAAACATTAAAAAAAAAAAAAAAAGATATTAATTCCCCAATGTCTTGTTTTACGACACTGTTTTACAACATTTTACGACAGATTTCCATACGTTACATTAATGTTGGGCTACAGCTTCATATGGATAGAACATTTTAACATTTTGAGTAGGTTGGGAGTGGAGTCAAAACCCACAGAACCATTTTCTGACAGTCTGCACAGAATGATAGCCTTCCCGCATGCATTTCTGAACCTGATCATTCTGACAGGAGATGGATTATAACAAAGGCTTCCGTGTCACTCACTCAGCTACTAAGCACCGATCATGTGCTGTTTAAGAGCACAGGCTCAGGCCTCGGCCTGCTGGGGTTCAAATCCCATGTCTGGACATCTGGGGCTGTGTGGCCTTGGGTTAACCACTACATTTCTTTGTGCCTCACTTTCCACATCTCCAAACTAAGAATACAAAGAGGACCTCGATCACCGGGCCACCAGAAGGATTAAATGAGATTCAGGATACAAAACACTCAGTGTGGTGCCTGGGACATATGAAGTCCCCAATAAACGGATTGACCACATCCTACAACTTGGATTCATCATTGTCGGGGCTTGAAAATGAAATCGAGAACGGACACAGCCACGAAATGGAAAGCAGCAGGCAAAACGTTAAATTAAGATAAAACTGGAGTCTTGGCTTGGTAGACACCCATGGTTTCTGCTTGCAGGCTGTGTGAAAGACAGAATGACCTTCAATGCTTAATGGAAGTGTGAATCATCCTCAGCAACCCACGTGGTCTCATATTGAATATCTGAAAGAACAGTTATATTTGGTCTCAGAGAATACTTTTTCAGCTCGGACTCTTCAAGGACCTTGTGAGTTTTACCTCTGGATTTTAATGGCTCTTCCTCGCCTCTGGAACAAAAGCCAACTT
>JAESUZ010002790.1:0-34542 GCA_017311185.1 Proteles cristata cristata | reverse complement strand
TGGGCTTCAAGTCATACAGCTAGTGGTGTTAGACTTCACACTGGTCTTTGCAATTCACCACATGGCCTCACACTTCTGATGTCAGACACACTCCATTCCCTCCTGTATGAATAAGGCACACAATTTCAAGTGATTCTAGATGCTGTCTCTACTCTGCCACTTATGACAAGAAAATGGTTTCCAGTAGATCAACAAGCTACCACCCAGTAAAGACCAGCCACTGATGTGTTTCTCGGGGCATCAGTTTCCTCATCATTAAAGTGGGGATAACTCTAGTTTGGGGTTGTCAGAGGGGTGAAATGAGAGTGTGTATAAAGTGCATAGGGCAAGTCCTGGTGCATAGTAAGTGTTCAATAAATGTTAACTACTGTTATGATTATTCCCTTTAGGGACGAGTTCCAATTCTGCCACGAGCCCTCATTTGATGCAGTTTCAGTTTTATTCCCCAGTCACCCACTAATTGCCAGTTGCCAGCAACTGGAGCTGAATTCCTTCTGCCAGAAGAAGAGAAGGGCATCAAGAAAAGGAGGTAGTGATCCAGTCCTTAAAGAAGGAAGCAATATTTCCCAGTAAACTGAGGGTTGGAGAGAGGATATCCTAAGCAGAGGACATTTCAAAACAAGAGCATAAAGGTATGAAGGTACCTGGTGTTTGGGGAAAAAGTGATCTATTACAGTGAGGTAAAAGTTGAGGTAGTTGGGAGCAGACTACGGAGGACCTGAGTGTCAGGAGAAGGGGCATAAGGGTGCTTCAGTGGCTCAGTCGGTTAAGCATCCAACTTCGGCTCAGGTCATGATCTCGCGGTATGTGGGTTCGAGCTCCGTGTCAGCTCTGTGCTGACAGCCCAGAGCTCAGAGCCTGAAGCCTGCTTCGGATTCTGTGTCTCCCTCTCTTTCTGTCCCTTCCCTTAACCCTCTACCACTCGTGCTCTGTCTCTCTGTCTGTCTCTCTCTCAAAAATAAACAATAAAAAAGAAAAAAATTTAAAAACTAATAAAATTCTGATTTTCACCTGAAAGTTCAAATTTTATCTTTGGCAACAAACAGTGTTAACTGTTTTCCTTGAAGCGATGGGCTCACTCTGTTCACTTTTGAGAAAATGTTTGCCACGTACTCAGGTCTGAATAACCATAGTTCATCAGTTGTTCCTTCAAATACAATGGATGTTCCATGGAAAAGGAGGCCTCCAGCAATCATGCAAGTGCCTTTCTTCAGAAAACCCTCAGACTTCAGCACACAGCACAAGTGCTCTAAGTTTTCTCATTCCATCGCACAGATTATTAAAAAAATTTGCATTCAAGGGTCAAGATTTCTAAAAATTAACATTTTTTTTTTTACTGATCAAAGCCATTCTTAAGATAAGACTGGCCTTTCCTCCTGGGGGGGTGTGGCAGTGAAGTATAGGATGACAAGCAGTACAGGTTGGTGCCACCACTTTTATCCACGTTTCGCCCTGGGTGCAAACATCAATCTCATGAAAAAGGCAAATGATGTCTTAGTGTTACTCTGAAAATGGCTCTGACCTTGTGCACCCCCTGAAAGGGTCTCAGTAACTCCTAGAGGTCTGTGGACCATACTTTAAGAAGTGCTGGTTTAGAGAAATTCTTGCCTCGGTCCGTAGGGGCAAGTTAGAGAAGGTGTATTCCAACATTATTTGTGGTCATAGGGAGTAGATGGGACCAAGATGTCCGGTCTTTGAGGAACAGACAGGTAAAATGAGGTAGGGTGCGCAGTCGTCAGGAGTGAGAAACTAGATGTGCACAGAGCAGCACGGAGAGACCTCAAAAACAGAGTGTGGAGGGGAAAGAAGAAACAGAATATCATCTATGAATCAACAGAATTTATGTAGATTAAAAGCACGCATAAATATATTTTCAAAAATACCTGTATTTCTAAGACACATCCCAACGCACCAGAGAGAGGATGGGAGTGGGGATTAAAGATGAAAAGAAAGAATAAAGTAAGACAAAAAAAGAATTTAAAGGACCTCGCATGGATAGATAATAGTGTACGGAGCAGTACATTTAACTCTGCCCTTGAGTGCAAATAAGGACAGAGTGAATGGGAAGCAGAAAATAGTCTACTCTTTCAAAAGCACTGCTGGCAAAAAGAAGGGGGGGGGGTTGCTGGAGAAAGTTCTAGAGAAAGAAGTAGGTGGGATATCTGCTCTTTGCCTCCTATCAGTCTATCCAGACATGTGCTAGCCTGGGTTACCAGTGGCCTCCCGGTTTCTGAAGTTTGCAGAATAAGGCCTCAAAAGGTAGGGAGGGTATGGGAAGAGGTCGCACTTGCTGGTTCCTATTTTTTCCGGGAGGTAGAAGATGAGATCATTGTCTAGAAGTAGGAGATGATATGTAGTTGGGGCATGAGGACCCAGGGAATACGTGAAGCAGCTGCCACAGAGACTGGAGAAAAGTAAATACATTTCTGGGCAGCACCGACAGCCCATCTGGAGACTGAGGGATGCTTGCAATGGATGGCAGGAAAATTGCCTTCTTGTTTCATTTATTTATTCACTCAATCAATTAGTCAAAAAGTATTTATTGAGTGTCGATTATGTGCCAAGAACCTTGCAAGGTACTTGGGATACCATAAGGAGTAGAATAGGCATAGTCCTTACCGTTACGGACACGCCAGTCTAGTGGGGCGGGGGGGAGTGCTGGGTAGAGGGAAATGTTAAGTAAGCACACACAAATATAATTAAACCATAATAACTGCAAAGAAAGAAGGTACAGGGTACTGAAAGAGTATACTGGTGAGGCTTAATGCAGTCTGGGAGTCCTGTTGGTAAATAGAGATCTTCATTTCCAGTGGGTGCATAGTGCTCCATTGTAGGGATGCTCCATGATTCACCCAGTCAGTCCCTTACTATAGGGCAGCTAGAATGTTTTTCCCATTATTTCCACATCATTACCAACATTTTGATGTACATCTTTGTACATGCATCTTTGGGCACTCTTTTGATTATCTCCTCAGCATGCATTTCTAAAAGTAGAATTGCCAGGTTAAAGGGTATGCACATTCTTAAGGCTTTTGAAACAGACTGCCAAAGTGTCCTGCAGAAAGGTTGTACCAATTTACACAGGAGAAAGTCTGCTTAAAAAAAATAGGTTAACAGTAGTCAGGTCTGGGTGGTACAAATTCTGCAAAGGTTTATTTTTTTCTTTTCTATATTTTCTACATTTAAATTTCCCATTTCCCCACCTGCTAACCACTCTTGTGTGTATCTGCATTACTCATTTAAAAATATTTTTGAGTAGTTAATGCACTTACCTACAACAGAAATATTCACTGATACAAAGAGATTTCAGAGAAAAGTGAGTCTCCTTGACCCCTAGCCGGCTTTTTGGGCATCCTGCCAGAAGTTCTGTGCATATACAAGAAATTAGATGGTGGCATCCTATTAGACACATTTTTATTTTGCACCATACACTTTTCATTTAATAGAAAGAGCCACCACATTTCTTTTGGCCTGCATAGTATTATTCTACGGTTACTTAGGCTATTTCTACTCCTTGTTCACTACAAAAAAATGTGTATTACTTCTTTAACAATGATAATAGCAAAGGTGGAAAAAGGAAGAAAAAAAACCATCTATTGAGGTTAGAATATGCCTCCATTTGTTCAAGTAACATGCTGGGTGATAGGAATAAAAAGATAAGAAATTCAGACCCTCCAAGAAAAAAAGAAAAGCAGATTTTTTTAGTCTCAAGGTTACGAACACCTGTGCTTTAATAAACAACTGATTTGCTTTTATCTGTGAATCCCATAACTGATCATGCCTTCCCTTTCTGTTATCTGCCATGAAAGCTTAAAGCCAAATTTTGGGACTGCCATTTATCAAGAAAAGACTTCCTGACATTCGCTTTCCGTCACGACTTCTTCACCAGTTCCCCTTGCTTGCCCCTTGACTCTTATTTCTCTCATACATGTAATTTAGGGTCTCTTCAAGTATCAGGTGTGACTTTGTAAGCCACCTTAAATCTTTTTCAGAATAGAATCAAAGGATGAATAATATTTACAAAAATTGAGCTAAATGCTAAGCTCTCTCTTTCCAACGTAATCCTCAGGAGGGAGGGATGGGCAAGATGCAAGCAGAAGATGCCTCGAGAAAACAACAAAAACCTAATTGGGGGTCAATCAATTGCTGGGCTACATGCGTCAAAGCTGAGGTCTTCGGCTTCCGACCACGCAAAGCAATTTAGCGCTCGAGTTCCCATGGCAACTGTGCCCAGCTCTCGCCAGCGAAGACGTAGGAGCCTGGCCTGCGGGTTGCTGGGGGACTCTAGCTGCTGGCCGTGTGACTTCGCTCCGGCCTGGGTGTTTAGATGCTCGGGGTCTTTCTATTAACGGGAGTCCTGGATTTGGGCCTAGTTGAAAATGCAGTTGCTGAGGAGAGGTAAAAAGTATACACTGGAGGTGGAGGGACACAGCAAGGTAGCCCTCCGGGACCTGAAGTTACTTTTCACTTCTTTTCTTCCCTCTCCCAGCTGCTAAGAAGGAGCTCAGGACGCAGGAGATGGAACATCAGTGGGAGGGATCCACACCAAGCTGCCCTTTCTCAAAGGGGCTGAAAGAGTGACGGGTATAGACAGGGGAAGGGCTGCCCTCATTAGCATTTTTAAAGCGTCAGCCTAATTGATTGCTTTCGCCTCCACTGAAGAAAGGTTGTGTTACCCGAAGGAGGAGGCTGGAAGAGGGAAGCCCACAAGTAGAATGGGGCAAGGTCGGTGAATGTCCCCCTCATCACTACGGGAGAATATAGATGAGTATTCAACTGCTCTGGGAGGAGGGAGGACTTTCTCAGCGTAAAAAAACACAAAGGAAAACGGCAACATATTTGACAGCATCATTAAAAAAAAATGTTAGTTGGGGCGCCTGGGTGGCTTAGTCGGTTAAGCGTCCGACTTTCGCTTAGGTCATGATCTTCGCGGTTCGTGGGTTCGAGCCCGCATCGGGCTCTGTGCTGACTGCCAGCTTGGAGCCTGGAGCCTGTTTCAGTCTGTGACTCCCTCTCTCTCTGGCCCTTCCCTGCTCACGCTGTCTCTCTCTCTCTCTCTTAGAAATAAATAAAACATTTAAAAAAAAAATGTTAGCACCTCCCAGAGCACAATAAACCAGAAATCAAAGGCAAAATAGAAAGCCAGGAAATTAAAAAGATATTTGCAGCACAGGACAACAAAAGGTTAATAACTTTATTACATAAAGAGCTGTAAGTAATAAGCTCTTTACCAATAAGTAAAAAGACACGTTTTACTTGTATAATCAGAAAAACCAACTCTGTTTAAAAAAAGAGGAGTGCAGAAGAACATGTCATTCTCTGAAGAGGGAAGCTATTAAGAATCACAGAATGTAGATCAGCTCAGACAACTGCAAAAGTGGCTCAGGGAAGAACAAGTTTGAAACGTGCTGTTTATTGAATTGGGGAGATGGGGGTGGGGGTCTCTTAAAGTTTACTTAAAAGCAATCAATTTTTTAAAAAAGCAATCACTTTAGAACCACCTATCGAAGTGGTACTGGAACCTGTCATTGGCATACGCAAGCAGGATGGCTGGCTTCCTGTAGAGAGAGGACTATGGCAGAGAATGTGTTGCGGCATCTCCTTGGAAAGAGGGCTATGGTAGTATATCCTTGGCACCTGAGCAGACCTGGCCCAGCATAAGAAGGTGCTCAGTGAGGCCTCGCTGAAGAGTCTGTGAGTCTCTCTTCATGATGACCAAGTCTTCAGGTGGAGTCCCTGCTCCCAAGTAGCCTTCAAAGGACTTACCTGGGAGTAGACCTAGTCTGTGTTTCTGTAGGTGGTGGGACTATTCATTTCTCCCCCAAATGTTCCTTGAGACCTATTATCTACTGGGCATGAGATGGGAGTGGAGGAGCGGACCTCCAAATGAGGTGCTTATAACAAAGAGTTCTCAGTCCACTGGGGGAGATAATATGTAACTTGTGAAAGAAGCAGCTTTTGAGATGGTCTTTGAAGGTTGAGTAGGAGTTCAATAGGCAGAGACGTAGTCCAGGCAGGTTTGAGAATTGGAAGTGAAGGCAAAGATATGTGAGTGGGTGAGATAATCTCTAGAGCCCTTTCCAGCTCTGCCAGTCTGTGATTCTGAACTTCAACCTCATACTAGGCAACAATACCTTTGTGAAATCATGGATTATATGTGCTGGTTATACTGTCCTCTGTTATGCAGAAAACATACATACATAAGCATTTGAATAAAATGAAACATTTATTTCACTTAATGCCAATGGTAGGGGTTCCACATTTTGGGAAATTGTGCCAATCCTAATAAGGAACCACTGAGAGCTCTAGCTCCAGAACTGCGTAGATTGGAGGGGGAGAGAATGGAGATAGGCGAACTGGTCTGAGGTTCCCATAAGAATCCAGTGATGAAAGGGAATGGGTCCTGGGGCTCCTAGGGGGCTCAGTCATTTAAGCATCCGACTTCTGCTCAGGCCATGATCTCACAGTTAGTAAGTTCGAGTCTTGTGTTGGGCTCTGTGCTTGTTGGGCTCCACGCTGGCCATGTGGAACCTGCTTGGGATTCTCTCTTTCTCCCTCTCCCTCTCTCCTTGTCCCTCTCCCACTCCTGTTTTCTCTCTCACTCTCTCAAAATAAATAAATAAACTTTAAAAAAAGAAAGAAAAAACAGGGGCACCTGGATGACTCCATTGGTCAAGCTTCCGACTTTGGCTCAGGTCATGATCTCGTGGTTTGTGGGTTCAAACCCTGTGTCGGGCTCTGTGCTGACAGCTCAGAGCCTGGAGCCTGCTTTGGATTCTGTGTCTCCACCTCTCTCTGCCCTCACCCCCCTTCTCATGCTCTGTCTCTGTTTCTCCTCTCAAAAATATATAAACATGTAAAAAGAAAAAGAACAAAAAAGAAAGGGGATGGTCCTTCACTCAGAAGAAATGCAGTGTATTGGGGGGAAGTGACTGATGAGACTAAAGAATGGGTTCCTAATTCCCAGTTTGCTGAACACAAATCCCAACGAGACAGGGCTTACATTCAATTCTGGCTATTATATTCTTTTCAACATGGAGGGGTATTGTTTTACATTTCCCTTCCCCAATTTGGGACACATTGTTATGGTTGTTTAAATAAGGTGCCAATCCAACTGGGCAATGGCAGGAAATGTTTCCCCACGGAGGAAAGGCTCACATCAGATCCCTGTTGCCTTTTACAAGTAGAAATCAAGCCTCCTCCTACAGAGGACAGGAGGGCCAGACCACAGTGGCACCTTCAACAGGTGTTAATAAGAAAGAAAATTCTCCTTTTGGTTAGCAGCCCAGGAATGAAGTGTTTGCAGGGGGCCTGGGAGGAGTGAGCAGGTGACATGTTCCCAGCTCTGTCATCTGAGCAGTGTGAAATGAAAGCCCAGAGAGATGGGTGGCTATGGGGAGACCACCGCCTGCCTGCTTTTTCCATTTGCAACCTGGAGGGGGCCTTCCCTTTTCACACACGGGAAAACGATAAGTTTGGAAACCACCAGAGCCATCAGCCCAAGTTGGAGAGGCAGGTGAGAGTGTCCTGTGCTCCTGGAGGAAGGGGAGAGTGACACAGGGGAAAGTGGACCAGGAGGGGAAGGGGTGGGGAGGACCAGAGAATAGCCAGCTCCCTGCCCCATCCCTTCTCACACCCGCAAGCCCACCTCCTTCAGTTGAGACCCCTAGCCTTGTTCCAGAAGTCTTTTGGCCACCCTAGCAACTCCTAGGGCAGTTGACTTGGAGGCCTCCCAGCATCCCTGTGACCTAACTGAAACATACTTCTCTCACTACAGTTGTCCAAGCCTTTCAGTGCCTGACTTTTCACACAAGCAAGCTCGCTGTCACCCCTACCCTGTGCCAGGCACTGGGGACAAAACCTGGAAATTGGGCATCCAGTCAGGCATGCCTTAGAGTCCCGAGGGGCCAGCTTTCTCAGAGGATGACACACATTCATGTTGCTCCTCGCCCCATCACACTGGGAGCACTACCAAGGTAGAGGCCTGGTTGGGCTCAGCCACCACTCGGCGCCTGGCCCAGAGTAGGCATGCAGTACATATTTCCTTAATTAGTTGAAGGAATTCTAAGCAACAAGAGAAAACAAGATCTATGTTGGCCAAACTTATTTTCCAAAATAGGCAATCATGAGGCTTTATGTCTGATTTTTTCCCCCCAAGCTGCTGAGATAAATACTGTATCAAGTGTAGTAGCAACCAAGAGGGGGCTTTGCCTGGAGGTATCTGGGAAGGCTTCCAGAGAGGATGTCATTGAGGCAAGTTTTGAGGAGTAAATGAGGTTTTCCAAGGGGGGAAAAACACTCTAGCTAAGTATATGGAATGGAAGCATGATCAAAGGTGTGCAGGTAACAGATTGTGATGCATGGTTGGAGGCCTGCAAGTAGAAAACTTTGCTAGAAGCAGGTGGTAGGAGGTGATGCTGGAAAGGTGGCCTGGACCCATGCTGTGGAGGGCCTTCAATTCCAGCTGGAGGAATAGATCAGGAGCATGTTATGGAGAAGAAAATCTTAACTAAGATCGACCTGGCAGTGATGCAGGAGAAACAAGTGAGGGGGAGGGCAAGGTGTGAAACGCTGATGATGACGTAAGGAAATAGGGTCTCTCGTATATTACTGGTGGAAGTGTAATTTGGCACAGCCATCTTAAGGAGCAGTTTTATGACATCTATACATATTCCCCAACCCAGCCATCTGACTTGTAGGTACATAGAAGATTTCTACATGTACATGGGAAATATGCACAAGAATGTTCACCACAGCATAGTTGGTGATAGTGAGAGAGAGAGAGAGAGAGAGAGAGAGAGAGAGAGAGAGAAAGAAAGAAAGAAAGAAAGAACAAACCTAAGTTTCTATCAGCAGAGGATTTGTAAAAAGAAATTTTATTATTCATGTGATGATTTACTAAATAGCCATTTACAATGAACAGCCTACCTCTGTATGTATAAAAGGAATAGAGACCAAAAATATAATGCTGAATCAAAAAAGCAAATTTCAAATAGCTATTTCACAGAGACTGCCACTTAGGACAGATTTTACATGTCCAAAAACCCATATTACACACCTTGTACAGGCACATAAACATGGCCTGGCTACATGTCACAGTCACGATAATAAAGGATGGGACTGGGGAGGATAGCATATTGAGGGATTGCAATGGTATTCTCTCTAATGTGTTATTTTGCTAGAAAAAAAAAATCTTCACCAAAAAAAAAAAAAATCTTGGGGTGTGTGGGTGGCTCAGTCGGTTAAGCATCCGACTTTGGCTCAGGTCATGATCTTGCGGTTTGTGGGTTCAAGCCCTGTGTTGGGCTCTGTGCTGACAGCTCAAGCCTGGAGCCTTCTTTGGATTCTGTGTCTCCTTCTCTCCCTGCCCCTCCCCCACTCACATTCTGTCTTTCTTTCGAAAATAAATAAACATTAAAAATTTAAAAAAAATCTTGGGCAAACATGATGCAGATGTTAACATATGTTCATTTTGGGTGGAGGATACATGAGCATGTGCTGCATATCCTCTGACTTAAAACATTTTTTTTTCTCTAAGAAAAAGAGGGAAAAGGGAAGGGATGAAAGAGAGAGCTGGCCGATAGCACATCTAGCAACTAGAAGCCCATAGACTCACACTGAAGGACATCATGGCTACGATCAAGAAAAATAACAGGAAAAATGACCCACAGCACCTACGAAATGCCACATCACAGAGCCTGGGCTCACTGCCACTCTCGCCCATATCCAACTTCACTGGCTTTCAGTCAAGAAAAGAATAAATAAATAGTGCATGAAAGTGACCCAAGGTAGAGAACAATGATTTGGAGATCTTGCCAGGCCTGGATGCAAAGGCACTTGGAGAGTGCAATTTACACATATGTTCCCCACATGATAAAGAGCTCATCCCTGCAGGGTGTCCAAGCGCCACAGCCAAAGTGGCAGGTCTAGCCTTTGACATGGGGCCAGGAGTGAAGGCGGAGGAGGAGGGCTCTCAGGGCGTCAGAACAACAGAGAAAGAAGGACCTGAAATCAAAGGGAATGGAATTTCACTAGAACTAGAATGTAAGCTCCGGGGGGATTTATTCGGATCTGTTTTGTTTACTGCTGTGTCGCTAACCCCTAGAACAATGTCTGGCAT
Organism: Proteles cristata cristata; assembly: GCA_017311185.1. Lineage (NCBI taxonomy): Eukaryota > Metazoa > Chordata > Mammalia > Carnivora > Hyaenidae > Proteles > Proteles cristata. Next base: position 24,422 of record JAESUZ010002790.1, on the reverse strand, counting down.
ATAGTAGATACTTGCTAACTCTTGTGTTGAGTCAGTGAAAGGGAGAGGTGAATGGCTTGGTGTGGAAGGGAAGGGCCCTGAGTGCATCCAGCTCTCCTTCATCTTGATTGCTCAAGTGACCAGCTTTCAGTTATGCCAAAGCAGACACTCACAGTGTTTCCAGTGACTTCATACTGCTGCCTACGGTAGGAGCTGGGGCCTGGCATTGAGGCGTCGGCAGAAGAAAGGGTGATGTAGCTATAGAGAAATGAAGTCCCAGGAGGAGTAAAGAGCCAGAAGGCTCGGGCAGAAAACATCCCTAAGTAACTGAAAATCTGCATGAGTAGGGACAGTTATGGGGAGGGTGTTTTTGAAAGCCAAATGGACACCAGCAAGAATAAGGAAGAGAGGAGGAGTCGTACTCCTATTGGGCACTGCCTAGCTTGTGAGACACCTTGGCGCAAATTTGAGACACACTCCTCCTTCTACTGGATGGACACTTTGGAGAGCTGCCATGCCTTTGGGAGAAGTAGGAAAAAGTGGCCTGGGGATGTAGGGCTCGGCTATCGGAGCTGGAGCTGGATTTCAGTCCCCACTCATAGGGCCCCTTGGCACAATGCACAACTTGCAGAACCGAAAGCAAGTGGCCCTGACCCCGAGGTTAGCATTCCCGACAATCAAGTTCTTCATAGTCTCCCATTGTTCTGCAGCCTGATGAGGGCACTGCCACCATCTTGGCCGCCATTCCTGCTTTGCAGCCCTTGCCAGGCCTCCTTGCTCTGGACCACAGGCAGGAAGGTCCATTGAGCCAATGGACAAAAATCAGTTCTAGGGCGGATTGTGAATATTATTCTACGTGCAAGGACACCATTCTATTATCAGGAACATCTCAACTGCCCCAGGGTTGTACACGCTTGTCTATTCTCCTGACAAAGGTCAAGTAACTTCCAGGAAACTAGAGGCCAGAAACAAGCTGCTGCACCCCCTGGTGTTGCCTGAAGGAAACGCTGACATTTCTCCGGTTGTTTCTGAAGAAGTGAAAGGCTGCCCAATCACCATCCCCAGTGAGTTCTTTGTGTCTTCCAGAACATCTGCATTGTAAACAGCAGGGATAGAACATTAGCAATCTCCCCAAGACCCCAGTGGGATCATGTTGCTCCTTCTCGAGCAAGAGAATACAGCCTCCTAATTCTGAGAAGGTAGTGGCCATCAGATGAGAACTCTGTCACTCTGCCCTTCTCACCAACAGACTTGCCTGCATCTGCTTTTCATGAGCTCTTTTCTCCCCAGGAGGACAGGTCCTTCATTTTTTCTCAGGGCAACCCCTGACTACCCCTACTCTGGATTGCATCCCATCCTATTAACTACCTTTCCTTGAACCCGAGTGAGGGAAAGTCATTTAATCTATTTGTGCCTCCACTTCCTCCTCTGTACTATGTGGAGAGAAAACAGTATCTATCTTATCGAGTTGTGAGAATTGAGTGAGTTAATTCACATACAGTGTTTAGCTTAGTGCTTGCCATATAGTAGGCACTCAATAAATGTTGCCTATCATCAGCATTGTAATTATCATCATCATCATCATCATGAGTATGAAGAGCACACTTAAGGGCAATGAAGTATTAATGGCACTGAACCAGCCTGGAAAGCCAGGGCTTGGATGGACAGCTCTGAAACTCGAGTTTGTTTCAGGATGAAGGTTCTACAAAGAAGGCTCTGGCTGCTGCCAGGCTGGATCCTGGAGCTGATGGGGTGCATTCTTTTGCAAAGCAGAATCAGCAACCCTTTCCTCTTGAAACTTTTGGCTTCCCTTCTTGCCCCTCTGTCCTATTTAGACATGTTGTCCTCATCTGAACTAACTGGGCAACCCAAGGGCTGTTAGCACTAGGAACTGGCCTCAGGTGCCATGTTGCACGAAGATTCGAGGCACACCTTCTCCATACTCAGCCCAGCACACTGAGCCTCACGGTGATTGGGAGAAATCTAATAATGGTTCTCATCCTGAGACACTTGGGACTCCATGGAACCCAATTTGGGGAAATAATTATTGAGTTAAAAAAAAAAACCTTGCAGTTAGGACCAGGCTCAATATAAGCAAAGAGGATTTGGGGAGCAAGAGAAAGACCCCAAAGTGTCTCCTCTGTCAGTCAGTGGCTGTTGCCTAAAATTCCACCATTAGAACACTTCGTTTCATAGCCATTGCCATTGCCCCCCAGTGAAAATGCAAAGGCCCCAAGAATGGGAAAACAGTGAACCATTCCCAAACTTGATGGCTTCAATGGAACAGTTTTCTGAGCAGAGTCTCTGCAAAACTGAGAAACACAAGTGCCAGCTCCCTTCTCTACCTGCTTGGCCTGCCAACACCTACTGAGAAATAAAGACTCAAACACAGGCAAGGGAAGCACAGTGGTGGAGACCCCTTGAGGGAAACATGAGGGCTCCTAGATGTGGTTTCAGATTGATGGGTGAAAAGATGATTAAGTGAGGTGTGTGTGTGTGTGTGTGTGTGTGTGTGTGTGTGTGTGTGTGTGTGTGTATAAGGGGGAGGGAACTAAAGGTGCAGCCACATTTCAACTTCACCCACCTTCAGGGTGAACAATAGCAATAGTGTATGCACATCACACTGCATTTTGATTTCAACAAACCTGGGATTTTAATCCCAATGCTGCCTCTTATTAGCTGTGTGACTTTGGAGAAGTCACTTAACCTCTCTGAACCTCAATCTTCCGATCTGTACAACCCTGATGATGATAATAATAACACTACCAAATTGGTAACATTGTCTTGGGGCTTAAATGAAAGAAAGAAAAAAAAAGATGTGTAACAAACTAACCCAATGCCTGGCACAGGGGAACTCATTATTTGTTACATCTGAATTTTGCTCTGAGCCACAATAGGGGCTTTGTCAGCAATGTAAAGACACCGAGAAGCAGAAACATAGGACAAAGGTGACTCCTGAACGTCCTCTGTAGTGCCTGTCCTTGAAATGTCCCCAGAGAAGAGAGTGTAATCCTCAGCCCAGGATTTGAGAGCCAGAATCCAGATGGCATGGCCCATTTATCAGTGCCACCAGACTCTCAACTTTAATAAGCTTTCTGCATTTCTAACCACAGGAAGAAGACAAAATGGGCCAGATTCCTTAGCTATAACGAGCACCGCCAGCTCACTTTTATATTGATTGGCAAAGTGCATCGTGATCACTCTGATTAGTTCGTTCTCACTTCAGCCTTCAGGAGGCACAGGAGTTATTTTTCTCTTTGTCTAAAGATGTAGGAATCGGGAAGCACAAGCTTTCTGCCATTTCCAACCACTTGCCCTGGTCAAATCCCTCTTCTAAGGATGTGGAGTTGGCTTATTGCTGTTAGAATGTCAGGGATGGCTTTATAGGGTCAAGCGCCATTTGATACTTTTCCAGGAAGATAGGCTGCCTGGTGTTGTCTAAAAGACTCTGCCTTTTACCTATCAGATGGGGCTGTGGGCAGGCCTAGGAGCAAAGAAACTCCAAACCTTAAAAGGTTAGGAATGCAGGACTAGGGAGTTAGGGAAAACGGACCAATGAAAGTGCTTAGCAACATCCAAGGACCAATGGGGGATGAGCCCCTCTGTTTCCATGAGGCAGCCTTGATTTTCATTGGCTATGAAGGTGAAACTGTCTCGAACTGGGGAGGGGATCTGCAGCTCTGTTTAGGTACTTAAACCTGTCCGTGGCGTTAAGAAAACTGGGGGAGCTCCCACTCAGGTCTTTAACATTGGTGAGTTCTCAGCCCTAGCAAAAAAATAAAGCAGTTTTTAGCAGACTCATTTTTGCCAGGTCTGCACAAGTGCAAATTGTGGTCTGTACACAATATAAACAGGCACACATGGTCATCTTAAACCCTTGAGTGAGGAGAAAGCTATTTATACGTCAGTCCCCGTCCCAGGACTATCTCAGTCAGCAAGGATGGTCAAAGACATTCTGCCCGCTCAACCTGGCCTAGCTCTAGAATCCATGTGAACTCAGCCTGATAGGGCCCTAGGGGTTCCCTCCTCAGCAAGCAGTATGAGAGGAAACTGCAGATAGCCTGTGCTCCCCTGGGCACTGCATCTGAGGCTGGGAGTGAACTGGGCCCCAGAGGCCATGGGGACCTCCCACCCTGCATTGCCCCTGCACCTCACCATGAGAGGCTGATTTTCCTGACCATCCATTGTGCATGGGGCCACTGTCTTTGGTCTCCCCAAGAGCTCCAACGCACAAGGGACCTAGCACCTAGTTCCGAGCCTCAGCTGACTGGCAGGGGTGACAATCGGCAGGTCTGGATTCTGCCAGACCCTCCCTTCCCTTAATGTTGGATCTCTGCATAGACGCCCTGGCTTTTGTAGGACTGTGAGATGGGCAGCTAGAGTCCCACTGAGTGCCGAGCACTACTATTGTATCCTGCTCTCTGCATGCCCCACATAAGTGCCATCTGTACCAGATTTGCCTTGAGTTTTCCCCATGCTCCTTAGACACTGTACTCAGACTGATTGATTCTCATGCCCTGGCTGAACTATTCTTCAATTCCCCCCCCTTTTTTTTGAGAGTGGGGAGGGGCAGAGAGTGAGAGCGAGAGAGCGCGCACGAGAGAGAGACATGAGAATCCCAAGCAAGCTCCACAACCAGTACAGAGCCTGATGCGGGGCTTGATCTCATGATGGTGAGATCATGACCTGAGCCAAAATCCAGGGTCAGACGCTCAACTGACTGAGCCACCCAGGTGCCCCACTGTTCTTCAGTTTTAGCACCTACTGTGTGCTAGAAACTGGTAAGGTTGCTGGGTCTTGGTTGTCCCTGACCCTTTTGCCTAGTGGCAGCTTGGACCCTAATGGCCCCATACCCCACGTGGGAGCTTCCAGAATGCTCTACAGTCAAGGTCACATCATTTAGGAAATTTCCATGAGCCACTCTCCTTATGCAATTTCTAGAGTTCTGTGGGGCCCCCCAAACAATGCCAAAGGGGTGAATGGGAGGGACACCCTGGTTGATGCTCATGCAGGCAGGAGCTTGAGTTCTTGTTTAGGGAAGAACACCTTCTCTTCCACTCAACTGGGGAAGAGTTCCAAAACTAGGAGGAATCTGAATTCACTCTGCCATCCTAAAGTCTGGTCTCTGGTTGTGTCAGATGAGCCTCAATCATGTGAGAATCCAGAAAGGCACAATGTCCTCCATTGCTATCATGTTTGTCCTGAACACCTGCTTCCATTTCTTTGGATTCCTGATTTACACTAGTTCCCCCCACTGTTCCAGAAGACTTGCTTGGAGTTGTAGTCTGTTGGGCCTAAGATTGACTTGTGTCCCCTCAGCTCCAGCACTTCTCTTCCATGACCACAGTACTGGCCATGCGTCTCTGGAGTTGACCCCCTGCATTCCTACCAATTACCCTGGGAGCTCCTTAGGAACAGGTGCTCAGCCTCATTCATCTCTGTATCCCCGTCACCACACAAGGAGTGTGTAACACAAAGGAGGGCCCAATAAGGGTTGGCAGAACAAATACATGAACTCATCTTCAAGTGTAAGACTATCTGGTTTCTTCACAGTTTGCTCAGTTTATTTTGTACTTGCAGAATCTCCACTCCTTTCTAGGAAAGATCTTACCTAAAAATTGGAGTTCCATTTGCCTGGAGTGGGAAAGGACAGGGCTTCGGACACATGCCCCATGTGAGATGGAGAGCAATTGTTGCCAAAATAATGAACTGTGTGTGGCCCAAGAGGCATAGAGACCACACTGGTCAAGAGGGAGCCTCAGGAAGTCTGATGCATGTCAGTCTCTGAAAAAGGGGGCAAGCAGAGTAGTAAAGAGTGCTGAAATGTGCACAGGGGCATTGAAGAAGTCGTTTCTAAGGGAACAAAGTGTAACGGAAAGAGTACAGGCCTGAGCCCAGAGTGTCTAGGGTCAAATCTCAGCTTTGCCATTTCCTGGGTGACTTCGGGCAATTTCATAAACTTTTCATTGCCCAGTTTTTGCAGATGTAAAATGAGGCAGTAACATTGTCTGCTTCACTGAGTTAGCACAAATATTACAAATAATACATATCAACTACCTTGTAACATAGACCATTCTCAATAAATGGCATATATTTATTTATACCATTAGCAACATTGAGTACGTGATTGATTTTCACAAACAAAATACGACCTGGATATATTTGCAGAAGCCTCAAGTGGTGTCTTCAGGGTGTCATTATATGTGTGGGAGGGTTACGGTTTCTAGGAAGCTCATTTTAGGATAGCAAATGAAGTGACACTGAACTGGCCATTTAGAAAGGGGTATTTAGGTCTGCTGGGGTTGAGAAGTACTGGAAACATGTGTTGTGGTGGCACGTGTGCATGCCTGTCTCCCCCAAGTCAACTGTGGGCATCTCAGTGGCAGCACTGAGCCCAACTCCCCTCTCTCCTCTCACTCTGCGTACCTGGCACAGAACAGATGCATGACCGGAGAGGGTAACCAAAGAGTTCTGAACAGGAGCTACCTGACCTGGGTCTGTGAAAGCCCCGAATTACATGTCTGCAGCTGCTTTGCTCATTCATCCATTTGTTTACTCAATAAAGCACCTACAGTGCACCAGGCCCACCAGAGGTCCATACCTTTATGGTATGCCGAGGGTATGCTAGGCCCAAGGCTCCCTGTTCATTCTACATGTTCTTGCAGCTCCTTCTGTTAGCTTAGGGATTGTCTTCTTGGTTGGACACTCTGCCCAGTTTTGAATTTCAGCCTCTTACCAAGATTTTGTCTCTTAGGTCCTCCTCATTGGCTCCTCCTATTTGTACTGCTTACAAATAGGTGTGGTCCAGTTCCTAACCCCTTTCCTGTTCCAGGACACCCCACCCCAGGCTGGCCCTAACACTCCAGCCCCTTACTGGACTGAAAAAGGGGTCGGGAGTGAGGACCAATGCACGGACAAGGAAAACAGAGCAGCTGAGCTCTGCTCCCAGGAAGGAAGTGGATGAGGGGCAAAGTAGGGCATGGAGAAACAGCGAGGCTGGGAAGTCAGCTGGTGACAGTCCCCTCCTAGACCCCTACTGGGGGATGACCTGGAACCACCAACCTCCCACAGAAGCAGCAGTGAGGGCTGCCTGCTACTGCATCACCACATAAGCTTGGAGCCCTGGAACGAAAGCTTCAGGCTTTTGTTTCAGAAACTAGCTCATTCTGCCAGACGGTGTGGTTTGAACACACTCTAGCTATTTTCTTGCTGAAATCACAGAGATTAGGGACTGGACAGATTGGAGGGGAGTAGAATGCACAGGGCCAGGGGCTGAGACGGTGGCTTCATCCATGATGCCTCCAAGGCCTTTGTCTCCAGCCAAGGCCTCCAGAGTCCCCCAGTTTCCCCCCTCCCCCAGGCAAGTCTACTCCCTCTTGGGATCTGTGGCAGCTGTTTCTGTCAGGGCTGGCAGGCCATGTAGGAAAGCCCAGAACTGAGGAGAGAGGGGGAAAGAGAAGCCAAGCAGAATCCTGCGTGGGCAGCTTCTGAGAGGCTGTCCTCACCTCGCCCTTCTTGTACTCCTTCTGTTTTTCATCCCATCCCCACCCCTAGCCAGCTGAGAATCAATAGCTGTGGGCCAGAATCAGATTAGTAAATAAGCCAGACGCTGAATGTTTCAACCCAGAAAGGGAAAAAGGGAGGGGACCTGAAATCCAGCCCCCGTTTTCTTCTCCAACTTCTTGGATCTTATTTGTGCTGTCTTCTGTTTTAAAGATGATTTTGAAGGTCAAGTGGATATATTTCTGCATCACCCAGGAGTCGGGCTACTTGTGGAAGGGCAGGGCAGGGCATCTGGCCTTGGCATTTCTTTCCTGTTCCCTTCACGTTACAGTCATATCAGTGGCTACTAAAGAGTGGCCGGTAGGCATGTTTTGATTGTGTAGATTACAAATGCAAAATGTTTATCAATGTTGTAAAGGGACACTATTTTATATTAAAACACAATCTGAATTTTTGGTGTCTCAAAAAAAGGGAAGATGCGGAAACCTGGGTCAGGAATTCCAGATGAGAATGAACAGAAAAGCTTAGAAGCAGCTGCCCTCTTACACAGGGTGCAAACTATCCAATTTCCCACAGTCCCCACTTCTTGGGGTGCTTCAGGCATGGGGGACCACTGATTATGCTTGTCGTTGTCTTTGTTCATGACCTGCTTCACTCACATATATTAGCTTCTTGGATCCTGTCAGCATTTTCAGTTGAAATCCCTGATTTACATCCAGCAACTTACTATTTCCAAAATGCTCCTCCATGTTTGCCTTTATTCCACCCACAGCCTACCTAGAAAATGGTTACCCATCCTTTAAGATCCAACCAAAACTTCATCTCCCCATGAAGCCTCATGCAAGCAGAATTGGGTATTCCTTCCTCTAGAGTCTCATGGCATCTAGTCCAACGTTCCATCATTATCGTTTACCCATTGGATTATAATCATGTCTTTATATGTCTGTTTCCGCTGCTGTGATGTGTGTTCCCCAAGGGCAGGGAATGGGTCTTCTTTATCCTTGAATCACCAGCTCCTAGTGCAGGTGTGACACATAGGAAACACTCAAATGCTTGTTAAATAAATGATGACTGGCTAAAGAGATACCAAGAGAGTTATGAAGTGTCCACTCAGCATAGATAATGACTGACCCTTGCTGGGCTAGGAGCAAGTTGTATGGCACCTGAGTAGTCCTAGTTTCCTTAAAGTGGTAGCTATGGGTGGTCAGTATCATTTGGCACTGAGTGCTTGGTGCAGAGCCTGGCGCACTCCTGGCACACTCAGGGACTAAAAGAATTGAGTCCATCTGACCAAGGAGAATGATGCTTGAACTTCAGTTTGGGGTTGGAGTGCTCCAGGGGCCAGTCTACATCACTCTGGTTTAGAATACTGCCTCTGGGACCCTGGGCAAATGACTTAACCTCTCTGAGGTTCAACATGCAAACCAGAAAAAAAGGAAATAAAAATACTTCATTACAGAGCAGATATGAGTAGGTAAACAAGGTACCTCCAGACCAAGTGACATGTTGCAGTCAGTTAATATGTGTTTGGGCCCTTTGTTAGTCTGGATTAGTAAGAGAGTATGAGTGTGTGAGAGCTAGTGGGTATGTTCAATAAAGCGTCGAACTGTATAGATATGATCTGTGTTCCTATCTAGCTCTGATTCCTTGGGATGCCTTCTCTATGGAAAATTAAGGCACATGCCCTAAAAGGAAGAATTCTGTTTGAGGATGGTCAACAGAAGCTCCAAAGAGTACTAAGCTTAATTCCTCCATCAGAGGCTGCTCACAGGCACAGCAGAGCTCTGCTCCATCCCAACTCCCATCTCATAGTGCCCACAATGCCCATAGGTATGAATGCTGCACTCTCTTAACCGGTTATGAGTTGCAATTTCTTCATCTATGTAATAAGAATGGTAACAACTGCTTGGAAGGTTGGGTGGGTAGCCTAAAAGCACTTAACTTGGTGTTCGTGTACAGAGCAGATGCTCAATAAACATTAGGGTTCTTTCCCTTCCCTGGGGCCATAGGACTGTAGGCTAACAAATGAGGGCTAGCAGAGGGAGGGACACCGAGTGTGTATTGTGCTCTGAAGGGGATGGGCATGAAAGTGACAGAGACAAGAGGAATTTTAATAGGGCCATGATGAGATGAGACCAAAGGATTGAGAATGGATGCAGAAGATGCATGGGTGGGTCCAAAATAGCGGGGTGGGGGTGGGGGGAGTTCTGACTGAGTAGTGAATATCCACAACAACTTCACATGGCACCCAACCGACCTGAATCAACCAGCAACCATCTAAACTAAAAGGCCCAGACTGTGGTTAACCAGTCTTTCTGAGATTTCCCACAGACACCACATGGGAATTATTGATTGGAAGTATAGCTGCCACTGAACTTGACTGAACTCGAAGTAGTAGGCTTTTTTGAACTATTTAAAAGATATTTCATGGTGGCATTGTTTATAAACAGTGAAAAATGAGAAGAAATGTAAATGTCTAACAACTGGAGAATGGATAACTAAATTGTGCTATAGCCACTATGTGAAATAGTATACAGCAATAAAAATAAATTAATTATAACCCGTGTATCAGCATGGATAAATCTTTAAAAGAGAAAGTTACAGAAGAATATGTATGCATAGGGGCGCCTGGGTGGCTTAGTCGGTTGAGCGTCCGACTTTCACTTAGGTCATGATCTCGCGGTTCGTAGGTTCGAGCCCCACGTCGGGCTCTGTGCTGACTGCCAGCTCAGAGCCTGGAGCCTGTTTCAGTCTGTGACTCCCTCTCTCTCTGACCCTCCCCTACTCACGCTGTCTCTCTCTCTCTCCTAGAAATAAATAAAAAAAAAAACATTTAAAAAAATTAAAAACAAGAATATGTATGCATAGTATGCCGCCAATTATATAAAGTTTAAAAACATGCAAAAGTAATATGTATTGTTAATGGATTCATATGTATGTGGTGAAAGTATAAATACATGCATGGGAATTAGAAACAGAGATACTGGCTTTTTCTAGGCTAGGATGGGGTGGAGCTCACAGCTAGATCATGATGAGCTGTTTCTTAGGAAAGATCTGAAGTGAATGTGGCAAAATGTTAAAATGTGACATTTTTCTCTCTACTTTGCTGAATGTTTGAAAGACTTTATTATTTTGAAAATTCATGGCAACAAAGGGTCTCAGGCTCCCCCTGCCTCATCCTTTTATACATACTCCTTTGTTTAGGACCTGCTGCAACAGGCATGAGACTGGGGGGGTCTATCATAAGTTTCTCATGACCATAAATCATTTATGACTTTCATACAATCCTGCGGAAGGAAGTACCACTTTCACCTCATTTTATTTTATTAAAGTTTTTAATGTTTTATTTATTTTTAAGGGAGAAAGAGAGACACCATGAGCAGGGAAGGGTCAGAGAGAGAAAGAGATACAGAATCCAAAGACAGGCTCCAGGCTCTGAGCTAGCTGTCAGCACAGAGCCCGGTGCAGGGCTCGAACCCATGAACCGTGAGATCATGACCTGAGCCGAAGTCGGACGTTTAATTGACTGAGCCACCCAGGCACCCCTAACCTCATTTTATAGAGGAGGCACTTGAGACTCAGGTGAGGTGACTTGTCCAAGGACAAAAAGCGTGATTAGATCCCAGGTTCCCAGGCCCCACTCTCATACCCTGCATCTGGAAATACGAGTCCTATGCTGCCACAGCAAACTGGGATTCTTTGAGCTTTCTGGTGCTTTGGATGTGTTAAAAGGGGTTGATCAGCATTTCTCAATCTTTTACCCAGTGGCAGAGGTAACATGGGTCTGGCATCTCCCAGTCCCCCACACAGTGACAGAAAGTGGCCTAGGCAGACGTTTCTTTCACTGGTGGCACTAGCCGAAGTTGAGTGGGAGCCCTGTTGGCACTGGGCTTCCCAGAGAGTTGGCTGGGTGAGACACTCTCTGCTTTATAGCCTTGTATCTCTCACTGTTTATCAAGGGCCAGAAACCTGGGGAATCACCTTCTGCCACCACTGGACCACTATGAATCAAGTGGGGGTTCCACAGGCATCTGTCCTGGAAGAGCTTTCCTTCTTCACAGGTCTGGTGTCTCCCACCCCCACCTGGTAGTATCAGTCCTACAGAAGCACACTCTGCTCCTGTGGGAAGCACCAATAGGATGAGAAAAGCAGATCAGAATAGCATTGCACGGGCTCTGAAAACTTAATTGTCATTGGAACCACAGCCCACAGAAGTAGGTCAGAACCTACCTATGAAGTCTACACAGAATGATTCTCCGATAAAATAGAATGTTAAAATATGATCCAGACTCTCCTAACATAATATACAAAAGGTCCAGTATACACACAAAAAATCCCTCATCATATCAAGAACCAGGAAAATCACAACACAAATGATAAAATGCATATCCCAATACCAAGATGAATCAGATGATGGCATTAATGAATAAGGATTTTAAATTAGCCATCATAAAAAGCTTTAACAAATACTTTTGAAAAATAAAAATAAAAAATCTCAACCAAAGTAAAACAAGATAAAAAAGAACCCAATAGAAATTATAGAACTGAAAATACAATAACAAAAATTCACTGAATAGGCTCAATAGAAGAAAGAATATGACAGAGGAAAGGATCAGTGAACTTGAAGATAGAACAATAGAAATTATACAGTCTGAATAGCAGAGAGAAAATAGACTGAAAAAACATGAACAGATCATCAGAGAACTGTGGGACAATAACAAAAGATCTAACATTTGTATCATCAGAGCCCCAGAAGGAGACAAGAAATAAAGTGAGACTAGAAATGAAAGTGAAAACTCCCTAAATTTGGTAAAAGACATAAGCCTACAGATTCAAGAAGGTAAGCAAACCCAAATAAGATAAACCCAAAGAAATTTACACCAAGACAAGTTATTAAAAAACTTCTGACAACTAAAGACAAAGAAAGTAGTCAGAGAAAACTGGACAAACATTTCAACTGAGCAGATTTTTTCATCAGAAACCATGGAATCCAGAAAAAAGTAGCACATTTTTAAAAATTTTTTTATTTTTTTATTTTTTTACAAATAGTTTATTGTCAAATTAGTTTCCACATAACACCCAGTGCTCATCCCCACAAGTGTCCTCCTCCATGCCCACCCCTCCTCCCCCACATCCACCAGTCCTCAGTTTTTGTCAGCATTCAAGAGTCTCTCATGGTTTGCCTCTCTCCCTTTCCCCCACCATTTCCGCCCTTCTTCTCCCCCTGGGTCCTCTGTTAAGTTCCTCCTAATCCTCCTATACGAAAAGTAGCACATTTTTTAAGTGCTGAAAGCAAAGTGCTATCAACCTTGATCCTACACCCAATGAAAATATCTTTCAGGAATGAAGGGGAAGTCAAGACATTCTCAGAGGAAGGAAAGCTAAGAGAATTTGTCATCAGGAGACCTACTCTGGGAGAATAGCTAATGGAAGCTCTCTAAACATAGGAAATGATTAAAGAAGGACTTTTGGAACATCAGGAAGGAAGAAAGCACATGGTATGCGGGAATATGAATAAATATAATAGCATTTTCTTCTCTTGAATTTTCTAGATAATGTTTCATAGTTGAAAAAATATAATACTGTCTAATGTAGTTCTAAATATATGTAGAAGAAATATTTAAGACAATTCTAAATGTAGGTAGATTAAAAGGACATAAAGAGAAGCAAGATTTCTATACTTCACTTAAACTGGTAAAGTGACAACGTCAGCAACTGTATAATTAAAATAATATAATATAATATAATATAATATAATATAATATAAACCCCCCACCAAAGCTATACAAAGAGACATACTCAAAGACACTACAGATACATCAGAATAGAATTCAAAAAAGTGTTCAAGTAACCCACATGAAGACAGGTAAAGGAAAACAAAAAACAAAAAATAAAGAGGAAAACTTAAGCACTAATATATCAATAATTAAATGCAAATGGTCTATATATTAAAACTGAAAGATACAGATTAGCAGAGTGGACTAAAAAACATAACCCAACTACATCTTGTCCACAAGAGATTCACTTCAAATATTACAATATAAGTAGGCTGAAAGTAAGAAGATGGTAAAAGATATGTCACTCAAACATTAATTTTAGAAAGCAACAGAAACTGTATTGATATCAGATAAAGGAGACTTTAGAATAAAGAAAATTACAAGGAAAAAAAATTACCTATGGTGAAAGGATAAGTCCACCAGGAAGACAGCAATCTTAAATGTGGATATAAAGAATAATAAAGCTGCAAAATACAGGAAGCAAAAGCTACCAGAGCTGATAATAAATATAAGTGGATCTACTATTATAACTGGGGACTTAAACATTCCACTTGCAATAATTGATAGGCCTAGCAGACAGAAAATCAGAACTCAACAACACAGTCAACTCATAGGATCTAACTGACATACATAGAACACTCCACCCAACAAGAACAGGGTACACATTTTTCTTTTTTTCTTTTTTCTTTTTTAATGTTCTATTTATTTCTAAGAGAGAGAGAGCGTGAGCAGGGGAGGGTCAGAGAGAGAGGGAGTCACAGACTGAAACAGTCTCCAGGCTCCGAGATGGCAGCCAGCACAGAGCCTGACGCGGGGCTCGAACCCACGAACCGCGAGATCATGACCTAAGTGAAAGTTGGACGCTTAACCGACTAAGCCACCCAGGCGCCCCAAAGGTACACATTTTTCTAAAGCATTCATGGAACACCCATTAAGATGAAGTATTCTAGGATATAAACAAACTTCAATACATTAAAAATATCTGAGGGGCACCTGGATGGCTCAGTCGGTTAAATATCCGACTCTTGATTTTGGCTCAGGACATGATCTCACAGTTGTAAGATGGAGCTCTGTGTCCGGCTCTGTACTGGATGTGGAGCCTGTTTAAGATAAGTGTCCATCAACGGACGAATGATCAAGAAGATGTGGTTTATCTATACGATGGAATACTACATGGCAATGAGAAAGAATGAAATGTGGCCATGTGTAGCAACATGGATGGACCTTGAGGGTGTTATGCTGAGCGAAATAAGTCAGGCAGAGAAGGACAAATATCATATGTTTGCACGTATAGGAGGATTAGGAGGAACTTGAGGAGGACCATGGGGGAGAAGAAGGGGGAAATGGTGGGGGAAAGGAAGAGAGGCAAACCATGACAGACTCTAGAATACTAAGAACAAACTGAGGGCTGATGAGGGTGGGAGAGGGGAAGGGGGGGGAGATGGGCATGGAGGAGGGCACTTGTGGGGATGAGCACTGGTTGTTGTTGGAAACCAACTTGACAATAAACTATATATATATACATATATATATATACATATATATATTTATTTATATATTTATTTATTATATATATATTTATTTATAATATTATATATATATATAAAAGACTCTCTCTCCCTCTCCCTTTGCACCTCCTCTGCTTGTGCTCTCTCTCTTTTTAAAAAATTTTTAATGTTTATTTATTTTTGAGACAGAGACAGAGCATGAGCAGGGAAGGGGCAGAAAGAAAGAGACCAAGAATTTGAAGCAGGCTCCAGTCTCTTAGCTGTCAGAACAGAACACGATGCAGGGATTGAACTCACAAGCTGTGAGATCATGACCTGAGACGAAGTCCACTGCCCAACTGACTGAGCCACCAAGGCACTCCTCTCTGTCTCTCTTTCAAAAATGAATGAATGATTTTGGTCTGAATGCTCCTGGTTTGCAATCTGTCTTTCTGGTGTGTGCACAATAAACTTCTACTAATTGCTTCAAAAAAAAAAAAAACTCAAAATGAATGAATGAATAAATAAATAAATAAAACTATTTGAAGTCATATTGAGTGTATTCTCTGACTATAATAGAATCAAAATTAAAATCAATTTTAAAAAGACAACAGGAAAATCTCCAAGCATGTAGAAGTTAAACAACACACTTCTAAATAATCATGGGTCAAGGAGGATGCCTCAAAGAAAAAATTTTAAATACATTGAACTTGGTGAAAATTAAAAGGCAACATATCAAAATTTGTGGGATCTAAAGCAGTACTAAGAGGAAAATTTATGGCACTAAATTGCGTATATCAGAAAAGGGGAAATGCCTTGGATCCATAATTTGGAAGTTCCTTCCCCAAGAAAGTAGAAGAGAAAAATAGACCCAAACCAAGAAGATTTAAGAAAAGAATAAGAGCAGAAATCAATGAAATTGAAAATGAAAAAGCTTCTGAGCAAAATCAATGAAACAAAAAGCTGGCTCAAAAAAATCAACAAAATTAATAAACCTCTAGCAAGATAAAGGTGAAAAAGAGAGAAGACACAGATCATCAATATTAGGAATAAAACAGGGATATCAGTACAGATCCTGAAACCATTCAGGAGAGAATAAGCAAATATTATGAACAACTTAACACTCAAATCCAACAACTTAGAAGAAATGGACCAATACTTCAAAACCACAAATTATCAAAGCCCAATCAAGAAATGGGTCATCTGAATAGTTCTATGATTTAAAACATTGAATTCAAAATTTGAAAAGCTTCCAAAGAGAAATCTCTAGGCTAAGGTGGTTTCAGTGGAGAATTCTACCAAACACTTAAAGAAAAATTAACACCAATTTTACACAGTCTTTTACGGAAAATAGAAAAGGAGGGACCACTCCCCCCAATTCATTTATGAGGTCGGTTATACTGATCAATGACACAAAATAAAGAACTCAGACCCACAAAATACACCCAACTGATTTTGACAAAGGTGCAAAAGTAATTCAATACAGGAAGGATAGCTCTTTCAACAAAGGGTACTGAAAGAAGTGAGACCCACAGACAAAACAAAACAAAACAACAAAACAACAATAACAAAAAACACTCCAAACAAAGCAAAACAAAACAAAACAAACCACTTCAGCCTAAACCTCACACTTTACAAAAGAATGAATTAATTCAAAATGAGTTAGAGAAAAAGTTCTTGGGCTTGATGCTGAAAGGACTAGCCATAAAAGGAAAAAGTGATAAATTTTATAAATTAAACCTCATTAAAGTTAAAACTTTTTGATTTGTAAAAGCCCATGAAAACACAAGCTTCAGAGTAGTGGAAAGTATTTGCAAACCACATAATCAACAAAATACTAGTATCTAGAATACATAAAACACTTTCAAAACTCAGAAGTAAAATATGAACAATCCAATTAGAAAATGGACAAAAGCCATGAGCAGACATTTCGTTGAAGAGGATATACACATGGCAAATAAACTCATGCAAAGATGTTCAACATCATCAGCCATTTGAGAAATGTAAGTTGACACCACAGTGCAGTATCACCACACCTATCAGAATGGCTAAACTTAAGAAACAAACAAACAGAACCCATAGCCACCACAACAAATACTGGGGAAGATGTTGAGAAACTGGATCACTCATACACTGCTGGCAGGAATGTGACATGGTACAGCCACTCTGGAAAATAGTTTGACAATTTCTTTAAAAATTAAGCATGCGATTACCATACAACTTGGCAATTGCACTCTCATGCAGTTATCCCAGACAAATGAAAACTTATGTTCACAGACAAACCTGTTACATAAATGTTCATAGGAGCTTTACTCATAACAGCTCCAAACTGGAAACAACCTGGATGTCCTTCAACAGGTGAATGGTTAAATGAACTAGTAGTACATTCATACTATGGAATACTACTCAGCAAAAAGGAGTAAACCACTAATAAATGCAAGAACTTGCAAGTAGCTCAAGAAAATTATGCTCAATGAAAAAAGCCAGTATTGAAAGATTACATGATATGAATTCCTCCACATAACATTTTTTTAAAATGTTTTATTTATTTCTAGGAGAGAGAGAGAGACAGCGTGAGCAGGGGAGGGTCAGAGAGAGAGGGAGATACAGACTCTGAAATAGGCTCCAGGCTCTGAGCCGGCAGTCAGCACAGAGCCCGACGCGGGGCTTGAACCCACGAACCGCGAGATCATGACCTAAGCGAAAGTCGGACGCTTAACCGACTAAGCCACCCAGGCGCCCCTCCACATAACATTTTTGAAATAACAATATATACTCTTGGAGAATAAACTCTTGGCTGTCAGGGTCCAACCATGGGGGTTGGGGGGTGGAGAGCAGGCAGTGGGTGGGTATGAATACCAAGAGGTAGCATCAGGGAGATCTTTGTGGTGATCAAAGAGTTCTGCATCTCGATTTGGGAAGGTTACACAAATCTACAAGTATGATAAAATTGCATGCACACAATACATACACAAACTCACATACCAAGTGCATGTAAAACTGGTGAAGTCGGAATAAGCTCTGTGGATTGTACCAATATCAATTTCTTGGTTTTGATATTGTGCTATAATTATGGAAAATGTCAACCCTGGGGAACACTGGGAGTGGGGTCATAGGACCCCCTGTACATTTTTTTGCAACTTCATGTGAATCTCTAATTATTTCAAAATAGAGAATTTTTTAAAGACCATTGGTTTATGTATCCGATGTACTTATTTCCTAAGATGGCAGAGCTGGGTTTTTCAGGAGACGTTGTAAGTCACTATATGGGCAAGCAGGGAAGAGAGGAAAACCAGAATTTGCTGAGAACCTGCTCTAGGCCAGACAATTCACATACACATGATCTTATTTAGTTCTCAAGACAACCTGACAAGGTTGACATTTTATTCTCATTTCATGACAAATTAATGAGACTTTGGTTCAGGGCTAATCCAAGTTAGTAGCTAATAATTCCCGATTGAGCTGATAATTAGAATGTGCTTATGTGTGCTAAGGGCTATACATGAATTATCTCATTTAATACTCAAAATAACTATGTAAGGCAGGTGTTAGTACTACCCCCATTGCACAGATGAGGGTCCTCAGGACTCAGAGAGGTAAAGTGACCTGCCCAAGATCACACAACATTGGAGATGTGGAATCGGGATCTAAGACAGGCATGTGTGAGTCTGATGCGCTTTTCCTCAACCCCAAGGCATTACCCCAAAGTAAAATGGGGTAAGAAATGCATTTCAAATACTGGAATTAAAATTAAAAACTTGGTAAAAAAAAAAAAAAAAAAAAGAAGAAGAAAGAAAATGTACTTCCAATTCCATGGCAGAAATGAACCCTCCTTGGTGCCCTTAATAAATCCTATGTAGTCTCCTACCCCAGTTCCTGGAACCCTTTATTGCATATATACTTCCACATGTCTGTTTCTCCCTCTAAGTGTTAAAATTACATGAACTCCTTGAGAGATAGAACCATGGTTTACTCATGTTTGTGACTCTAGACTTTGCCATGATGTAAGGGCACAACTGATGTCTGGTGCATGGACAAAAGAAATTAGAGATCACTTTAAATCCTGTGAACAATTTTCTCCTCGCTAACGGGCCCGGACCTGGGAATATTTGAGAGCCCACCCTTACTGGCATCCCGCCAGGCTGGGCTGGGTAGACTGGTGGATCTGGCTCTCTTTGATACTCCATCCCAACCACTGGTGGGCTAGGGCCAAACTCATTCCTCACCAGAGCCAATTGTTAAATTTTCAGAATTTTGCAAGCCAGTTATTAAACTGTTTGTAGCTTGAAATCAGCCATGGTGGGAATATTTATGCCACTAAAGTTGGCAGACACTACAAAGCAGAGCACCCTCACGACACACACCAAAACTGGCTGTTAAACATTTGCCAGCTCACCACTGAACACAAACATTGGTTGTAGCACTTTGGGACATATAAATAAAGGGCAAGAGTGAGCCTTCTGTGGTGCTTCAAATGCTCTATAACTTGATCTGGGTGGTGGTTACACAGATGTATAATGTACGTAAAAATTCATTGAGCTGTGCATTGACACCTAGTGTACTTTATGCAATTTACTGCATGTATGTTTGCCTGAATGAAAATAAACTCCCAGGCCGACACAAAGAGCTGTGGATTGATCCTGGATGCCCCCTGCAGAAACGCCATTTACCAAGATGCACGGTGATCCACGTCCATACTGATTTGCGTCATAGACGATGCATCTCTGTACAGCGCATTATCTATTGCACAGGAGGGGGCCAAGGAGGTCTAAGCAGCTGCTGGCATCAGGAATCCAAATCCCTTCACGTCTTTTCTTCGTCACTGCTGCTGTCATTTCTCACCTACGTTATTCCTGGCCCTGTGGCTAGAGATGGTGCTGTTTGCTGACGGGCAGCATGACTCACTACTCAGCAGATCATTTTTCTAATTAGGTGGAGAGATGGATGGATATTTTCCCATACTTGGGCAGAAGCCTTACTCGCTTGGATCTTTTTACTGGAATCACTTGGCTTTACATTTCAGGGGAGATTTTCTCCACTTTAAAAGAAAATAGTACACAAAAGCTTTTGCTCTCTTCAGATGATCAGACTTGTAGAGAAAATGGAAAGAAAGCATTTCTCAAAAATGGACTCTCACCAGGGAGAGGAAGCAACCTTTACTGAGTTTCTTCCATGAAATTTCCCTAGATGGGAAGGCCCAGCTCCATAGTTTATCTCTAGAATGCTGGCTGGCATTTGTAACCTTTCTAACACAATCCCCCTGCTTTCCCTGCCCCCTTCTTCAGCAACCCAGCTGAGCAACTTGCTTGGGGTAGCTGTTTTATTCTGGGAAGGGATGACAGGAACTTGCAGGCAGAGCCTGGGATCCAGGAGGTGGGCACTACACGTGAGAGGGCAGAGGGTCCTACCTGCAAGAACAGGCGGTCTAGCTCTGAGACAGCCCTTCATGGGGAGGCAGGGGCAGCCACGGTGGGATTTGAAGGATAATTAGTTTGCAGAGTGTCAACATCATAGCCTCAAGAAATCCAGGCTCAGAAATAACCCCTCAGATAAGCCCAGCTCAAGCCCAAAATGGCCAGAGTACAGTGAAGACAGATATTGCTAGGAGGGTTTGTTTTTAAGTAGGGTCGAGTTAGCTCCTGGCAGTCCCACTGGGCCCCTCTTAGCTAGCGTTGTGAAGCTCACACATTCACTCACCTTCCTCCCATTTCTGTCCAAGTAGGGTAAGCAGGTCTTGGCAATGGTCTCACTGCCCCTTCACTGTATTCACCGGGCGCTTATGCAACCTGACAGTTATGAGTCCCAGTCTGAATCCCAATCCTGCTAGAATAGGGTTATACTTCTCACCTGGCTTTTGCCACACTTTTTTTCATAGGAGCTACTTCCTATAACACACACACACACACACACACACACACACACACACACACACACAGCTGTCTGTGCCATGCCTTCCACATCCATTGGACCACCCAAGAACCGGTATTCCCAGCCCCACCCCTTCCTCAACAGCCTAGGTGGCTGAGATCCCAGCATGTCTCCTGCCTAAATTATGACAACTCACTTAAGTCACAAAAAGCAGTCCTCAGATGGTCTTGGCAAATCCAACCAATGTTTGGCCCACATTTGCTGCTGAAGGCCCAACTAGGGGCCCCAGCTCTACCCCTAATATCCAAAGATGGGCTTGGCCTGCCCCTTAAGCATCCCTGCTGATTCCTGACCTTCAAAGTCCTCCCCAGTGGTTGAGGTCATGTTTGGAGCTCAGGCCCAGGTCTCTTTCAAGAGAAATAATTGTCAGGTGAGACTTACCCACTCTTGTGCCAACAATATCAGTACTTATCATGCCCTCATCAGGTCACCTGAGTGCACTAGAAGCTGGTGCCTCTTCCCCTCTCAAATGGGCTGGGATGTGGGTGAAGGAAGAGAGGAATAGAGACCTGGCAAAGAAGGTCAGGTGGGTGGACCTGCTGCCATATTGGGCTGCCAGTTTCCCCACATAAGCAGTGGGCACCAATAGGCATTTAACAGATGTTTGTTGAATACATATACAAATAAATGCATGGATGAATCCTAAAATATACAGGGAAAACATTCTTGAGCTTACAGAAATCTCTATCACCAGCCCAGCTTGACTTCTCTACCTCTTTCTTTGTGTTTCCATCTTTCAGCTAAGTATCCTTAAGTCCTTTTCTCTGAAGTGTAAGACTGAGTCCTTAAAAATTTAGAACCTTGCTTGTCATCATCCCAGAAAAGCAAAAACAAGACCAAGAAGGCCTTACATGGCTCCTGACCCTCAGCAAATGCAACTCAAGCCGACTGAATCTCATTTACCTCATCTGAGAGTTACTTGCTACCAGAGTGTCATGGACAGACAGAAGGCTGGGGCTGGACATATTCCCATCTGCCTTTCTCATGGGGTTCTCAACACCCCTCTGACTTCAATTCCTCCAGGAGCAAACTCAACACTCCACAGTCCCAAACTTCCACCCATCAGGGGTCGAGTAGACAACTCACAAGTGGGACGGGGGGACAGGCTGCATGGACCAAGCCTCTCTCTCAGCTATAAACACCCCAACACAGAGCCCCTGGTGGACTCACTGAGAGGAGTGTGGCCAAAGCCTATCCATCTTCTTCCTGACTCAGTTACCAAGGTTCTTGGAGGTCCTGGGGGTCCCCCTCCCACTTCCCACCAGGTCCGTATTGGACTCCCCAGACCTCACTGAAAGGGTGAAGGTTAAAATGTCCCAACCACGTACCTAGTCATTCCAGCAACTTGCCCAGCAGTCCTCCAGATCGTGTGCTCGGGAGCTGGAGAGGGGACAGAGTGAGAGAACAGGGCTGCTGGGGAAAGCCCTGGGCTCTGTAACCTCCCGGCCAAGTTAACAGAGTTTCCAGACTAAGGCCGGAGGAGGGACGAGCAAAGGAGAGAAAGGAAAGGAGGCAGGACCAAAGCTAACTCCTTCTTTTTTCTTCCTAAACTCAATCCAGATTCGCCTTCTGAGGGCTGCTTGAAACTGATCCCCTCAGCTCTGAGGCTCTGACTCGTCCTTTCTTAAAGACATAGTCTCCACTTTGGGGCGGGGGGGGGGAGGGGAGAGAGGAAAATTTCACTTGGCCAAAATATGTCCCAGAACAAAAAGTGGGGGGAAGGCAACACGATCACAAAACCCCAAATGTCCCATACTTCCACTCTTGATTCAGACCCAGAGCTAGAGGTTTCTTTCACATTCTCTCAGAGCAGTCCACTCAAGACCTCCTCTGGGTGACTCAGGAGACCCTTTTAGAGACACAGGGCCATGGTGGAGAATTGGTCAGTTTCCCGGAACTGGCTGATTAGGGGCCAAAGCTGAGTGTGGGAAAAGGAGCACAGGATGAGGAGTCCTGCCTCCACCACTGCGCCCTATGTCACTGAGAACAAGTCACTTCCCTTCTCTCTGCCCCTGTTTCCTTTTTGACATGTGAAAACATAATAACCACAGCTCTGCTGAGCTCCTAGCTTGCTGCAGTCTCCTGTTACAGCAGAAGGCAGCACCCGTGGGGACCTGGTATCTGATCCTGGGCATGCTGTTCTGCTCTGGCTGCCAGATATTTTCATGGATCAGAGTTGGGACTTTCTGCTGGGTTGGGTGGAGGTGGAATCTGGGTGTGGGCTTGTGAGCGGATAGATGGGGAGCCATTTTGTGTGTGTCTCTGCGAGGAGGAGGAGGAACAGACCATCTCCCGGGTTCCCTGCAAGGTGTTAGCAACCCATCAGGATCTACCATTAGAGGGCACAGAAGGAGGCTGCAGGCACATCCCCATCTTCCCTTCACCCCCATATTTCTCATTTCCTTCTGTGGGAAAACCACCTAGGACATCGGGCTGGCAAGGCCTGGGTTCAGGCACTGGCACTGGTGGCTCTGCTGTAGCTCTTTCTTACTGCGGGCTCCAGCTCCTCTTCCTCCCTATAGCTGCCCACCTCCTCTCTACACTTGGGCTTCTGCTCCTTTTCATCCTGTCTGCAGAGCAGGGCATGGTCTCCAAGCTTCCCCCTCCTCCTTCATTGTCCCCAAAGAGCAGCACACAGCCCCATTTCCTTTTGAGGTCATGGCTCTTAGCTGTCTCCTCATTAGACTCTCCTGAAGAGCTTTGGAAAAAAATGTTCCTAATCGAACTTCATCCCTGGAGTCAGATCCTGCTAGTTTGGAGGTGAGGGTGGGGACTGAGCACTGCCATCATGAAAGCTCTGCTGGCGATTTCAATGTACAGTCAGAGATGTGAACCACAGAGTTGAAGGTTTCTGCTGCTTACTACATCTGGGGATCAGAGTGAGGGTGACCAGATAACAGATATGGGGAAGGAGAAAGGGTCAGCATCTCCCAAAGTTCTTCCAAAAGCCCCGGGCTCCCTCCATGTATCCCTCTCAGGAGAAGATAATAGCAATGGCTCATATCATAGTGCAAGGCATGGTGCCAAGGGCTTTGTGTATTATCTCACTGAATCCTTACCACCATTATCATCTTAGGAGGTGTATTATCATCCTCATTTTACAGTTGAGGAAATTGAGGCATCAAGAGGCTGAGCAATTGGCCTGTGTGAGTATACAAGGGGCAGAGCTGGGATTTGAACCCAGGCATGCAGCTGTCAGCCATTATTTCACATCCCCCTGGGTGCAGTAGCATCAAGCCTGGTACTGTTCTCAGATGCCCCCATCTCCCTGGAAGTGCCATCAGTCCATACCTTGGGTCTGAAGATGCTCTGGGGTTGAAAAAGTGGTGTCACCTAGTGTGCATTCAGGTGTCTTTTGTCTTGGGAGGGTCATTTGTATTTGAGGGAACTGCATTTAAGGGCTGACATTCACTTTCTAGGGAAGACAGAGAGCTGCAGTGGTTACGAAATGGACTCTGGTCAGACATACCTGGATGCATGTCCCGCTTGGCCACTTACTTGATGGTGACTGTAGAGACAAGACTCCCTTCCTTGCTAGTCCTGGTCTTCTCATTTGTCAAGTGGAATAATCCTACCCAGCTCCCAGAGTCATGGGGCTGCCATGAAAGCATATAGGTGAAGTGCCTGGCACAGAGGGGTGTTCAGTACACTTGCTTCCCAAGTCTTCAGCTCACCCAATATCAGAAGAACCTCCAAGGGCATGCCGTGGTCCCCTTTGGCAACTGGGTGCTGCTTTGGACCCTTTCTT